>CM061538.1:288065595-288420595 GCA_030864215.1 Capsicum pubescens | reverse complement strand
GTGACACAAATTTAGTACTGTATGATAAAAATTATTGTAGAAGTCCAATTCAAGGTAAGTCATTGTCAATGGATGTTCTCACTAAGAAAACTACTTTACTAACCAATTATATTTAACTAGGTGTACGCGCCTCGCGCGTGTACCTCAACTTTATTAAGTTTAAACGTTACACTAAATACAATATTTTTTTAAACAAGAAAGATGAATACAATAATTAAATTCAACATCTATTGAAGAATTTATTTAATTAAACCTAACATTTACCAAAAATATTTATCAAAGCCGATCGACATTCATCTACCATCTGTAAACTGCAACAAAATAATGCAATGATAGAGACATCAAAATAATATAATTAAATCTAACTTTTACATAAAAATTTCCTCAAAGTCGTCTGACACTCATTTACCACCTATAAATTATAACAAAATAATACCACAATAGAGAAATCAAAGTAATACAACTAAACTTTACCTTTACATAAAAAAAAAATTCTTGCCTTTACCAAAAAAAATTTCAAAGCCGACCGACATTCATCTACCACCTGTAAATTCATCTACGACCTGTAAACTACAACAAAATAATAGAATAATGATCACAACGCTTCAGTTTTGAAGAAAATAATTCTTTTCTGAGTGAAAATTTTGACACTAAAAATTGGCTTGAATGAAAACAAAGAAGATATATATATACACACGTTGAATTCTATTATTGTGACAAAAATAGTGAAGAAGTTGAGGGTAACAATCTAGACATGCAACCGAATCAAGTTAGATGAGCATCAATCATCCAATAAGTAAACCAGTTTCTTCTCTAGTTTAATGTGCATCTCAATATTTATAGGAGTATTTCCTTAATAGAGTCCTATTTTAGAAATATTTTTCTATTCTATTTTAGGAGTATTTTTCTAATTGGTTTGTACAAAGAAGAATATTAATTGATTCTCCTTCCATATATTTTAGGAGTCCCATATATTTTAAGAGTCTAGTTAATATAATAAAAATAATTAAATAATATTGATTCTCTTTTCATATATTTTAGGAGCTCATATATTTTAAGAGTCTAGTTAATATAATAAAAATAATTAAATAATAAATTGAAGAAAATAGTGAAAAGACAATTTTGTCTAAAGAGAGTCTTTTAATGAAGAGCAAAATGTTCAAATCACTTTTCTAAGCCTTCACACTTTTATATGACTAAGGACTATTCATCATTACTCCATAATTTTTTCTTAAAACAATGACCACTTCTCGTTATATCAAATATAATATTTTTATTAGACCAAATATTTTCAAATTTATGAGACTTTTTTATTTAAGAAAATCTATTTGTCTGATTATTGGCATAACTAAGTTTGTATCTCATAGTTAGCGGTAACTTGAAGTTTCAGTTTATGTATTTGGCCTCTAAAAATCAAATTAATTAACACATAAACCTATGTTTATAGACTACAACATAAAAGAATGAAAAAGGTTTCGTAATACTTGAAATCATAACTAAGGAGGTATATATGATCAAGTCATAATATCGAGATGGATATTTATACGTAATTGTAATTCACCCATGCTATATTAGGAGTATTTTTCTAATTGATATGTACAAAGAAAAATATTAATTGATTCTCCTTCCATATATTTTAGGAGTCACATATATTTTAGGAGTCTAGTTAGTATAATAAAAATAATTAAATAATATTGATTCTCTTTCCATATATTTTAGGAGTCCTATATACTTTTAATGAAGAGCAAAAAATTCAAATCACTTTTCTAAGACCTTCACATTTTTAATATATTATAGATATAGATATAGATATAGATATAGATATAGATATAGATATAGATATAGATATAGATATAGATATAGATATAGATATAGATTATAGATTATACAGCAACATCAGCAACAACAACAGGCCCAGTGCATTCCCACAAAGTGAGGTCTGGGGAGGGTAAGATGTACGCAGCCCATACCACTATCTCCGAAGAAGTAGAGAGGCTGTTTCCGATAGACCCCAGCTCAGAATCTCAAATAATACACCAAGATTGTAAAGGAACATGTAACAGGAAAGGTTGGCATGTAGACATAAGAAATAAATATCAGCGAAGTACGAAATAAGAGAAATACGAGCAATACGCCAATAAGAAATAAGAACTAGGACACCCACTTACCCACCCCACCCGAACTCACCTGGTTAAAGGCTCCTACTCAAGGACACATGCCTGGGGTTACTGCCCGGATACGCACTCGCGCTCCTAACACCTAGCCACAATCCATACACCCGCCCTAACCTTCTACCCTAATCCGCGACCTCCACACCTTCCTGTCTAGGGTCATGTCCTCAGTGAGCTGCAACTGCTCCATGTCATGTCTAATCACCTCCCTCCAGTATTTCTTCGGCCTACCTCTACTCCTCCTAAAGCCATCTAAAGCCAGTCTCTCACACCTCCGAACTGGGGCATTCGTGCCCCTCCTCATCACATGCCCAAACCATCTCAACCTTCCTTCTCGCATTTTATCCTCTATCGAAGCCACTCCCACCTTCTCTCGAATAGTCTCATTCCTAACTCTATCCCCTCTAGTAAGTCCACACATCCATCGCAACATTCTTATTTCCGCCACCT
The DNA here is from genome assembly GCA_030864215.1 of Capsicum pubescens. NCBI lineage: Eukaryota > Viridiplantae > Streptophyta > Magnoliopsida > Solanales > Solanaceae > Capsicum > Capsicum pubescens. The sequence continues at coordinate 288,417,974 of CM061538.1, read as the reverse complement.
TCAGTCTTTGGATGTGGGAGTTCTTGACTGGCCAACACTCCGCTTCATACAACATGGCCGGACGGACTATCACTCTGTAGAATTTTCCTTTAAGCTTAAGGGGGACCTTCTTATCACACAACACTCCCGAAGTGAGCTTCCACTTCATCCTTCCTACTCCAATACGTTTAGAGACATCCTTATCAATCTCGTCATTCCCCTGGATAATAGACCCAAGATACTTAAAACTATCCCTCTTACAAACAACCTGGGAATCTAAACTCACCACCACTTCATCCTCCTGACTCGCGTCACTAAACTTGCATTCCAAATACTCCGTCTTGGACCTACTCAACTTGAACCCCTTCGATTCCAGTATTTGCCTCCAAACCTCCAATTTCTCATTCACACACCCCCGCGTCTCATCAATCAGCACTACATCGTCCGCAAATAACATACACCAAGGTACCTCACCCTGAAAACTCCGCGTCAACACGTCCATCACCACCGCAAAAAGGAAAGGGCTAAGAGTCGAACCCTGATGCAGACCTGTCTCGACCGGAAAATGCCCTAAGTCACCTCCCGCCGTCCTCACCCGAGTCTTCCCTCTATCGTACATGTCCTTATAGATACAGATATAGATAGTGGTACTCCCTCGTGCATGGACTAAATTTCCAAACCGTTGAAAAACTTGGGAAAAAGTTATCAGTTTATTAAAAATACAAAGAGTGTGAGAGAGAGAGTAGCTTAAAGAAATACTCTTTCCGGTCTGTTAAGAAGAAAAAAATAAGAACGTAATTATTTTTATTTTGACGATGGTATAGTTTAAGGATCAAATTTATAACGTTTATAGGGCCAAGACCAAAATAGATAATATTAAACATGTGTCACACCCCTTTTTCGACTCATACTCCAAAAAATAGAATATTTTTAAAGTTCGAAAGGGTTTTATTATTTAAGTGACAAGAAATGAAAATTTATTTCGGGAAAGGATTATTTGCATTTTTTATTCAGAGTCGCCACTTGGCATAATCTGGTGTGCCAAGTCACCTTTGGAAAATCCCTTTTTGAAACCAATTGACTCTTAAACCGGTTTGCGCACAGAGATTCCGGCTAAGGAATTCTGTTGACCGAGGGGAAGGTATTAGGCACCCCTCGATCCCGTGGTTCGACCACGGTCGCTTGGTGGAGGGTATCGACTATTTTGGCATTATGAAGTGTATAAACCACAAAAAAAAAATGCGCAAAACAATCAAACAAAAACAAAACAAAACGAAATGTAAGTCCAGTCCAATTATTACAACCCGAAATAGAAAGGGGACTGAAATTAAACCTACGCTAATCCTAAACTAATGCTTTACCCGATGCCTCGGGCCTTCGTCACGGACGTCCTCTGGGTACATAATACCTCGGGGTATTCCCCGGTGAATAAATATATACAGATACTTCGGGGCATTCCCCGGTCAAATTACAACATTGAATAAAATGCGATAAAACAAAACCATTTCGACACATATTTCAAACATGTCATCAATCTGCCATGCCTAAATTTGCCTACCCGAACCTACCATTTGCTTATCCGTTCTCGACTAAAGACATAATCCTACAACGATTCATACCAACAATAAATCAAATTAAACTGAATCTATCCTTTTGTTAATTTTTCCAATTCCATCCCCCGACTTTCTTTCTGTCCATCCATTAGAACATTATCAAGTTTATGCCTTAATCTACCAAAACCAAACAACCAAGCATCACAATCATAACATCAACATAAACAAAAATTCAACAAAACTATAATCATCACTCGTCATCGCAACCAATCAAAACAACCAACCACATATATATATATATAAGAGACGAGTTAAGAAATGAACCTCGATAGAACGTTTTGTCGATAATAAGGAAATCCGAAGACCAAAACTCGATCGTAGAACCTCACGACGAACAAACCAAACTCGGTATTAAAATAATAACCGGACAGCTCCAAAACCCGTGAATAAAATTTTACACTACGAAACCCAACCTCACAACGACGAGATTCGATAAAGTCGACTTGATACTTACTATCGACGTTGAACCATGAAATAGACGAAACCAAAATCAACCAAAGACAACAAGAAATCATAAAACCAAACAGATCGAGGCGGTGAGCTCACGGCGACGGAAAGAACGACGACGGCATATCTAGGCAGTGACGGAGCTAGTGTCGCCGTTGGTCGCTGCTGTTCGGCGGCGAAGAGGTCGGAGTGAAGATGCTGGTCGCTCCCGGTAGCTGCTGTTCGGAGAGAAAGAGAGGGGGAGAGAGGGAGAGAGGGAGTGACGACGGTGCTATTGCCGTCGTCGGAGAGAAAGAGGGAGGGAGATCGGAGTGACGATGGCGCTGTTGTCATCGTCGGAGAGAGAGAGGAGGGGGTGAGTCGATGGAGAGAGAGAGAGAGGGGAAAGATGGTGGTATTGTGGTGGCCGGAGCTCCGGTCAGTCGCCGACGACGTTTAGAGAGAGAGAAAGTAGAGTTTAGAGAGAGAGAGAGTGCTGATTTTTATTTCTTCTTCCTCAGATCTTTTTTTTTTGTTCCTCACTATTTTGTGTGTATGTGTGGGTATATATTGTGCTCTTCTTTTTGGACAAGAAAAAGAGAGAGGGGGTGGGGTAACGTGGGGTAGGGGGTAGTGGTAAGGTGTTATGTTTTTATTGGGTAGGTGGTTAGGATAAGATAGGGTTAGTTTTTTTTTTTGTCATTTTGTGGAGGGATTATCACACGGGTGAGGATACACGGTAGGATAGGGTAAACAATAGGTAAAAACAATATCAGGGAGGGACGAAATTAGGTGTCTACATCATGCCCCCTTTGAATGTAAACACGAAGTGTTTTCAGGCAAAGAAGTAGACAGCGAGACCAAATTTTGACCCGACCATTATTCAAAGAAAGAAACAGAAGGAAGAAGGACAACCGAGTCTTGACTTAAGACATCCTTCCTACCCAAATTATGAGAGAATCATGTCATGGGTATTTCAAAAGATTGGAAGAGGTGGACTATACCGAGTTGGAGAGTCGAGTGAGGTTCCGTCGAGGTTCCGGTCCGCAACTCTGTTATTACATCAAAATGAAAATTACAAGTTAAAACATAAATGAAATTATAAAAATCCTATCTATACAGCTTCTGTTGACTCTTGACTCGACTTTCATCACCCTATTCTTCAGGCGGGCACCTGACTTGCAATTCCTTTCAACCTGTTGTTTGGCTTTCAATTGCTTCGCTTTGTTGCTTGACTTTTCGTTTGTTCACCCTATTCTCCAGGCGGGCTCCTGACTTGCTATTTCAACACCCTGTTCTTCAGGCGGGCTCCTGACTTGCTAGTTCATCACCCTGTTCTTCAGGCGGGCTCTTGAAATTCAAAATTAAAACTAGAACGAAAATTATCCTAAACAAAGATTATAGTAAAGTAGTATTTCATTCTTGAAAGTGTTGTCCCATTTTCCAGGAGGGTCCTGAACAGAAAGTAAAATCCTATTTTTCAGGAGGGTCCTGAGCATAAAGTAAAATCTCATTTTCAGGAGGGTCCTGAACATAAAGTAAAATACCATTTTTCAGGAGGGTCCTGAACATAAAGTAAAATCCCATTTTTTCAGGAGGGTACTGAACAAAAGTAAAATCCCATTTTTCAGGAGGGTCCTGAACATAAAGTAAAATCCCATTTTTCAGGAGGGTCCTGAACAAAAGTAAAATCCCATTTTTCAGGAGGGTCCTGAACATAAAGTAAAATTCCATTTTTCAGGAGGGTCCTGAACAAAAGTAAAATCCCATTTTTCAGGAGGGTCCTGAACAAAAGTAAAATCTCATTTTTCAGGAGGGTCCTGAACAACAAGTAAAATCCCATTTTTCAGGAGGGTCCTGAACAAAAGTAAAATCCCATTTTTCAGGAGGGTCCTGAACAAAAGTAAAATCCCATTTTTCAGGAGGGTCCTGAACATAAAGTAAAATCCCATTTTTCAGGAGGATCCTGAACAAAAGTAAAAATCTCATTTTTCAGGAGGGTCCTGCACTGAAAGTAAAATCCCTGGATATGCATTTCCAATGGTAGCTGAATCAAGTGAAACGAATTTGCCCCTGTTTCAATCAAAGAAAAATTTGTCAGTTAAAAACTTAGTGGTGGCTTGCAGATCTTGGCTTTTCAGGTATCTGCCCAGCACTCGTTCCTTTCATCTTTGTTCCAAATTGCTAACACTTGTCGTGTCTTGCCGCATCATTGACCAAGATCCAGATTGAGGGAAATGAGTTCTGACTCAAACAATGGGTTTTCATTTTACCATGCCCCTGAGGTGCACTCTTTTCCCAAATCTGAATGATTCCACGAATCCAATAGCCTGTCGGTTGCTAGACTTCCTTTGCTTCGTGTTGAATTACGATCATATTTATTTCCTGTGCTGTTCCTTGGCTTTTCCTCATATAATTGGAAAGACTGGTAGTAAATTTTGAAATCCTTTCTCGCTTGTTTTGACACAGACTTGACTTAAAAAATGTAAAGAAATGATGGTGACTTTTGTTTTGATAAATAACATAAGAAAAGACAAAAACATGAATATGTAAATGAAAGAAAAGGGCAATGTCCCATATTCAAAAAGAAAACTTATCTGAATACGACAACCAACTCCAATGAGTATGACATGCATTTTGGATTGAGCTGCGTGATCTTCCTATCCAAACTCCCCATTTGTGGTTGAGTTCGTGCCTTTTGCCACTGAGCTGCTTCTTCAAATCCATTAGACTCATACATAACATTCGACTGACGACATCTAAAAAGACTTTCGCCAACAAATCTCTTTCTTTTCACTTTCCGCCTTTCTCTTAAACTCTCCATCGCCCTACGGTGCCCATGAGGATTTTCACCAATAAGACTCTCATTTTTGTATTTCTCTCAACTCACCATCGCCTTACGGTGCCCGCAAAGGTTTTCACCAATAAGACTCTCTCATTTTTGTATTTCTCTCAACTCACCATCGCCTTATGGTGCCTGCAAAGGTTTTCACCAATAAGACTCTCTCATTTTCATTTTCTCACAACTCACCATCGCCTTATGGTGCCTGCAAAGGTTTTCACCAATAAGACTCTCTCATTTTTGTATTTCTTTCCTGATTTCTTATGCTGAGGGAGACAAACGGTACTTCGCAATGTATCGTCATATCCATTGCATGCTTAGCCTTAACACTATCAAAAATTGATCTGAAGGACTTTCTTTGGTTGTAACTTGGCTTTTGGTCAAGGTTAGAAAAGATGGTAAGAGGCTCAAACGATACTTGAAGTGGGGGTGGGACTTACAACTTTTGGAATCGACTCAAACAATGCATTAACTCATGCCCTAGTTTTGTTGACTGGGTGAATCTTAAATCTTTATTTGGTTGGACCGAGCCCGAAATAGGGCAGCCTACGTATCTCACTCCCGAGAGAGGAGAATCAGGTCGCACGTAGTTCCATCAGCTTGTTCTTTGTTTTGATTTGATTTTTTTTTCTTTTATTTTCGAACTCTTTCTTTTATTCTTATATTCTTGACATTTATCTTTGACTCTATTTTGATTCCAAAAGAGGGATATGAAAGAAAAATAAATGAGGCTCAAACGGGTAAACAAAGGATGACACAATGTTTGGATAGAAGAATAAAATGTCTTCATCATATCAATCTTCAAAAATGCAAGTACTAAACATGCAATAAAATCAAACAAAGGATCAAATATCATACATAGAATCTTTTGACCGCATCAGTATTGATAGTCATTTCTGCCATTTTGTCTTCAATATCGGTCAAATATAAGGCTCCATTGGGTAACACTTTCTTCACAACGAAGGGACCTTGCTAGTTAGGGGAGAAATTTCCTTTCGCTTCAACCTGGTGAGGAAGGATACGTCTTAATACCAACTGACCAACTTCAAAATTCCTGGGACGGACCTTTTTGTTATACGCACGAGCCATCCTCCTCTGATACAACTGGCCATGACACACGGACGTTAGCCTTTTTTCCTCGATCAAACTCAAATGTTCCAGTCGGGTTTTTACCCATTCGTCATCATCAATCTCTGCTTCTACAATGACTCGAAGAGAAGGAATTTCAACTTCTGCAGGAATGACTGCTTCTGTCCCATACACTAATAAATATGGAGTTGCCCCTGTTGAAGTGCGAACAGTGGTGCGATAACCTAGCAATGCAAACGGCAACTTTTCATGCCATTGTCTAGAACCTTGTACCATTTTTCGCAGTATCTTTTTTATATTTTTATTGGCGGCTTCTACAGCACCATTGGCCTTTGGGCGATATGGAGTAGAATTTCGATGTGCGATCTTAAACTGTTGACACACTTTTTGCATCAAATGACTATTGAGATTGGCAGCATTGTCTGTAATGATCATCTTAGGAATTCCAAATCTACAAATGATATTGGCATGAACAAAATCTACCACAACCTTCTTTTTCACTGACCTGAAAGTTACTGCTTCCACCCACTTTGTGAAGTAGTCAATGGCTACCAAAATGAATCTATGTCCATTTGATGCCTTCGGCTCAATCGGTCCAATCACATCTATTCCCCCAGCCACGAACGGCCATGGAGCGGCCATTGCATGCAACTCAACAGGAGGAGAACGTATCAGATCGCCGTGCACCTGACATTTATGACACTTTCGAACAAATTGAATAGAATTCCTCTCCATAGTAAGCCAGTAATAACCTGCTCGAGGAATGTTCTTTGACAAGACGTGACCGTTCATATGCGACCCGCATACTCCAGAGTGTATTTCAACCATGATTGCCGAGGCTTCTTTTGCATCTACACACCTTAAAAGTCCCAGATCTGGGGTCCTCTTATACAAGATTCTCCCACTTAAGAAAAATCCACAATCCACAAGCCAAACGCCTAATAGTCCTCTTTTGATCGTTGGTGGCACATGTTGGGTATTTTCCTGACTAAATGTACCGCTTGATATCCAAAAACCAAGGTTCTCCATCGAGCTCTTCTTCAACCGCATTACAGTAAGCATATTGATCACGACTCTGTATATGCACTGGATCGATATAGGCATTGTCAGGATGTTGGAGCATTGAAGACAGAGTGGCTAAAGCATCAGCAATTTCATTATGAATCCTTGGAATATGCCTAAATTTTACTAACACAAATCGTTGACATAGCTCCTGCAAGCATTGTCGATACGGGATGAGTTTCAAATCTCGCGTCTCCCAATCGCCTTGAATTTGATGGACGAGCAAATTCAAATCTCCCAACACAAATAATTCTTGGACTCCCATATCAACAGCTAACCTCAAACCAAGGATGCAGGCTTCATACTCTGCCATATTATTAGTACAGTAGAATCGAAGTTGTGCTGTTACTGGGAAATGTTGTCCTGATTCAGATATAAGAACCGCACCTATTCTGACTCCTTTCATATTGAAAGCTCCATCGAAGAATAACCTCCAACCTGGATCAGTATCTATAACGACTTCATCGACACATGACACTTCTTCGTCAGGAAAATATGTCTTTAATGGCTCGTACTCTTCATCGATGGGATTCTCCGCAAGATGATCTGCCAAGGCTTGGGCTTTCATGGCGGTTCGAGTCACATATACGATGTCGAACTCGGTAAGCAATATTTGCCACTTTGCCAATCGACCTGTCGGCATAGGCTTCTGAAAGATATACTTCAAAGGATCCATGCGGGAGATGAGATAAGTAGTATAGAATGAGAGATAGTGCTTCAAATTCTGTGCTATCCAAGTTAGGGCACAACACGTCCTTTCAAGAAGAGTATACCTGGCCTCATATGCGGTGAACTTCTTGCTAAGATAATAAATAACCTGCTCTTTTTTGCCTGTGACATCATGTTGACCCAGGACACAACCGAAAGAATTGTCCATGACTGATAAATATAAGATCAAAGGCCTACCAGGCTCCGGGGGTACCAACACTGGCGGATTTGACAAATATCTTTTGATTCGATCGAACGCTTCCTGACATTCTTCAGTCCATTTTACCGTAACACTTTTTTTCATCAACTTGAACATGGGCTCACAAGTGGTTGTGAGATGAGGAATAAACCTGCTAATGTAGTTCAGTCTACCAAGCAAACTCATTACCTCCGTTCTATTCTTGGGCGAGGGCAAATCCTGAATGACTTTGATTTTGGAAGGATCCAATTCAATTCCCCGACGGCTGACTACAAACCCCATCAGCTTTCCAGATGGAACTCCAAATACACATTTTGCCGGGTTGAGTTTGAGATTATACCTGCGAAGCCTCTCAAAGAACTTTCTTAAATCTTTAACATGGTCGGCCTGACTTTTTGACTTAATAATCACATCATCCACGTAGACCTCAATCTCCTTATGCATCATGTCATGAAACATAGTGGTCATGGCTCTCATGTATGTTGCTCCAGCATTCTTCAAACCGAACAGCATCACTCGATAACAATAAGTTCCCCATGGTGTGATAAAAGATGTCTTCTCTGCGTCGTCATCATCCATAATGATCTGGTGATATCCGGCATAACAATCCACAAAAGAGGCAACCTCGTGTTTAGCACAGTTGTCTAACTGTAGACACCTAATTTTGTCCCTCCCAAAGTCTAATTTTATTCATTTTTAGTTCACCTTACCATGTGTCCAACCCCATGTAATTATATCCCACAAAAATATAAAAATAAATAAAAAAATACCTCTAACTAATTTATCTTATCCTAACAACCTACCCAATCAAAAGCTTCCACCTACCCTAACTACCCATGTGATCCCCACCTCCTTTTTCTTGTCCACAAATAAAGAATATCTGGAGGACCCACCAAAATTCCCACATCATAACAAAATTCATGCCCATTATAAAAGAAAAAATTCTAAGAGGAAAAAGGGGGGGCTCATTCTTTGATCATCATCTTCTCCACAATAACAAGAATCACCAAATAATCTTTCCTCACAAGAACAATAACAACAACGAAAAAAAAAAGTAACCGGTGAACAGTGATCGGTGAACAGTAATCGGTGAACAGTGACTGGTGAAGAGTGACGGCGTGAAAAGTGACGGAAAATGGGTCATTATTTGTGGAGTTGGATTGTTGGTGTTAAGGTTCGGCTTGAGGTTTTCAGGTGCGGACTCTCTTTATTCGAATAACATTGAGTTTGAAAGCTTCAAATTTAAGGTCCAACTCTATCTCTTCTAATTTTACTTTACTATACGTGTTTGATTTGCCTGATGTGTGGTTGAATTTTGGTGACATTAATTTGGTGTTCGATTTCATTGAATAGATGGTTGTGGATTGTTGAAATGACTGTCTTGAATCGTTGGAATTTGGTATAAAAAAATGGAATGTGAGGTTGGATGGTAGGAATTGATAAAAAATGAATATTGTTTTGATTTATTGTCGTTGGTTATTTTAAAGCAAATACGAGTGTTTGATTGGGTAGTATCATGATGCGCCGATTGGTTTAGCCAAACGTAATTTGAGTAGGCAAAGTTTATAATTTGTGATTTTATTGAACGTTTGAAATATTGTTTGAATGATTGAAATTTGGGTGAATGATTTGGTTTTGTCGTATTGAAAAAATGTATTTATTTAGCCGGGGAATGCCCTGAGATCACTTGTATTTATTCACCGGGGAATGCCCCGACGTATCATGTTGGCGAAAAATGATCGTGATGAAGGCCCACGGTGTCGGGTAAGGCATTGGAGCTTAATCTAGAATTAGTTTAGACTAGGATTTATATTTTCGTATCTTTCTATTTTTGGACTGTATAATTGGACTGAACTTTACATTTTTGGATTGTTTTATTTTGTTTGATTATTTTTGCGTGCCTTTTGTGTGGTTTATACATTTCGTAATGCCAAAATAGTTGATACACTCTACCAAGCGCCCGTGGTTGAACCACGGGATCGAGAGGTGCCTAACACCTTTCCCTCGGTCAACAGAATTCCTTAGCCGGAGTCTCCATTCGCAAACCAGTTTAAAGAGTCAAATGGTTTTGTAAAGGATTTTTCAATGGTGACTTGGCACACCAGATTATGCCAAGTGGCGACTCTGAATAAAAAATGTAAATAATCCATTTTCGAAACAAATTTTCATCTTTGTCACTTTAATAATAAAAATCCTTTCGAAACTTACAATACATTAATTTTTGGAGTCGAAAAAGGGGTGTGACAGCTCTGGCGACTCCACTGGGGACTTTCAGAATTTGAGTTTATTTTTAAGTCGTATCGGCTTTGTTTGGCATTACGAGTGTATAAGCATTATTTGTGATTATTGTTTTGTTATTGTTTTCACTTTTGTGCGTTTTCGTGCTCTTTGTTTATAGTATTTATCCTATGTGTTACCTCTTTATATATGTCATCATGAGTCCATCCCCCGGCCTTCTTTCTGCAACAAGTCTCGGAGCGCACGTCGTGCGCACGAACTCTAGTTGAGTCACCTTTATTTTAGGGGGGGAACCGTTGGATGTATGGAGTAGGTGGAAAGCAAAGCAGCCACTATCGACCATATGCTCCTCCGAACGGCCTTGTTAGTAAACCACAACGTAGGTCAGCCTTTAGGTCATGCTTATGTGCATCATGTTGAGACCCAGCGGGGCCCACTTGGTCCTTTGTAGGAGACTCACCTCTAACGCATCCCTACGTGCTAAATGTTGCATCTTTGAGGGGAATGGGGTCATTTGACGGACTGATTTGGTAAAAACATGTGTTAGAAGTAAGGTGTGTAGGCAAAAACTGTTGAAAAAATAGAGAAAAAAGTGAAGTGAGTCGAAAAGAAGAAAAAAAAAAGAGTGTCGTAGCTTTTAGTGTTCTTTATGGCTTTTGTTCTTCACAATCCAAAAATTAAAAAAAAAATAAAAAATTTACCTTTTGCACTCATTTCTCAAAAACAAAAATATCAAAAAGATTTTTCATTTGTCTCCTTTAGCATGCATTCATAATTCGAAATTTTCAAAACAAAGATTTTTTTTAGCAGTTTTTATAAAAGAAAATGCAAAAAATGATAGAAATTTGTACATTTCATGTAATGAAAATACCAAAAAGATTTTTTTTTCCTTCTTAATTGTTGGTGTCAGTTTAGTTGAAGTGTCTAATTAAAAGGAAAAAAAAAAACCTCAAAAAGATTTTATTCGTTTGTCCTTGGTTGTGCCCTTAAGTTAGGGTCAATCTGTTAGTTAATCGTTAATTGTCCAATCTGGACGAACTACGCACCCCTGATTCTCCTCTCTCGGGAGTGAGATATGTAGGCAACCTATTGTGGGTTCGGGGATCTTATTTCAAAAATTCAAAAAAAAAAATTCTTCACTCTTCATTTAGAGTAGGTGTCTCATGTACATCTTTAAAAGAAAGCAAAAAAATATATTTTCCTTTAATAGGTTCAAGTTTCATTTTCGTATGAAATTTAAAATCGAAAATTCAAAAATATTTTCTTCGGTAACCATAGATTTCATGTTGTACAGGAATCTGAAAAATTCAAAAAGATTTTCTTCACTCTTCACTTAGAGTAGGTGTTTCATATACATCTCTAAAAGAAAACTACAAAAAGATTTTTTTAATAGTTTCAAGTTTTATTTTCTTATGAAATTCTAAATCGAAAACCCAAAAAGATTCTTCTTTGGTAATCATAGATTCCATTTTTGTATAGGGAGTTTAAACCTAAAAAAATGCAAAAAAGATTTTCATCAATTCTTTTGATAATTTGTTATTTTCTTTTCTTTTTAAAGTTTCAAGAAAAAGAAAAAAAAAAGATTTTAATTGACTATTTTGACAAAACTTCACGAACTACGCACACCTGATTCTACCCTTTTGGGGATGAGATACGTAGGCGCCCTTCTTGGGTTCGGTGATCTTTTCAAGAAAAAAAGAGGTTTTGAAAAACTGTTGAACTCTAACCATTTGCTATCTCTTTTCCAGCTAGTTTAAGGTGGTTGGTTTGTGGCATTTTGGCTGGTCCTCCATATTGCTCCAAGTCACAAAGGAAGTTATGGCCAACAAGGATACCGAGTTAGTTGTCACTAATCAGATAGGGAGTTCGGGGAATGAGAATGTAGGAGATAATGAAGAGATTCAGAAATTAAGGCGACAAATAATAGAAATCCATCGAGCTTGGGCTAATGGGTTGTCGCCTCCACCAGTTCCCACGGATAATCTGGAATATCTTTCTAGCTTGCCTCCCGTGTCACATGCACAATTTCCCATTTTTGTTGATATGGCACAACATGCATCAGGATCGACTCCGGGGCAACAATATCCAACCACTTCCAATGTTCATTTCCTCACTCCCCAATCTAAGGCTACCACATACTCGGCTCCAGCTGTTGTTCATGCTTTTGCGGTGCCACCCCCACCTCCTACTTTTGATGTCCATCCACAAGTTGTGTCTCCCTACTCTACAAGAGAGCCTGCATTGAATATTTTTAGTGATCAACATTATGCTCTCGAGCCTACATTTAAGTCGACTGGTCCTTACAAGTGCCCTCAACCGCCTGAATTTTCTCCTAACACTGAGAAGCCTGTTATGACAGAAGAACAAGAGAAAATAGCCAGAAAATTGAGAAGTTTGGAACTGACTATGAAAAACTTGCAAGGACTTGGGGGGTACAAAAGTGTCTCATATAAAGATCTGTGCATGTTTTCTGGTGTACATCTTCCTCTTGGTTTTAAAATGCCGAAGTTTGAGAAGTATGATGGACATGGCGATCCTGTAGCACATTTGAGACGCTATTGCAACCAGCTAAGGGGCGCTGGAGGGAAGGAAGAATTACTCATGGCATATTTCGGTGAGAGTCTTTCAGGTCTAGCTTCAGAATGGTTTGTTGACCAAGACATTGACAAATGGATTAGTTGGGATGACATAGCTAACGAATTTGTGTAACAATTTCAATACAATGTGGAGTTGATCCCTGATGAAAAATCCCTAACTAGTATAACAAAGAAAAATACCGAGAATTTCAGGGAGTATGCAATTAGATGGCGCGAACAAGCTGCTAGAGTAAAACCGCCAATAAAAGAAAGCAAAATAGTGGAGGTGTTTATTCAAGCGCAGGACGAAACATATTATCAACACTTGTTACCTGCATTAGGCAAGCCATTCATTGAGGTCCTTAAAATGGGGGAGATGATAGAAGAGGGAATTAAGACTGGTCGCATTGTGAGTTTTGCAACATTGAAAGCGACTACTCAAGTAATTCAAAAGGGTTCAGGAAATGTTGGGGAGGAAAAGAGTGAGGAAGATGCATCTGCTATTATAGTTGGACAGCAAGAAAGGTCAAGAAGACCACGTCGTCGTCGATCTCAGGTTCAAGATCAAGTTTATGCCCAAGCTCCACATAATCACTCCCAAAATCCATTATACTCTGTTCCTCCACATCCATATCCAGTGTATAATGCACAACCACAAGTTCAACCCTCATCTTACCCACAATGGCATACCCCAACGCCCCAGAGTCATCCGCTAACTCCACAAACATACCAAAATCTTCTAAGCCAGATTTTCTATCAAAGTCAAATAATGAAATGAGGCTAAAGTCGAGAGATAGCTTCACACAAATTGGAGAGTCATATGCCAGTTTATTTCAGAGATTGGTACAGGAAGAAATGATCATTCCTCTCCTTGGGCATACCCTTAATCGGCGTTCAAGAAATTTTGATCCTAACACATGATGTGCATATCATTCTGAGGCTCAGGGTCATAGTATTGAAGATTGTCGAGATTTGAAAAGAGAAATTAAAAAGATGATTCATGATGAATCAATTATGGTGCAGAACATTGATAGTGAGGGAAACTCTAGTCATGTTGATATGCAAACCAGTGGCTAAGATGTCAGGCTGAGCAATGGAGAAGTCACCCCTCTCCTTACCAGGAAGGGGTTTGGTAGCTTGTTTTGTTTTATTTTCTATTCTCCGAATTATTTCAGGGTTGTAGTTCGGGATTTATCTTGTTTTGTCCTTTTGTCGTTTATGTTCAAACCCTTCTATCTTTTATTTTTATTAAATGGAGTGTCCCCTTTTTCTTTGTGTTTTAAATATGTGTTATTTGTTTTTTGTTTTTTTACATAGTACATTTTATGTTGACTCTAGTGATATGATATGCTAGTGAAATTTACAGCTAGATCTTAACATCCAGTTTAAGAATGAACATTGAATCAGAGGGTTAAAGTTAGAAAAAGAGAGCATCTGAGGAAATAGATAGAGTGCTGGGGCATTTGGCTATCAAGTTGAAACCTTCTTTGAAAATTAAGGCACTTATTTTGAGAATCACAAGAATAACTTGGTCATCAATTAAAAGACATGTCTCAATTAGATCAAATAGTGGTCGTGTGAACAGAAAGAAAATCAGCTTTACAAAATCATGAGTCATTCAATGTGAGGAATGTGCAACAAAAGTGGAGTTGTATGCCATATAAACGCAGAAGAAATAGTGATGCATAGACTCAGTCAAAGTTAATGCTGTAAAAGATGTCAAAAGATCTTCATCTTTCACTTTCATATTGCATGATATGTACTTGCATTTTCAAAGATTGATATGACGAAGACATTTCATTCTGCCATCCAAACATCGTGTCATCCTTTGTATACCCCATTTGAGCTTTAGTCTTATTTTCTTTCATACACCTCTTTTGGAATCAATATAGTCAGCAAAGCTCGAAAGAACAATGTCGAGCAAAACAATAGTCAGAAAAGTTCAAAAAAAAAAAAGAGAAGAGAGAAAAAATGTGTCAAAAAAAAGAGAAAAAAGAGAGTGAAGAAAAATAGAGTCAGAAAAATCCCCAAAAGAAAAAAAAAGAAAAAAAAGAAATCAGAATCAAGCAAAATAAGCTGCCAGAACTACGCATGACCTGATTCTCCTCTCTCGAGGGTGAGATACGTAGGCTGCCCTACTCAGGGCTCGGTCCAACCAAATAAACAATTTAGAGTCACCAAGTCAAAAGAAATTGGGGCATGAGTTAATCCTCATTGTTTGAGTCGATTCCAAAAGTTGTAAGTCCTACCCCACTTCAAGTGTCGTTTGGGCCCCATGTCATCCTTTCTTTCTAACCTTATCCAAATGTCAAGTTACAACCAAAGAAAAACCTTCAGATCAATCTTTGAGGATGTTAAGGCGGAGCATGCAAGGAATATGATGATGCATTTGGGACCTATTTGTCTTCCTCAGCATAGGGAATCAAGAGAGAAATAAAAATGAGAGAGTCTTATTGGTGAAAACCCTTACGGGATCCATAAGGCGATGGTAAGTTGAGAGAAATAAAAATGAGAGTCTTCTTGGTGAAAACCCTTACGGGCACCATAAGGCGATAGTGAGCCGAGAGAAAATGAAAGAAGCTTGTTGGCTAAAACCCTTCAAGGCGCCACTAGCCGATGGGGTCTTAAATGCAATTGACCTAAGAAAGTGACTCAGTTTCAAGGCCATTAACTCAACAACAATGGGTAGAAAGTTTGGATGAAAGGGTCAAGCTGCTTAATCCAAAATGCATGGCATAATCATTAGTGTTGACTGTCATTTTTAGATGAATTTTTCGTTTCTTTGTTTTAAAAGGGGACATTCATTGTCTTTTCTTTCTTCTCTTTGTTTTAATTTTATCTTTCTTAAGTCAGTTATCAAAACAAAAATTGTCATTCTTTTTTTTATTTCTTGTCTTTGAGTCAAGTCCGTGTCAAAACAAGTGAGAAAAGATTTCAAAACTGGCTACTAGCTTCTTTAATTGCACAAAGCAAGACAAAAGCTAGCACATGAAAGAGACATTATTGTGAGCCCAAAAAAAGCCATTCAGGAAGTTTTGTAAACAGAGAAGTCGGGGAACTCATGGAAATACCAAGGTTCAAAGGGTTTATTTGAGAAACACGACAAAGCAGAAATATTGTGTTTGTTTCAGAGTCACTCTTAATAAGCTGAGTTTGAGTCAATGATACAGCAAGTCAATGACATATGCTAATGGTTGGAAGCAAAACTAAATGTGACGGGGGAAGGAGCAATTGCCTCAAAAGCCAAAGCCACAAACTAGCCACCATGTTTTTAAACTCACAAGTTTTCTTTGTATGTAATAGGAATACATGTTGCATTCAGATCAAGGATTTCAGAGCTTAAACATCAAAGGACGTAATTTCTCACCTCAACAAATGCAAAAGGCAAGGTTGTTGCACAGGTTTGGTAATCAAAACCATGGTAAAACTCATAATTCAAGATCTCTAAGAGACGCACTTCCTTATTTTGGTAATTCAAGCAGCTTTGGTAAGGAGACGCACTTCATTGTTTTGATAATTCCAACAAAATTGATAAGGAAACACACTTCCTTGATTGGGTAATTTGAATTTTGCTTCTTAGGTAATAAACTTCCTAACTTAAGTCTTGATTCCTAGAAGACGTACCTTTTAGTCGAGTCATCCCCTTTGATTCCTATAAGACGTACCTTTTAGTCGAGTCATCCCCTTTGATTCCTATAAGACGTACCTTTTAGTCGAGTCATTTCCCTTGATTCCTAGAAGACGTACCTTTTAGTCGAGTCATTTCTCTTGAATCCTATAATACGTACCTTTTAGTCAAGTCATCCCCTTTGATTCCTATAAGACGTACCTTTTAGTCGAGTCATTTCCTTTGATTCCTATAAGACGTACCTTTTAGTCGAGTCATCCCCCTTGATTCCTAAAAAATGTACCTTTTAGTCTAGTCATTTCCCTTGATTCCTATAAGACGTACCTTTTAGTCGAGTCATCCCCTTTGACCCCTATAAGACGTACCTTTAGTCGAGTCATCCCCTATGATTCCTATAAGACGTACCTTTTAGTCGAGTCATCCCCTTTGATTCCTATAAGACGTACCTTTTAGTCGAGTCATTTCCCTTGATTCCTAGAAGACGTACCTTTTAGTCGAGTCATTTCCCTTGATTCCTAGAAGACGTACCTTTTAGTCGAGTCATCCCCCTGGATTCCTATAAGACGTACCTTTTAGTCGAGTCATTTCAATTAACTCATAGAAATTGCATTTCTTTATTTGGGATAATTTTCTTTTCAGTTTTGATGTGATTTCAGGAGCATGCCCGAAGCACAGGGCGAATAAATGGAAAACCAAGAAACAAGGTGAAGAAATTGAAAGTTAAACAAATTGAAAAATAGCAAGTCAGGAGCCCGCCTGCAGAACAGGGTGAAGATATTGAAAGCATAGCAACAAGTTGATGAAATAGCAAGTCAGGAGCCCGCCTGCAGAACAGGGTGAAGAAATTGAAAGCATAGCAACAAGTTGATAAAAATAGCAAGTCAGGAGCCCGCCTGCAGAACAGGGTGCAGAAGTTGAAAGCATGACAACAAGTTGATGAAATAGCAAGTCAGGAACCCGCCTGGAGAACAGGGTGAAGAAATTGAAAGGCAAGCAACAAGTTAAAGAAATAGCAAGTCAGGAGCCCGCCTAAAGAATAGGGTGATGAAACTCAAGTCAAGAGCCAACAGAAGCTGTATAGATAGGATTTTTGTAGTTTCGTTTATGTTTTAACTTGTAATTTTTATTTTTAGATGTAATGACAGAGGCGCGGACCGGAACCTCGATGGAACCTCACTCGACTCTCCAACTCGGTATAGTCCACTTCTCTTCCAATCCTTTGAAATACCCATGACTTGATTCTCTCATAACTTGGGTAGGAAGGATGTCTTAAGTCAAGACCTGGTTGTCCTTCTTCCTTTTGTTTCTTTCTTTGAATAATGGTCGGGTCAAAATTTGGTCTCGCAGTCTACTTCTTTGTCTGAAAACACTTCGTGTTTACATTCAAAGGGGGCATGATGTAGACACCTAATTTTGTCCCTCCCGAAGTCTAATTTTATTCATTTTTAGTTCACCTTACCATGTGTCCAACCCCATATAATTATATCCCACAAAAATACAAAAATAAATAAAAAAATACCTCTAACTAATTTATCTTATCCTAACAACCTACCCAATCAAAAGCTTTCACCTACCCTAACTACCCATGTGATCCCCACCTCCTTTTTCTTGTCCACAAAGAAAGAATATATGGGGGACCCACCAAAATTCCCAAATCATAACAAAATCCATGTCCATTATAAAAGAAAAAATTCTAAGAGGAAAAGGGGGGGGGGCTCATTCTTTGATCATCATCTTCTCCACAATAACAAGAATCACCAAATAATCTTTCCTCACAAGAACAAGAACAACAACGAAAAAAAAAAGTTACCGGTGAACAGTAACCGGTGAACAGTAATCGGTGAACAGTAATCGGTGAACAGTGACCGGTGAACAGTAGCGGTGAACAGTGACGGCGTGAAAAATGACGGTAAACGGGTCATTATTTGTCGAGTTGGATTGTTGGTGTTAAGGTTCGGCTCGAGGTTTCCAGGTGCGGACTCTCTTTATTCGAATAACATTGAGTTTGAAAGCTTCAAATTTAAGGTCCAACTCTATCTCTTCTAATTTTACTTTACTATACGTGTTTGATTTGCCTGATGTGTGGTTGAATTTTGGTGACATTAATTTGGTGTTCGATTTCATTGAATAGATGGTTGTGGATTGTTGAGATGACTGTCTTGAATCGTTGGAATTTGGTATAAAAAAATGGAATGTGGGGTTGGATGGTAGGAATTGATAAAGAATGAATATTTTTTTGATTTATTGTCGTTGGTTATTTTGAAGCAAATACGAGTGTTTGATTGGGTAGTATCATGATGCGCCGATTGGTTTAGGCAAACGTAGTTTGGGTAGGCAAAGTTTATAATTTGTGATTTTATTGAACGTTTGAAATATTGTTTGAATGATTGAAATTTGGGTGAATGATTTGGTTTTGTCGTATTGAAAAAATGTATTTATTTAGCCGGGAAATGCCCCGAGATCACTTGTATTTATTCACCGGGGAATGCCCCGACATATCATGTTGGCGAAAAATGATCGTGATGAAGGCCCGCGGCATTGGGTAAGGCATTGGAGCTTAATCTAGAATTAGTTTAGACTAGGATTTATATTTTCGTATCTTTCTATATTTGGACTGTATAATTGGACTGGACTTTGCATTTTTGGATTGTTTTATTTTGTTTGATTATTTTTGCGTGCCTTTTGTGTGGTTTATACATTTCGTAATGCCAAAATAGTTGATACACTCTACCAAGCGACCGTGGTTGAACCACGAGATCGAGAGGTGCCTAACACCTTCCCCTCGGTCAACAGAATTCCTTAGCCGGAGTCTCCGTTCGCAAACCAGTTTAAAGAGTCAAATGGTTTTGAAAAGGATATTCCAATGGAGACTTGGCACACCAGATTATGCCAAATGGTGACTCTGAATAAAAAATGTAAATAATCCATTTTCGAAACAAATTTTCATCTTTGTCACTTTAATAATAAAAACCCTTTCGAAACTTACAATACATTAATTTTTGGAGTCGAAAAAGGGGTGTGACACTAACAAAATGTGGATGTTGGGCAGTGAAAAATCATCTTTCGGACTTGCTCTGTTCAAATCGCGGTAATCAACACACACTCGAATTTTGCCATCTTTCTTTGGTACGGGAACAACATTGGATAACCACATGGGATAACAAGACACTCGAATTACTTTGGCTTCAAATTGTTTCATGATTTCCTCTTTGATTTTAATACTCACATCGGTTTTAAACTTCCTCAACTTCTGTTTGACAGGGGGGAACGCGGGATCAGTTGGCAACTTGTGAGCCACTAATTCAGTGCTTAAACCGGGCACATCATCATAAGACCATGCAAAAACGTCCTTATAATCAATCAATACTTGAATCATTCCCTCTTTTAGCTGTGGCAAAGCATGTACACTGATTTTAGTTTCCCTAACATCTTCTTGATCCCCTAGATTTATTGGCTAAGTTTCATTCAAATTAGGATTCGGTTTGTCTTCAAACTGTTCCAACTCTTTGCTTATTTCTTCTAGTGCTCCTTCTTCATTATATTCCCCATCCCGCTTCATTACATCTTGATTAGTTTGGATTTTAAGATCAGGCTGAAAATTCCGCATGCATGTCATGTCATTAGAATCAGCATAAAGAGAACTGTGTAAGAAAAGAAAAACAAAATATATTAGACACAAAACAAAAGGGACATTGCATTTCATTAAATAAAAGATAGAAGGGTTTAAACACAGATGCCAACATAACATAAACAAACTAAAATCCGAATTACAACCCTGAAATAACTCGGATAAACAGAAAGAAAAACAAAATAAACTACCTAAACTCTCTCCTGACGGGGAGAGGAGTGACTTCCCAATTATTGAGCCGGACAGCTGGACCTATGAATTGCACGTCTGCCATACTGGTACCTTCTCCTGCTTCGACCATATCAACTTCCATACAAAGGTTCTGGAAGTCATCAACCAATTCAACCTTAAATTCCACATGCTTCGTGACACAGCTCTTAACAAATGATTCATTGAGTAGTGGCATTGGGTGAGAGAGTGACCATAATTCCTTTTTCTTTCCCTTGGCTTTCTTCAGATCTTCAGCTGTAGGCTCAAATCCCAGACCAAACGTGCCTACGTTCTCACTCGGACATATGGGATGAACTATACCGTGCAGAGACGCTCCTAAACCCTTTCCTGGCTCAAATCCATATTTCCAAAGTTCACTCACCATCATGATAGAAGCAAAAGACAATTGCGGTCCCGATATAGCCTGTCATTCAAAGATACGATTCACTGGCACTGTATCAAAAATTTGATAGACGAATGTCTCCTCTATGTTATTTGCTTCAATAAGAGACAAGGGAGAATCTTCGTAGGCTGACAAATCTCCTTCACCATGAATAACTACTTCTTTCCTGTCATGCTCAAACTTAATCATCTGGTGCAGCGTAGATGCAACCACCTTGGCCTTGTGGATCCACGGCCTTCCCAACAATAGATTGCAAGAGGATTCTACATTCAATACTTGAAACTCTATGGTGAACTCAACAGGCCCTATGGTCAACACTAGTTCTATTTCGCCAATGGCATTTGATTTTGCACCATCGAAAGCCCTGACACATACATTGTTGGGTCTGATCCTCTCAGCACCAATATTCAGCTTTTGCAAAGTAGAAATAGGGCAAATATTTGCACCTGAACCTCCATCAATCATAACATGAGTGACATAAAAATCTTCACACTTCACTGTAATGTAAAGGCCGCGGTTATGCCCTGTACCTTCAATAGGCAATTCATCGTCAGAAAAACTGATCCGATTGACCTCAAAGATTTTTCCAACCATTTTGTCAAGATGGTTAATTGTAATCTCCCTTGGAACATATGCGTCATTTAATATCTTCAGTAAAACATCACGATGCTCCTTGGAGTGCAACAACAAAGATAAAAGGGAAATTTGAGCAAGGGTTTTCTTCAGCTGGTCTAATATTGAATACTCTGGCAATTTCATCTTTTTCAAAAATTCTTCGGCTTCTTGTTCGGTGATAGGTTTTTTGATAGATGACGGTCCACTCACCGTTGGCTTGGACTTTCTTAAGCTTTCAGGCATGAAACATCTTCCTGACCTAGTCAAACCCCCTACCTCATCTACATTTTCCACTACTTCTTTCCCATGATAGGTCATCACGGTCCGCCCATAATTCCAGCGAATTCTTTTCGTATCAACTATCAGAGGTTGGGTCACCGGTTTGAGGACAATAGGCGCTGCCAGTGCTCCTTTCACCGTCAAGATGGGCTGACTCAGAGCTCCCACCACCGTCAACTTAGGTTTATCCTGACTTGAATCTACATACCTTCTGGCGCCTTGTACTGTGATCAGGGGCTTCTTTGTGCTTTCTTGGGCTTTATCTTCTCTCATTCATTCCTGGCTCAATGACATTACTTTCAAAGACTCCGCTACATTCACCGATTTCTCCTCAATGGTCTGTATCTTGACAATAGGCTTATAACCCTTCGAAGACTCTTTCCCATCATATATCAATTCTAACATATTGGCTTCAGCATGGGTTGGCAGCGGATTCTGGTTAATGTTTGGACCCTCCGGGGCCTGGACCAGCATCTGATTTATGTCAATTAAATTTTGGACAGCTCTCTTTAAATTCCAGCATTTCTCGATATCATGGCCTGGCATATCGAGATTCCTTGGTGGTGGATTTGAAAGCCTTCCTTGAATTGGGCTTAAAACCTTCAACTTTCTCAACCTATCAAACAAGCTAGCATATGACTCCCCAAGAGGTGTGAATTGATTTTTGACCACCTTCTCCTTCTTATACTCGGGTCTAGGTTGAAAACTGGGTCTGGAAGGGTTTTGGTAATTTGGTGGAGCGAATGGGCGATTTTGTGGAGTTTGCGCGCGCCACTGTGGGTAAGAGGGGGTTTGGGCATATGGTTGCGCGCTATATACTGGGTACCGGGGTGGTGGAATAAAATATAAAGGGTTTTGTGGAGGGTAGTAATGGTGGGGAGGAATATATGGAGCTTGGGCGTAGACTTGGGCTTGGGATTGGGGATAGGGGCGAGGTGGTCTTTTGGGATAGGAATAGGTTCCAGCTACAACAGTCGCCACGTCCTCTTTCTTCTTTTTACCGCCAAATGCGCCAGATCCACCTTGAATCGCTTGTGTGGTGGCTTTTAATGCGGCAAAACTCACTATTCGTCCGGTCTTGATTCCGTCCTCTATCATCTCCCCCATTTTGAGGACTTCAATAAAAGACTTTCCCATTGCCGGGAGTAAATATTGAAAATAAGTCTCATCTTGTGCCTGAATGAAAACCTCTACCAACTTACTTTCTTTCATCGGAGGATTTACCATGACGGCCTGTTCACGCCACCTTATCGCGTATTCCCTAAAACCTTCAGTGCTCTTTTTCTTCATGTTGACCAAAGATTTTTCGTCCGAAATCAAGTCGATGTTGTACTGAAAATGTTGAACAAATTCAGAAGCCAAATCATCCCAACTGTTCCATTTATCGATATCCCGATCGATAAACCATTCTGAAGCCAGATTTGAAAGACTCTCGCCAAAGAAGGCCATGAGTAGTTCTTCCTTTCCTCCTGCAGCCCTCAACTGGTTGCAATAACGTCTTAAGTGTGCCACGGGATCACCGTGTCCTGCATACTTTTCGAACTTAGGCATTTTAAAACAGAGGGGAAGGTTGATGTCTGGGAACATGCACAGATCTTTATAAGAAACACTCTTATAACCTCCGATTCCCTGCAAATTTCTCATGGCTTGCTCTAAACACTTCAGTTTTCGGGCTATGACATCCTGTTCCTCTGTTGCGACAGGTTTCTCCGTATCAAATGGAAATGCAGGCGGCTGAGTGTACCCATACGGTTCATTCAATTGCAAAGTAGGCTCCGTAGCATAATACTGACCATCTGAAACCTTCAGTACTGGCTCACTGGAAGACCGAGGAAGCCTCATTATGGGACGTACAACATATATGGGAGTTTCATGTGGTGGCGGGGTCACGAATACCGGTGTGAGGTGGCGCTGGCTGAGCAACTGGTCTTGATTGGGGAGCTGCCAAGGGCACACCAGAATTGCCAGGATAATAATATCGCGGAGTGAATCCTGGCGCGTGCTCAGGTGACTCAGTAGGAGCAGAGAATTGTGCCTGAGAGAGCGGTGGGCAATTAGAGATATTCCCAAGACCTTCAGGGAGCGGAGGAGGAGGCATTCCGCTGGCCCATGCCCGGTGTAAATCTATCAATTGTTGCCTGAGCCTTACTACCTCATTATTGTGATCTGAACTTTCTTTCTTGTGATCCGAATTCAGGTCAATGAGCGAATTTTCAATCTCCCTGCTATCCATGACGAGCTTTGCTTTAGATCTAGTGAAGTATGAGTGACTAGCCAGAGTGCTGCAAACCTACCACTGTTATCTGAAAGAACATGCTCATCAAAGACGACATCCGTTAGGATTAGGGTATACAAAAATCATGGGAATCACATGGGTAAAATTGCCCTAAGTTCATGTTCATTTCTACCAGCTTTCAAGGGTAGCGAAGTCATTTTAACATCATCCCGATTTTATCTACACTTATTTTTACCTACACCTATTATTATTATTTTTTTTCCTTTTTTTTTTCTTTTCGTATCAATCTCTGCCCTTTTCTTTTCTCTCGTTATCTACCTTTATTTTATTATTCTTTATGGCTTTTGTTTTTTTTTCTTTAAAAGAGGAAAAATAATGAAAAACAACGAAACAAAATGATTAGATCAAACCCAAAATTAGGTTGCCTACGTATTATGTTGTACATGAATCAGATCTTGCGTAGTTCGGGCAGCTTATGCATAAACATTACACAATTGAAGGTTTTTTTTTTTCACGAAACACGAAAACAAGTAAACAAAAGAAGGACGCAACATCCTAACATTTCGATGAAAGACAGCAAAACATACAACGAATTTAGGACCACTTTAAAACTAAACAAAAAAAATACAAAACAACACTTTAAACCCCTAACGACATGCGTGTAATAAAGACCCGAATATCAAAAACAACTTGACTCCGACTTAACACAGACACCAACCTACAATGACAGAAACATAAAAGACTCAAAACTACATAAAGATAAGACATGCTCTTTCAAACTGGTGCTCTGTGTGATGTCCCCGGCTGAGATGAACCCATCTGTGAAGTCCCCACTTTTCCACTCAGACTTTGCAACATATCCTGCAACGACGTTTTGATATCCGGAAACAAATTTCTTGCCTGTATCCCCGCCTCTTGGAGAGTACACCCACAAAGGTTTCTCTAACACCCATCTACAGTTGTGATCAAACGCGACAACTGAACTCTCAAAAACTCCACCTTGGCACCCGGATCTTCCTGCTCATCATCTTCTACCATGATTGCTTCCCGTATTCGCCCTCTAAGTTGGGCTGGTAAGGGTCTACTAATGCCACGGGGCAGAGATTGTAGCCAGATTTCATAGTTTTGAGTGCATCCTGGATTTTTCCTCGAAAGTATCGACACCTAACTTTATCGCGTTATTCCAGAATTGCTCATATTTGCTTTCCCCCACGGCTTGGTCTTTAAAGTACTCTACATCCTTTAGAAGGTCCATTATTGGGGGGACGTCTTGCATCCTACCCAACTGACGCATCACCCTTCTTGGACTGTAAGGCCTAGTGCAGTTAAGTCCTATCAAAACTAGAAAGAGTTGCATTTGAGATCCAATCAAGATTTTCTTAGGATAAAACCACATATAGCACCAAAGAATATTGTTCGGAGTTCTTGATTCGAGAAATTCGATCCAAGAATTGACTCCAATAGGAAAAGAAAATTTGTCAAAACGCATTCTTTCTTGCATGGCTTGCACTCGATCATTCAGACAACGGTCGATCACATCTGCTCTAATCAAAGAAGGCGTATGCAAGTGCTCCATCATCCACAGCTGCAATATCAGATTACTCCCCTCAAAAAATCGTACCCCTCCTTTTAGTTCAGTTAAAGTCTTATATATTTTTGTTAAGATCATTGGTACAATGGTGACCTCATCTTTTTCTTGACTAAAGCTATCGCCACTGATTGTAGACGAGTATTGATACACCTCTCATCTAACGGGAACACTAAGATACCCAACAAAGCCAGACAAAAAACCTCAAGACGACGTTATTCCCAGATTTTTTTGGTAGTACAGAATTCATCCCAAAAGCAGTCGAAACCCTCTAAAGACCCAAATCTAGCAAACAAATAGTCCAAGGAAATCCAAGATTGTTTGAGACATCCCAGATGCTTGTTATCTTTTAATCCACAGAGTCGAAGAAATTTCTTACGAGTATGATTGCGGGCTAAAATCATCTGCTGGCCCATGTAAGTCAACCGAAACAAACGAGATATTTCTGCCAGGGTAGGAGTCAATTCACAACTTCCGAACCTAAACACCAAATTATTTGGATCCCAGAAAGTCAACACAGCTTCTATTAAATCCAGACGAGGCGTGAGATCCATGAGTGTTACAAGATTGCCTAACACTTTCCTCACTTTGTGCTTTTCAGAGTAATTGAACGTGCCCCACCACTTGATTAACTTTTTGGGTACCTTGACAACCATAAGGACTCTAGACTTTGTGGACAGATCCATCCTGTAGTAGCAGATAAGAAATTGTCTCAAAATTTGATAAGAGCAAAATGTTCCCAACCAATGGGAATTTAATGCGGACATACGTCGATGGGACAGACCGCTTCATGATTCCAAATCGCCGAACAGTAACGCTGAATAAAATCAGCCTACTTGGCTAACAACTCTAGGTTACGGAGTAAAAGACCTAGCCTAAGACTAAGACGAAGACCAAAATAAAGGTTACCGAACCCACCGAGGGTTGCCTACGTATCCCGCCCCGAGGGACGGAAATCAGGTATGCGTAGTTCGTCCAGATTGGACAACTAACGATTAACTAATAAATCGACTCTAACTTAAGAGACAAAACCAAAAACAAACGAATAAAAACTTTTTGGATTTTTCAATTAGACGCTTTAACTAAGACTGACACCATCCATTATGGAAAAAATCTTTTTGGTATTTTTGCTTTTGACAAATACGTAGAAAAAACTTTTTTTTTCTTTTTGAATTTATGGTACTTTGAGAAGACAAAATGCAAAAATGTAAAAAAAAAACTTTTTGAGTTTTTGGATCGTGAAGAACAAAAGCCATAAAGAATTTTAAAATAAACTACGACATTCCTTTTGATTCATTCTTTTCGACTCGCTTTCTATTTATTTATTTTTAGTTTTTTAAAAAATAAAAAATAAAAAAATCCGTCCGTCAAATGACCACGTTACCCTCAAATATGCAACAGTTAGCACGTAGGGATGCTTTAAAGGTGAGTCTCCTACAAAGGACCGTGTAGGCCTCGCTAGGTCTCAATATGATGCACATAAGAATGACCTAAAGGCTGACCTACGTTGTGGTTTACTAACAAGGCCGTTCGGGGGAACATATGGTCGATAGTGGCTGCTTTGCTTTCCACCTACTCCATACATCCAACGGCTCCCCCCCCCTAAAATAAAGGTGACTCAACTAGAGTTCGTGCGCACGACGTGCGCTCCGAGACTTGTTGCAGAAAGAAGGCTGGGGGGATGGACTCATGATGACAGATATAAAGCGGTAACACATAGGATAAATACTATAAACAAAGAGCACGAAAACGCACAAAAGTAAAAACAATAACAAAACAATAATCACAAACAATGCTTATACACTCGTAATGCCAAACAAAGCCGATACGACTCAAAAATGAGCTCGAACTCTAAAACATCCCCAGTGGAGTCGCCAGAGCTGTCACACACCTTTTTCGACTCGTACTCCAAAAAATAGAATATTTTTAAAGTTCGAAAGGGTTTTATTATTTAAGTGACAAGAAATGAAAATTTATTTCGGAAAAAGATTATTTGCATTTTTTATTCAGAGTCGTCACTTGGCATAATCTGGTGTGCCAAGTCACCTTTGAAAAATCCCTTTTCGAAACCAATTGACTCTTAAATCGGTTTGCGCACAGAGATTCCGGCTAAGGAATTCTGTTGACCGAGGGGAAGGTGTTAGGCACCCCTCGATCCCGTGGTTCGACCACGGTCGCTTGGTGGAGGGTATCGACTATTTTGGCATTATGAAGTGTATAAACCACAAAAAAAAACACGCAAAACAATCAAACAAAAACAAAAACAAAACAAAACGAAATGTAAGTCCAGTCCAATTATTACAACCCGAAATAGAAAGGGGACTGAAATTAAACCTACGCTAATCCTAAACTAATGCTTTAACCGATGCCTCGGGCCTTCGTCACGGACGTCCTCCGGGTACATGATACCTCGGGGTATTCCCCGATGAATAAATATATACAGATACTTCGGGGCATTCCCCGGTCAAATTACAGCATTGAATTAAATGCGATAAAACAAAACCATTCCGACACATATTTCAAACATGTCATCAATCTGTCATGCCTAAATTTGCCTACCCGAACCTACCATTTGCTTATCCGTTCTCGACTAAAGACATAATCCTACCACGATTCATACCAACAATAAATCAAATTAAACCGAATCTATCCTTTTGTTAATTTTTCCAATTCCATCCCCCGACTTTCTTTCTGTCCATCCATTATAACATGATCAAGTTTATGCCTTAATCTACCAAAACCAAACAACCAAGCATCACAATCATAACATCAACATAAACAAAAATTCAACAAAACTATAATCACCACTCGTCATCGCAACCAATCAAAACAACCAACCACATATATATATATATAAGAGACGAGTTAAGAAATGGACCTCGATAGAACGTTTTGTCGATAATAAGGAAATCCGAAGACCAAAACTCGATCGTAGAACCTCACGACGAACAAACCAAACTCGGTATTAAAATAATAACCGGACAACTCCAAAACCCGTGAATAAAATTTTACTCTACGAAACCCAACCTCACAACGACGAGATTCGATAAAGTCGACTTGAAACTTACTATCGACGTTGAACCATGAAATAGACGAAACCAAAATCAACCAAAGACAACAAGAAATCAAAAAACCAAACAGATCGAGGCGGTGAGCTCACGGCGACGGAAAGAACGGCGGCGACAGATCTAGGCGGTGACGGAGCTAGTGCCGCCGCTGGTCGCTGCTGTTCGGCGGTGAAGAGGTCGGAGTGAAGCTGCTGGTCGCTGCCGGTAGCTGCTGTTCGGAGAGAAAGAGAGGGGGAGAGAGGGAGTGACGATGGCGCTGTTGCCGTCGTCGGAGAGAAAGAGGGAGGGAGATCGGAGTGACGACGACGCTGTTGCCGTCGTCGGAGAGAGAGAGAGGGGGTGAGTCGATGGAGAGAGAGAGAGAGAGGGGAAAGATGGTGGTGTTGTGGTGGCCGGAGCTCCGGTCAGTCGCCGGCGACGTTTAGAGAGAGAGAGAGTAGAGTTTAGAGAGAGAGTGCTGATTTTTATTTCTTCTTCCTCAGATCTTTTTTTTTTTTGGTTCCTCACTATTTTGTGTGTATGTGTGGGTATATATTGTGCTCTTTCTTTTTGGACAAGAAAAAAAGAGGGGGGTGGGGTAACGTGGGGTAGAGGGTAGTGGTGAGGTGTTATGGTTTTATTGGGTAGGTGGTTAGGATAAGATAGGGTTAGTTTTTTTTTTTTATCATTTTGTGGAGGGATTATCACACGGGTGAGGGTACACGGTAGGATAGGGTAAACAATAGGTAAAAACAATATCAGGGAGGGACGAAATTAGGTGTCTACAACATGGACTGTGATGTTAGGGGTCGTTTATATGATTAGGAAACAAGTTATTCCGGGATCATAAGTTATCTCACCCTTAAAGTGGGATAAAAATAACACCGGAATAACTAATCCGAGGATGAGTTATCTGACACGTTTTATTCCAACCAAATAAGAGATAAACTCAATGTAAAATTAATTTCGAAATTAATTATTGTTTATCTATTGTACCAAACGAGCTCTTATAATTATGGAAACAAATGCAGACTCCCGCAATAAGATGATATTAGAACAAACCTCGAGAGGGCACTGAATACCTAAATTAAAAAAGGGGATGTGTATGTGACTGCTTAAGACATAATACTCTCTAATAAGATTAGGGGTTAAATAGTAAAAGAATTAAAAGATTTTTATGTTGGCAAGTTTATAAAGGAATTCACATGAAAACTTGTGCATATTCACATAGGTTAAAGAGAGAATAATACTCGAACTTCTCGTTGCAAAAATGAGTATATTTTTTATATAATTACCTATTTGTCATGGAATTTTCTATTAAAGGAGTGCTTCTATTAGGGTATTTAATTTAAGTACTGTCAGGAGTTGTCCATTGTCTAATATAAGGTGTAGTTTCTAGAACAGAAAAGCATAATTGCATCAGTCCATCCAATCAAGCAAGCAACCAACGATTCCCATCAAAGCAAGAAGTATAGACTATGGACTTGCGAGATCAAAATGTTACTTGACCGGTCTCGTAGCTACTGAGCTTTCAAAAGGGCCGCGCCCATGTGCGCTTTGTGCAGAACTGAAAGCTTAACGCAACCGACATAGGTAATCAAGCAGCAATCTTGATCTGGCGGTCTGATTCAACCTAGTGGCAAATTAAACCAACCATAGTTTTGCTACAGATGATACACGAGGAATCTTTTTATGGCGGTTCCTCCTTTCAATGACTGGCATATCTATGATTCTTTTCTCCTAGATGAAGCAGCAGGCATCGGTCCGTAGAACCTATAAAAAGGAGATGTTTGTGGCGCAAACTACTCTTGTGCACCTGTGTCATTCGGCTCACGCGCAGAAGGTGGGGCTCATATGAAAAATGTTAAGATATTCTTGATGATATTCGTGCTTCTACCCAACAGAGTCTTCCATAACTGACCGACCGATTACCTATTGGTTCTATTGTTCTAGGTTCGTGAGTAGATCCCGCATCCATTCAAGTCTTTAACAAGGGAACGAGAGCATTTCCACTGGCAGGCTAGCCAGGCCATGAGCGCGGTGGGAACGAGCTTCCCAAGAAGCCAGCCCCGGCCGGGTCAGCATAAAATGAAGATTAGTACAGTATTAGTATTATTTATTGCTTATTATATATATGTTGTTCCTCATATATAAACTATTTTCATGAACTTCTGTGAAGATTCCTACTTAAAATTAATGCCAAGTATAAATAATTTGAACACGTTCTGTCGATCAAGAGAGAGAAATTATGAGTAAATTATCTATAGCTTGATACAGCGACAAAGTCATGTTCAGTACTTTCATTGGTTTGTCCTCTAAAAAATAAAATATTCTTGTGTTTTGATGCTTCATATTTTAAAATATTTCCCTTCCTTACCAAGAAAAAGAAGAAGAAAAGATTTAGAGTATTTACTAGAGATTAAATTTTACTCCCTCTATAACAATTTTTTTTAAAAAAATTAGTATGTTCTCTATAACAATACTTTAAACGTTTAGATAAGTTGATCACATACTTGAACAAGAAATGTATAACAGGAATGCATCTTAAAGGAAGCATCGTATTGGAAACTATGAAAGAAAGAAGAGTCAGAGATAAAATTAACTTCAGAAACATATGAAAGAAAAAAGTATTTTATAAATTGACAATATATTTTCAGAAATTAAACTAGATTGTATCACATAAAATTGGATACATTAGTATTGCATCAAATACAAAAAGTATCATTTTACAATCTCTAGCAAAATCAAGCACAACTTTGAAGTTTGAACTATTTTATTTTTTCCAATAAGGATTAAAAAAAAATTGAAATTTACCCTTAATTGAAATATACCACACAAAAATATCACTCAAAATAGTTTTTTTGGTGTTCCATTTTCAGATGACGACTCTGGTGAGTGTGATCGACGTCTAGGGTTCACCCTAGCCGGTTCGGGCACACTCGAGCCAGCTAAGTGAGGAAAATTAAGCCGAGCTTTCGAGCCACGTATCTTGAAAGCGGCTTGATCATAAGCCAATGCTGCATCCTCTGGTGTCTCATAAGTCCCTAACCATAACCTAGCATTTTTCTTATCTGGATCCCTTATCTCCGCCGCGAATTTCCCCCACGGTCGCCTCCTTACTCCTCGATACCGCTTCCAATCTTGTGGCGCGTGTGACACACTTGCCGCCGCAGTCTCCTCGGGGTTTTCAGTGGGTCCTAAAGTAGTAGTACTGCAAGGGTTTATTAATGGTGTTAATTCACCATAATAAAAATTATTTTCTGAAATACTAGGGTTTATTAAT
This sequence comes from Capsicum pubescens, assembly GCA_030864215.1. NCBI lineage: Eukaryota > Viridiplantae > Streptophyta > Magnoliopsida > Solanales > Solanaceae > Capsicum > Capsicum pubescens. The sequence goes on along the minus strand of CM061538.1, from coordinate 288,386,325 downwards.
GGTGTAAATTCGCCATAGTAAAAATTATTTTCTGTAGTACTAGGGGAATTACTAAAACTAGAGCTAGGGCTATTATTTGAATCAATGGTTGAAAATATATCTGGAATATCAGAATCATTAAGAAGATGATGTTGTATAGATTGTAGAAGGGAAAAATCATTTGGATTCATTTTTTTCTCTCTCTATTTTTGTTTCCCTTTTTTTTTTTCTTTTTTTGGTAGTTTAGGGTTTATTTGAAAGAATATATGGGGTTTTAGAACGTGCAATATTTATATGCTTGTCTGGTGGGATTATTATAAAATGACCTTTTAAAATAAAGTTTGTTGGAAGTACTAGGAAAGTTCCATTTGACACACCTGCATGGCATGGTGCTTTTTATTTGAATATGAATATATATTTTCGTATTACAATATTGAATTAATTAATTTTCTATTTGACAGTTATGGGTTATACTTTTGATTTGGAGTAGTCGATGTACTCCCTCTGTCCCTTTTTATTGGTACGTACCTTTTCTATTTCATAATAAATAAATTATTGAGGTATTTTTTAATATTTAAATTAACTTAATTATTCAATTTTCAAAAGTAATTTTAAATTATTATTTTTTTTATAATTTTTACCCTCATTTGAATTTCTTATATGATGCGTTCAAGAAATTTAAATCTCATAAAAAAGTAAATTAGGAATTAAATGATTGGTAAATAGCATGATTTTCTGAACTAAACAATACTAATGAATATATCTATTTTTAGTACAGTGAAAATGGAGAGAGCGGAGCGAGTTGCAATTTGTTTATTTGGGGGGGGGGGGGGAGGGGGTTGCAAAAAACCACGTTTCACATGTATTATCTTTTTTGGTTTTATATTTTTCGAAGGAAGTTTCCCTCCAATCTCTAAAGTTGTCGGAATATTTTTAGCAAATGCAAGTATTCAAAAGCTACGTTCGCTAGAATCTCAAGTACATTTATTTATTAGTCCAAGGATTTTGGATTGAAAAGTTTAATTAGAAAATAACTTCTTTTTTTCCGTCTTAAATTTATCTATCATGTTCTTATCTACACCCTTTTTTTGTGAAATATTACTTCCTCTTTTTAATTATTTTTACTTGTGTACTATTTACAAAAATACATTTTTCACTTTTACTTGTAACTTTTGAAAATCAGGAAGAATAATATGAGGTGCATGCATAGGGAGTACAAACTACAAAAATCCCGAATTTATTAATGGTTTTGAAGAATTACATAGATCTTGTGCGTACATGTTAATTCATACTCCTTCTGTATCAATTATTTTGTAATACTGTACTGTTATGTCTGTTCTTAAATAGTACCTATGTATTAGTCAAAGGAATAAGCGAGTAAAATGACTTCTGGCTATCTATCACTTGCACATCCAACTAAAAATTATTAGTTTATGAATTTTGAATTATAATTTTTTATTTATTTTATAAAATTAATTACATACAAATTCAAAGTTTAAGACAAAAAGTGTATTTAATTATGTTGAATCCATACCCTTGATCATTAATTAATCCGAGGAAGCACCTACATAACATGGTTCTTCCATGTTAATTAGTGCCACGAAGGTTCCATTTGAAGCACCTGCATGGCATGGTTCTTTTTTACTATTTTTTTTAATAATCATGGAGAAGAAAATATATTATCTTTTCGTCTTAGAATATTTATCTTCTATTTAATTACTATTATTTTCATCAGGAGTTGTAAGTGAGGAATATAATACTTATCAGGTCTTGTAGGAATTTATTTATTTCTGGGGCCACTAACCATTGCACATTTAGGTGTTGTTTGATTGAGAATATAGTTATGCTGGATAAGTTATGAAAGGATAAATTATGAAAGGATAAATTATATTGGGATTAATTATGTTGAGATTATTTTTTATTGAGTGTTTGGTTTGTTGTTTTCAAAATAATATGAATGGTATAATTTCTAAGAATAAAGTAATTGATTAACAAAATACCCTCATCTTATTTAACATCTTTTTTGTTTATATATATTTCTTTTCAAGCTTTAAATATTTATTCTTAAAAATAAAACTTTCATCTTATTTAACTTTAATTTTTTTGCATGTGCCTTCCCATGATTATGCCGTGTGTGTTTAAAAATAAATCTTACTACATCTTATTTAGTTTGAAATAAAAGCTTCCAACTTAAGTTTGTTAAAGTAAAAGAAGATTTGTTGTTTATGTCACTTCATTTAAACACATATTACTCGTATAATATAGAATATTAAAATTCATTTTAATTGATATATATACAATATCAATTATCAAGTGATTAAAAAATCATTTAATTTATAATATGTAACTGAACAATAGAGTCGATTGTGAAATGATAATGTGTATTAAAACTAGGCAACGCTTTTGTAGTTGCTAAAATATTTTACAGATTACTAGTGAATGGTAATTATTATTATAAAATCTACTTACTTTAATTAATCTTTTCATTGTGTAGTAAGAACTTTTTGTGTTATCAATTCCCAAAAATAACACTTGAAAGGAAAAAGTTGATGTTGAATTTCGTTTTTCTATGCTCAGAAAATTATAGTACCTACATTTTGTTGGATATATAAAAAATTATAGTACCTAGTTTTGATCCTTATTATGTATGAATCTAACATATTTTAATTTTTAATTTGTTAGTTTTGCATTTTGATCCTTTATATTAGAAAATAACGTATAAGTTTATAAAATTCACAAGCAATAGGATGAAAAAAAATGCAAAGTTCAATTAGTAAGAGGTTAATTTTCCTTACTCATATATTTTTATCGTTCCAAAATAAGATATTTTAGTGTTTTTAATTTGTCATAATAACACGTTTTAGATAATCAAGTAGATATCAATAATCTTTTTTCAATTTCAAAAGCAATAATTAGAGATGAGGAAAAAGATTGGAGAAATGTGTTTGTAATGGGTTTGGGGATATTTTTGTCATTTTATAATTTATCCAAGGATAAATTAAGGTGGGATAACTTATACCACCAAATATGTGGTATAACTTATCCCGGGACAATTATTAGTTCCGGGATAAGTTATCCCAAGTATTGCCAAACCAAACAATGTATTAGAAAGTTTATACCAGGATTATTATTTTATCCCAAAATAATTTATCTTAATACCTCACACCAAACGGCCCCTTAGTTTTTCTGTTATTTTGCCTTTCTGTTTTATAATTTGTAATCTAGCCTTTATGTATCAAGCGAAGGTTCTCTTTAACTTAGGGTACATTTATCATATATTGGATTGAAAATAAAAACGTATCTACACTAAATATATATATCCTTAATTAATCTTTGAAATATATCACTCCGTCCGTTTTAATTTATTTATCTGATTTTACTTTTTACATGTGGATTAAGAAAATAAGAATTTTTTTGAATCTTGTGGTCTTAAATAAAAATATGTAAAATATACTATAATATCTTTTAATCTTGTGTCTTAAACATGTCTCGTAAAAAGTTATAATTAAAAATTGTCAAAATAAATAAATAAATATTCTCTTTTAAATAGATTAAAATATAAAATAAGACATAAATTGAAACCGAGAGGATATTTCATTTTCCGTTATGTTATGTGACAAAATAGTTTCTTGGCAATATTTAATTTGTAAGTATATATATATAATCCAAGGTGCTTATCATTTTTATCTAACGAGCAACAATCATCATTCTTAATGTGGTGGAAACAGCATTTTTGCTAAGATGAATCTATTTAACTGATTCTTCCCATCGTTTTCAATTTGTTTGCTTCTAGAAATTATTTAGACATGCAATCAAAAGATATTTCCTTATTATAATTTTTTAAAATATGTTCAAAATATGCATGTAGTATATATTTTAGATTCTATCGTTTCAAAAGAGATATATGAAATACATCTTCCTATAGTGAAAAGTCAAGAAATCTTGAAAACGAAAGATTATTACATGTGATGATTTGTGGACAAATGATTTTTTTATTTAAAACATTAAACCAAAGTGGGAAAAGCATTTTTGGTCCCCTCATCACCTATCTTATATACATGTATCAATTTTAATTTTGGTCACTGATGTTTGGTACGTCCGGTAAGGATAATAATTTAGGGATAAAATTTAAAAATTAATTTTATCATATATGTGATAAAGATATTAGCTAATTCCAAAATTATTTTATCCTATCATTTTATAGATAAAATAATCTCATGAAATATCCCAACCTATGAGAGGATTGAAATATTCTTGATTATCGTCTTTACTTATCTCATTACGTGTTAGAATAATAAATTGCCCCTCTAACAAGTTAGCTTTACAAAGGAAGTTGTAAAGGTTGCACAAAAGATTTGGAAATTAACAAAATTTGCATTATATTTTAAAAGAATATATAAATCACTCTCTTTTCCTAAAAATGACGAGAGTTGGAGAATTTCAGACGTAGAATATTCCTTAAATGTGTTTAAATAAAGGTTTAGGTATAGAAGTTTTGCTAGTACTATAAATCAATTGTTCATATATTAAAAATAAATATTAGATATAATGTTTCAAAAGTCACAGCTGAAGAAAAACTAGTTGGTTTCGGTAATAATATAATAGTGTATGCTTTATAATTGGATAAAAGAAATACTATTATTTTGATAACGGTTTGAACTTTGAATTGGCAAAGAATGAATAAGACTTTTTAATGCCTCACCTACACAATTTTATGTTTCTCTGTTCACAAGAAAAGTTTTCATTCTTGTTTTAGTAGAAGAAAACTAAGTCAAAGTCATATATGTGAACATAATAAAATGGAAGTAATTAAATTCTTGGTATTTCATTTCCTTTGTTTAAATTTGTCATTAAATTACACATAGTTCAAATATAAAAGGATAGTTCGGTGGACTAAAACTTTTATTAACGAGTGCAGGAAAGAACTCGACCATAAGGGTATGTTATACACACCCTTATCTTGAAATATGATTAGAAAAATTATATAACACCACAATTTATCTTTAGGAAGCTACATAAAATCTCTGCTCTTTTTATTAATTATCTAAATCCTTTTTTTTTCTTAAAATAATCGGATACATCCATAAACTCATACATTTTCGAATACATAATTTTAAGGCATAATACATAAATATTACCCTAAACCTGACACCAAATTATAACATTGACCTTAAACTTTGACAGTGCACAAATATGACCTTTAACTATACAAAATCTGAACAAATAAACACTTCTATCCTATGTGGCAAAATGCATGTGTACACGCAAATTTGAGCGCGTCAGGCCTAAAATTTGAGCCTCCCAACAGTAAAAAAATTGGTTAAATGACTATTATGCCCTTACTAATTCCTTTTTATAGATTTAAATGACTTTTTCCTATTATTTTTTCATTATTTTCAGCTCATTGATGAAAATGATTTCTAATTTCTTTTGTTATTGCGGGAAAAAAGCAATATTGAAGATTTCTTAATTAGGTGGGTCAGCCTCATATGGAAAAATCGCGCGGTATCTATGTATATTATAAAGTAGAGGGCGAATTTAAGTTATGTAATATATCTAAATATAATTTATTTAAATATTAAATTAAAGATGAAACTATACTAATAATAATAAAAAAATTATAGTTTTAATAAAACCTTATTAAAACGTTATTAAATTAATGTTATTAAAAAGTTATTAATAAAACATTATTAAGGGAAGTAGTAGTAGTATATTAAATTAACGTTATTAAAATATTATTAATAAAACGTTATTAAGGGCTGTAGTAGTAGTATATTAAATTAACGTTATTGTATTAACGTAATTACAACGTTATTAAGATAATTTTTTTATTAAAATATTATTATTAATAATAATAATAATTATTATTATTATTATTATTAGTCGTAGTCGTAATAGTATATTGATAAAAATAATAGTAGTACGTAATATGTAGAATAATAATAATAATAATAATAATAATAATAATAATAATAATAATAATAATAATAGATTTTATAATTTTAAATTTACCTTTTAAAATTTATTGATAGAAGCAAAACGACGGCGTTTTAATTTATAGAAGCAAAACGACGTCGTTTTAATTGAAAGACAAAAGCCCTCCCAAGTCAGCCTTTTTAATGACGTGACACCGTATGATTGGCTGACTAATCCACGTAGGCACAAGTGAGATACATACGCCTAAGTTGCAAAATATGAGAGTTTATTTGTTCAAGTTCTGCACAGTTAAAGGTCATATTTGTGCACTGTCAAAGTTTAAGGTCAATGTTATAATTTTGTGTCAAGTTTAGGGTCATATTTATATATTATGCCTAATTTTAATTATATATCTCACTTTTGGTCTAGTTAATGTATTATGTATCTCGATCAAATAGTTTCTGAAATGAGTGTATCTCAATAATCAAAATTGTGTATCTCAATTTTAAAATTATGTATTCGAAAATTACAAAATAAGAAATTAATTTTAATTTAGTAAAAAGTAATTAGGGATAAACTTGTTGAGATTTATGTAAGTTGTATGGTTCAAAGATGGTGAGAAAAAAATTAGAAATGATCATATTTATCAGAAAATACAACCAGTGAGAAAGTTGCTTGAGATGGTTGGGAATTGGGATATTCTTCTTTTACATTGACTTATAAATGCATTGATTCGTAAGTGTGAAACTATATGGTAAATGAAGATGGGGTAGACCTAAGCTAAAATTAATTAATGGAAAGAAGCAATCTTAAAAAAGCTGCAATTATTTGATATCAATACAAACTTAGTTAAATGTAGGACACCGTGAAAATGAAAGATCAATATAGATTTTTTTTCTAAAAAAAAACTGATGATGATAGATTTTAGACTCATATAAAACTTTTGTTATTTTTTATTTTTTTGATTTCTCATTTGGTGTTTGGTATTCATATTGGAGCGTCATTAATTCGATTTCGCTCATCTGGAGACAACGCTTCCTACCAAGAATTTTTTTATATCTAAGACTCGAACATGATTAAGGAAGGAATAGTCTCATCCACTATACCATATTTTTTTATGATAAAACTTTTGTTATTATTAATATTATTCATACACCTATTGTATAACAAAATAAGAATACACATACTCAGCTCAACTTAATTGAAATCAAGGCATATTTATTATTATTGTTATTATTATTGAGATATATATTTGCCCTCGTAGGTTGAATATCTATATTTGTGGACTAATTAAGAAAAGACCATTTTTCAACAAATTATGATAATCCCAATCTTCAGGGGTCAGCCGTCAGCGTCATTGTACATCATGTCTTTTAGAACCATTGTCAGCGTCCGTGTAAATTAAATTAATTTTAATATTTTAAATTAAGATGTACATATTCAAAATTTATATGAAAAATACTATAACTTGTAACTTTTGTTTTTTCAATATGATTAGAAAATATATTTTAAAATATTAATAAAAATTTATAGTATTTGATTTTAAAGATAGAAAATAGACTTTTTTGAAAAAATAAAGTTTGTTGGAAGTGCCAAGAAAGTTCCATTTGAAGCACCTGGATGGCATGGTTCTTTTTTATTTGGGAAAAGACATCGTTTCCACCTTAAATTATATTCGAAAAGTTGAAGTCACACCTAAATTATACTAGTGACCTATTACACACTTAAACTATAAAAAAATGAAACTATTTACACCCTGTCAGGCTACCACCACTTGCATGTGGTGTAGTGTTTTACACGCGCTGCCACGTTAGCACCACGTCAGTAAAAAATATCATTTTTTTATAGTTAAGGTGTGTAATAGGTCACTTATATAGTTTAGGTGTGGATTCGACTTTTCGACTATAGTTTGGGGAGGAAACGATGTCTTTTCCCTTAATGTTTTTAGCCGTTTACTTTTGTTATTTAATAGGCTGGACGCGCCTAAAATAAGTGTAACACACACACCTTAGAATGGGGGTCGTGGGGAGGTAATAATATCACTTTTATATAGTTAAGGTGTGTAATAGGTCACTTATATAATTTAGGTGTGTTTTAGACTTTTCTTGTATAGTATGAGGTGGAAATGATGCCTTTTTCCTTTTTATTTTGTAGGTAAAATGACCTTTTAGACCTTGTACTATGTTGGTTTTGTAAGTTAGACACTTATACTTACATGTTTGTCATCTGGACCCTTGAACCATTCAAAAGGAAACATTTTGCACCCTTTGACTGTTGACCTTGTCTATGTGGCAAGGTCATGCTGACTAGGACAATGAGAGTGTACCCACTCGCCTGGGGGTGCGAGTAGGGGTCATTTTTTGGCTAATTTAACATTAAAATAATTAAAATATATATATATATATATATATATATATATATTTATAATTTTAAAAAAAAATAAAAAAGGATCTTTTTTTTCCTCCATCTTTTTTAATTTAAAAATATTTTTAAAATTAAAAAAAAATTAAAAATATTTTTATAATTTTCAAAAAATTAAAAAAAGATCCTTTTTTTCCCTCCATCTTTTTTAATTTAAAAATATTTTTAAAATAATTTAAAAATAGTTTAAAAATATTTTTAAAAATCAAAAAATTATTTTAAAAATATTTTTAAAAATTTTTGGAAACATATTTTTTCCCTCCCCACCCCACCCCAGCCCGTCCCCACCCCCACACCCCACCCAGCCCGTCCCCACCCCCACACCCCCAACCCCTTCTTTTTTTCCTCCATCCTTTTTAATTTAAAAATAATAAATTTTAAAAAAAATTCCCACTCCACCCCCTCCCCAGCCTCCCCCATCCCCACCCCAACCCGTCTCTGCCCCACCCAGCCCCACCCACCTCTCTCCTCCAGCCCTCTACCCCAGCCCATCCCCAGCCCACCCAGCCCTACGTAACCCCTTCCCCTTCCCCAGCCTCCCACCCTACCCAGCCCGTCCTCATCCCACCCAGCCCCACCCCACCCACAACCCCCATGCCCCTCCCAGCCCACCCCACCCACAACCCCTATGCCCCTCCCAGCCCCATCCTCACCCCACCCCAGCCTCTTTCAGCCCCCACACCCGTCCCAAACACACTTCCAGCCCCCTCCCTCTCACACACACGTTCACTTTTTTTTTTAATTTTAATTTTTCCTCTCAATTCAATTCCTTTCATTTTTTAATTAAAATTTAAATTTGAAATCTTTTTATTTTTTTGGGGATTAAAATTTAAATTTAAATTGAAAGTGAGTGATAGTGAATATTGAAAAAAAATAGTGAATTTCGCTTAAAAAAATTAAACTTTGTGAAATTGTTAAAAATATTCAAATTTAAAAATAAACAATTTATTATGTTTGTATGTATGAATTTATAGTTAAAAATTTAAATTAGTTGGAGAAGAATTTTAATTATTTGGAATGGATTTGATGTTTAATTTGTGAGCAAAAATAAAAACATGATTATTCAATTTTTTTTACAATTTATAAATTTTCTTATTTAATTAAATTAATTTTAATATTTAATTTGTTATATAGCATTTTAAAAATGACTTGGAATTTAATGTAATATTTTTTTTTAAAAATAACATGGCAGATGACATGGCAGACGTGTCAGCCTTGTCAGACGTGACAGCTGACATGGCAGCTGATGTAGAGGAGAGTGTGTTATACTCACCAAAAAAGGGTTTAAAATGTTGTTTTTTAGTGGGTTCAGGGGTCCAGATGACAAACATGTAAGTAAAAGTGTCCAACTTACAAAACCGACATAGTACAGGGTCCAGAAGGTCATTTTGCCTTTTTACTATTTAAACTTGATCAATGACATGAAATATATTAATTTAATATCGTACTAAAGTACTCCATTAAATTATTCTGCTATTTAATATTATTTTCACAAGGAGTGGTCAGGCAGAATATCATGTCTTTGTAGGAATTTATTACTCGTTGAACAAATATTTATTAAGAGATTATTCAATTTAATATTATTATTATGCTTTAAAAATATAAATATTTTATTTAATTATTTAATAATAAGATTAGTATTGAAATAATATAATAAAATTCTCTTGATTTCATAAAAAAAATAAATTAAATTAAAATAAATATTTTTAGAAAAAAAATCAATTATTTTACTCCCTTCATTTCTTTTTATTTGCTCCTTTTGGATTGGGCACACTGCCCTTAATAAAGCCCTCACTCATAAGAAACTAAAAATAATTGTACCTATATACCCTTAATTTAATTTTGTACCACTTTCTAAATTAGTAATTAAATATATTTTAAAAAAATTAATTAATGATCTTGATAATTTGAACAAGGATATAATCAAAAGTTATGAATCAAATTATTCTTCAAAGATTAAAGGAGCAATATAAAAAAAGAAAAAAAAACATCCATAGCGTAATTAATTTATTTTTGGGTCCACAAACCCACGTTTGTAAATTTTACTAGTTCATTTTGTAATTTGATTTATGACTTTGCTTATCTAATATTTAATTAATTAAAATTTCTGTGTTGGCCTCCCCGAATGGAAATTATGTTGTATTTAACCGTTCATAGAATTATATTATTGTCAGATATGAAGTAACAATACATATTTAATGTATCACAAAGTAATTAAGCAATAGAATTGTTAATAACTATGAAAAAAATGGTAAAATCAAACATGCACAATTCAATTATCTGGAGATTTAGTGTATTTAATTAGATATCATAGAATTAATATTTGAAACTAACCGGTGTCACTTATTATTGTACTTGTAATAATTTAAATCTGAGTATCAATCCTAATACTTGTATGCAGGGTTTATCTAATGACTCTTATCTAATTTTTGTTAATGATATTATCGTTTATTATCAACAAGTAAACCCATGTGATCCATGTATCTATGGTCGGAATCAAAAATTCGACGAAGAACATATTACATATTTTCTTCTCAATTATATTAAGAATATATAAAATTAAATATAAGCTCATAATAATTAATATTTAACCTCTTTACACAATGTAATTTTTCAATGAAAGATATTTGCAATGAACTATCTCTGTCTAAGATGACTTTGTCCATGTGTCTACCAACCAAATACTAGAAAGTGATTTGAAAGAGTAAGAAAACAAATATGACTTTTAAAAAAAATTAAAAAAGATGATCAGTTATTCGGAATTTCGGATTAGCTTTTGCATCCAAAAGAATGGGCTAGTTCGTTTTGAGTGTTCGTCGATGAATTTATGTGCTTCGAAGTGATGAGACGGTCTAGCGCATGCAGTCTCATTAGCCAATCTATTTTGGAAATACAGGATCATATGTTTGAATTATGTCACTTTAATGTGGATATCACTTGATTTACATCAATGTATCGATTCGTATTGTATTTATTATAAGCGAATGGATACAGAAAAAAATAAAAAAGTGATTATGACTTAATTCAGAAATGAACACCGGACCCTAATTCGCCCTTCCCATTGTAATTAGAACAGAGCAACCAACTTCACAACACCTTAAACTAACAATACATCCTTATGACTACTGATTAATACAAACTTTGCCCCTAATTTAATTTTCAACTGTCATAATTTTCTCTTCTGTAAGGGGGCATTTTATATCAATGATGACTCTGACGAGTGGCAACGCTTTCGCGGAGCTACTCTAACCGGCTCATATACATCCGAGCCGATCAGGTGAGGAAAATTGAGTCGAGCCTTTGAGCCACGAATCTTATAAGCGGCTTGATCATAAGCCAATGCAGCATCTTCAGGTGTCTCGTAAGTTCCTAGCCAAAGCCTAGCGCCTTTTCTATCGGGGTCTCTTATCTCTGCTGCGAATGTACCCCACGGCCTACGCCTGACACCCCTATACCTGTTCCAATCAACAGGCGCGTGCACACCACGTGCCACTATAGGCGCCTCTTTTGCTACCTCCTCGTGCTCCAATTTATCGACTTGTTCCCACGTACTATCAATATTAGTTACCATATCTCCCCAGCTCATATCTACTGCTGATTGAGAGCTACCGAAACTCGAATTCGGGCTATTAATAGTATCAACATTACTAATTAATGGATCGAACATTGAAAGGATCTGAGAAAAATCGGAATCATTAACAAGATGAAATTTGATGTTTTCAAGGATGGAAAGATCAGAATCTGAGATGGTGGTTGTTGTTTGTTGGTACATTTTTCCTTTTTTGAATCTTAAGTGAGGAATTTCTTAGCTCAAGTACTTGTGAAGTGTTTGAATGAACGATAAGGTTGCATTTTGCATTTTATAGTGCAACTATATTGTCCACTATTTAACTTATAATAGTATTTATTTTATATAACACATGGTCTTTTATAAAATTCTTTTTATAAGTGTAACTAATAGGAATTTCTTGGAAGCAACAAGCCCATGTCAATCAGAGTAGTTATTTTCAACATGTGTTTGGAGTGCTCCAATTTTATTTTTTTCCTAGCAATAATTGATTAATTATTCTTCTCCGAATGGACAATGACGTATCCTTTGTTTTTGCCCAAAGGGGTGTACTTTTCCGGTTTCAAAACAAAAATTCACAATTCTTTTTAGAGTCAAATGGTAGTATGGTACGGATCTTGATCAACATTTTAAGCATAGATGAATTTAAGTCAAAAACATGGGGCATGTGAACATGCGATCTCTCGTAATATTATGTATTACAGGGATCGGAATTGAATCCTCCCTAGTAAGTTAGAGTTCAGATAGCCAACCAAGTATATGCTACTAAGATTTTCAGGGGAGTTGGCAAAAAGGCCATTTCCCAAATCTTTTTTGACATTTAGATATCAATTTTTTTTAAATTGGGAAAATAGACACTTTTTTGGATCCACAAAAATAAAATGCAAACCTAGCACTCAACTTATAAAATCTACACTTTAGCTCCTTTCCCCATTTCAGCCTCAATTTTGTTAAAACTACACTTTAGTCCATCTTCAAAAATATAAATATTGGATAAATAATTAAAACAAATCCCAAAGCTTCTCAACCAATCCACAAGCAACCACCCAATTTTTGTGTCATTTCCTCGATTTTTCGATCATTTTTCGTCGAATTTTCCGGCATCCACCGGAAAGTCACATTATCTCCATTGTTGTAAGTCATTTTTACTTATTTTTAGCTCCAATTTTTCTTTTATTTTCATACAAAAAGCTGGAAAAATCAGTCCCACATTTCGAAATCGATTCTTGGCTCAATAGCAACATTTCAATACTCCTTAGGTTGTTTGTAAGCTGAAATTCGTCGGATTATTTCGGTGGTCGTCGGAAAAGGATCAATCGTGCACTGTATGGCAACAGCTAGGAAGAAGACGACCTCAGTCTATTAAGTCTAGGCACATAAACCAATATTCAAGCCGATTGAATACTATTATCGAGATATATTATGTCTATTATAGATTACGTGGTTGTTGGTGGTATATTTTCTGGTGAATGGGAGGAGACTCCTAAATGTTGGGTTTGGAAAACCGCGTCTAAGGAGACAGTGGCCATTGCCCTTCGTCGCAACGGTTCATACGCCGATATGGTTAAAAGCGTAATGGAGAACGGTGAATTAAGTTGTGATGAAAGCGAGGTGGTAATTAATTACTGGATGAACGGGAGGGGGAAAATCCATCCAACGTTCATAAGGAATGATAGACACGTAGAATTATATATGCTTTGCGTTGATTCTAATAACTCCAGACCTATATTGCGGGTTAAAGGTGTTGAAAGGTCCCAAAAAGAAGCTTCCACATCATCCCCACCCATACCGTCATCCCCACCCCCACCCCCAACTGTGGATGATACTTCAATGGAATACGATAATATGGGTGGTGATAAATGGGATAATAGTGAAGATTATGAAGAAGAGGAGTGTGGAGGAGGTGAGGACGGGCAGCTCGAACCACAAAGAAGCCACTCTTTCTCGGACGACACCAATCTTTTTGTAGGACAAACATTCAAGGATAAGAAAACGTTGAATTTTTTGTTAAAGCAGGCGTCGGTGCACATGTCGTTCAATTACACAACGGTGAAGAGTTGAAAGAAATACTTGAGGGTGAGGTGCGTAGATCCTACTTGCCGATGGATGGTGCGCGCATGTGCTATCGGAGAATCGGGTTAGTTTTATGTCCACAAGTACGTGGGAGAGCATACTTGTGGCGTTGATCATGTCACGAAAAAGCACAAGAATGTCACCGTGGAGGTCATTTCCTCACTTATTTTGAACTTTTTTATCGACAACAAAGGTCCAAGCCCGAAAAAGATTGAGAGGATTGTATTTAAGGAGCTACATTGCAGGCCGGGCTATTGGAAATGTTGGATGACAGACGTTATTGCGAAGAATATAGTTCGAGGTACGCCCGAGCACGGATATGTAGTGCTTCCCGCATTTTCATATATATTTTCAATGGCATCAACCCCGGGTCTATTAATTTCCTCATGGTCGATGAGGAGTCTGGCAGGTTTATTTACTACTTTATGGCGTTTGGGGCTTCCATCCGTGGATATGCACACATGAGAATGGTCGTTGCCATTGATGGCATGCATTTGTCCGACAAGTACGAGGGCGTGCTGCTGTCCACTGTCGCTCAAGATACGCTGAATCATATTTATCCCTTAGCGTATTGTGTGGTGGATAAGGAGAACGATGCGTTGTGGGGCTTCTTCTTCGAGAAACTTAAGGTCTTTGTCGTCGACGAACCAGAGCTGTGCGTTATCTCCGACAGACACGTAAGCATAGCCAACGACCTCACAAGACATTATTCGTTTGCGCATCACGGTGTTTGTATGAGGCATCTCGGTGAAAATCTCCAAATAAATTACCATTGTTTCGATTCTCTCTATTTGTACTACCATGAGGCCAAGGCGTACACGTTGAAAGAATTTAATGACTACTTCAACACCCTTAGAGAAAGATGCCCCAACACAACAACTTGCCTCGAGCATGAAGTTGGATTTGAAAAGTGGAGCCGGACTCACTTTCCAGGTAATCGATTCAATGTCATGACCTCAAATATCGCTGAGTCGCTCAACTCAATGTTGCGCGACGAAAGAGAGTATCCAGTGACAACCATTTTTAATTTAATTGCACATAGGTTTGAAGAAATATTTAGGAAGAGGTATGCGGAAGTGGACAATTCAAAGACAATATTCATTCCCGTAGCCGAGGCGATCTTAAGGGAAAACATGACCGAGGGGGACAAATTATATGTGAACAACATAAACGGAAGCACCGATGAATTCACCGTGCTTGGTTATGGTCGTTCCGCCAAAGTTAATCTTTCGAGATGGTCATGTTCTTGTAGAAAGTAAGAGTATGTCAATTAGCACCATTAAAACATTGTAAAGCAATTTTGATGCATCAATTGTGACTCCCAATCACTTTTGGACGTGATCAAGTGTTATTTAAGACACGACGTAGCCGTAAATCACTAAGATGATACAAAAATGAGAAGAAATAAAATAAAATAAATATTAATCATCCAAGCACTAAAGAACGAATACTTATCATGACAAGAGATTAGACTTATCTGATGACCATAAGGAAGGTTGGTGGTTGTCACTTGTGAGTGTTCAATGGACAAGTAGTGTATGAGATAAGAAGACCTTCTCAACAGAGATGCCTGTTCTAGAAAATTGGTTGTTACTACCATTGCCCTCCCCTATACCCATTTGATCGAGTGTCCAATTGTTTTGTAATCTCATATTATGATATTTACTTACTTTACATTGTGTGAATGATGTTTATTTATTTTATTTTATTTTATTTCTTTTTTTTTTATCTCACCTCCTTTGAAAATAGACTCAGTTGGTCGATACATGACTAATAATATAGTCTAATATAGATAATACTAATTATCTATAATATACTCAACATACCAACTGAGTCTATTTTCAAAGGAGGTGAGATTAAAAAAAGAGAGAAATAAAATAAAATAAAATAAATAAACATCATTCACGCAATGTAAAGTGACTAAATATCATAATATGAAATTACAAAACAATTGGACACTCGATCAAATGGGTATAGGGAAAGGCAATGGTAGTAACAACCAATTACCTAGAACAGACATCTCTGTTGAGAAGGACTTTCTGTTCTCATACACTACTTGTCCATTGAACACTCACAAGTGACAACCACCAACCTTCCTTATGGTCATCAGATAAGTCTAATCTCTTGTCATGATAAGTATTCGTTCTTTAGTGATTGGATGATTAATATTTATTTTATTTTATTTTATTTCTTCTCCTTTTTGTGTTATTTTAGCGATCTACGGCTACGCCGTGTCTTAGATAACACTTGATCACATCCAAAGTGATTGGGAGTCACAATTGATGCATCAAAATTGTTTTACAATGTTTTAATGGTGCTAATTTACATACTCTAATTTTATTTTATTTAATTTCTCCTTTTTTTCCTATTTATTTAAGTTGTCCATATATTCAGTAAGTTGATCATAGACTGTCTCAATGGTCTATAATCGATCGTAGTCTAAATCGATAATATGTCAATATACTGGACAATCAACACTGACATCAGTATATAACTCGTACGTGAAACGGTCAATTATAGAAGACATAAACATTCTTTAGAGACTTTACGTAAATGATAATCCATTTAAATTTTCTCAAACAGTACAGTTCTAACGAGTAGAATTTTTCAACGGTCAGATTTTGATAGCCTTACTATATTAATTAAAGGGACCCTTTTGGACTCCTCCATGTTCATTTATTCATGAATTTCAAGTTTTGCATCAACAATAACAATGTCGCAGTCATCTCAAATGACCAAAAGTTTTTATATTTGCCGTTGTGGTAGTTCTACGGTGTAAAAAACATCACGAACCGACAGGAATTCGGGTCAAAAATTCTACAGTTGTGCGGTTGGAAAGGTTTGTTTTTGTTTAAATAAAAATTTATTTATGTTCATTTCATAATTCAATTTATTAATTTATCCTCATTATTTTAGGATAATGGCGGATGCTCTTATTTCAAGTGGATTCCCTCCAATTTCGAGGTGTCAAAATTTTAAGGCATTGCAAAGTTTTAAATATTGGAAAGGCTTAGAGATTCCGAAGAAAATAGGAATCTTCTAATGACATTATATAGAGAATCGGTACACAAGATTGATCACTTAAAGGGATTGTTAAAAGACGTCGAAATTGAGAGGGATCAACTTAAGCATAAGTTGGCTATGGCTGAAGAAAAAGAAAAGGGAATGAAAATTATGGTGTATGATTTACTATTAGTTTTAGCTTTTTGAAAAGGTGTAATGGGGGTGTAGTGAGATTGAATGTATTCTGAATCTTTTATTAATCGACTACATGTTACTTATATTATATATGGTTTACCTTTTCCATTCATCGACTACACAACACTCTACTGTATATGTTTTACCTTTTAGTCAGAGTCTATAATCAACGATGACATTCATGTAAAAGTAATGATAATTTGATTATATAAAATGAAAGATGTTTATCATAAACTATAAAAGCAGTTTAGAAAATAAAATCGTTCATTTCTACACACCCCGAGCTGAAAGTTGAAAGTTAAGATTGTCTAGTCTAATAAAAATAATCAGCCACAAATAAAAATTAAACATTGTCTAAACATTCAATATATCTGTCTTCCACTTGCATCTTGTTGATGTCCTGAGTAACTCCATTAAGAAATTCATCTATGTTCAGAAATTCATTCTCGTTTTCGTTCTCCGCGATGCCTTCATTTTCTGATGCATCATTTTTTCCTTCTTCTTTATGTTCTTCTTCTCCTTCTTCTTTGTCTACTTTTTCTGCATTTTTCTCTTCTTCTTTCTCTCCATCACCTTCATTGTTCTCTTCTTCAGAACCACTTTTCTAATTTTTATCATCTTCATCCTGCCTGTCTTCGTCATGATCCTCCTTTTCCACACCAGCTGATCCATCAGCTTTGTTTTCTTCTTCACAAACAACTTCTTCATTTTTTTCTTCTTCTTTCTCTTCATCCCCTTCATCGAGATTTTCCTTCTCTACAACAGCTGCAACCTCAGGGATCATCACCTCATCAACATTGATAGAGGCCTGCTCCAAAGCTACTACCTCAAGGAGCGCTTCTTTAATGCCATTGTCATCGCGGACAACCCTCGTCGCTGAATGCCGACTTTTTTCCTGCACACCTATATTTTTAAGTATTTACCGTTTATAATAAACTAAGATATCGGTTGATGCGGAATGGTATAGATTCTATTATTATAAGTAAAAGGGATTATATAAAATATGCAACTTCTATAATATATAGAGCAGATATTACCTTCAGCTTCATCTCACTTCTTTTGCTTCTTTTTTTCTGCTCTCCTCAGCCTCTCATCTTTCATAAAATTAGCGATGTCCTTGATCGACTCCTCCAGTCTAAACACGCGCTCTTTCAGATTTTCAATCATCGATGTCTTTCTCGATGCTCTCGGCTTACTCGTCCTCGTACCCCAAGTGACATGCCTTGAAACAATATTTTCACCCAAATCCCAGTCATCATCCCCATCCTCACCATCCTCCGATGAGGTGATGACAGTCACACCCTCTAAATGGGCCTTCAAGCCATCGATGAATGCGTCCTTCGGTTCGTTCGTGAATGCTTTGAACTTTTTCATGTAGTGTTGCTTCATTTCATGGACTGTGGAGATAAGATACGGGTGCACTCTCTACATATAAATAGACAAATATGATTGATTAGCAACACAATATTGGTAAAATTATTCATCGAAAGAATAGTTTTATACCTTTGTGCTCCATTCGTTCAAATATGGATCACTTTCGATTAGTTTATCGCCTTTTGAGGTGTTCCATCTGAGCAATCGGGGAATGGGCAGCGGGTCTTCAGTTGATTTACCAGTTCTCCCACCGAGTGCGGAAAAGGCTTCGTATATCTAAATCTGTGATCAAATGAAAAACAAAAACATAAAACTGAGAGTTAGTATATTATAGACACCATAGATGAATTACAGTATATAATAAACTACTTCAATGGTTTATAATCAAATACCATAAATGTCCAGGAAAATCCGTAGAGCGCGTACGATGAAACTACCTTTGTCTCAAATGTCTTCTTCTGCCTGCCAAAGTCTATCCGCTTATTTATTTAGTCTAGAGTCAAGGCAAATGACTCTTTACCCCAAGGGTATCTCTCAAAGAAGCCCAAGTTATCCACCATCTTGATGGTGTCTATGTTCACGATTTTTGACAAGTCGCGTGCAAGCAATATGCAGTGCACGAACCAAACCAAGCAGCATTTGAACTTGTCCTCCTTGTCCAGCCTCCCACCTCTAATAAGCTTCAACAATCTCTTCGCATTTACACTCCTTTTTTTGCAATCTTTTTGAAAAAAGTTTCACCCTCGTCCATCGCTTTGACATATCTTGAATCATGGGGATAACACCCACAGTTTAAACTCGTGATTAGCGCAAACTCCTTCAGGACAAAACATGCAGGCCTGTCATTGATGCTGAACCACATTTCATACAGCTTGTTGTCCGGTTCAACTCGGCGCAGAAGTGTATAGTGGACAAGCTGTCTGTTGAACTTCATATGTCCTGGCAGGTCCCATAAATCACCAAAACAGGAATTCTTAAACCTAGACTTCATACGTTGATCAACCACGACTTGTTTGAATTCATTAAATATTTTCGAATGGGACCTAACAGATATCTTAGCCGAAAATGATCCGACATCATCCAGGACTGTGGCGAGGTCGTACCTGTCAGACGAAACAAACCTTGCACAGTGGGGCAAGATCAGTGCTTCCTCATCTATCCTAGCCTCAATTTTTATTTCCTCCGGCTCATCTCGAACCAAAGCTTCAACAACTTCAACAGCTTCCTCGCTGCAATTTCTATTTTCCGATTGATCGACTACTCATTTTTTTCTTTTCTCAGACCTATCAACTTCTACAACCTTGCGTTTGTTACCTCTAGCCATTTGTTATGATCTAAGGACAAAAACTAACATTTCTCAGCTATAACAACAAATACAATACCTAATCGACCTAGCAGTCTATTAACATGACAACAGTTGCAGCACCAAAAAAGCCAATTTGCAGAACAAGTTTCTTCCAAACCAATTCCATCACCCACAAGAACATGCATCCAAATCACCATTATATTGAACAAAAACAGGAAAGAATCCAGATTTTTATCACGCAAACCGAGAAAAAGTGGCAAAAAAATCTCAATGCAATCGTTGAGGAAAGTTAAAATCCAACAAAAATAATGCACAAACAAACCGAATACCAACTTAAAAACACAAATTATAAGTAAAATCAAGCCCCATTTTTCAAAAAAAAAAAATTAACTTTTTGGGTCAAATTATCAAATACGCAGTGAAGAAATCCCCAACATGAGCATGCTTTTACAACACCCTTACATTGGAGAAATTTTTTAACAAAAATCAGATATCTTGCCACATTCCGACGAAATTAGTGAAGAAATTTCAACATGCAATCGCCAAGGATAATCGATATACACCAATTATCCGTCAAAAATCAAGTAAATATCAACTATAAACAACCACTTTCAGTGAAATCAAGCCCCGTTTTCAAAAAACAAAATTCAATTTATTTGAACTCCATCGACTTCACCTGCCACAAACGAGTTCAAAAAAAAAAAAAAAACATCAATATAGAGCACAAATTAACCGGAACAATAATATAACTTACCTGAAGTTGAAGATCGAAATTGAAGCTGATTCACGCGAGCTCGAAAGTGAAAATGGTGGAAATGTGAGATGAATCGGTTGTTGTAAAGAGAGAGAAGATGAGAGAGAATTTATTTTTTGTATTTAATGGAAGAGTAGGGTTAAATAAGTATTTAAAAAATACATAAGGGGTTTCAAAAGAATTAAAATACACATAAGGGGTGCCAAAATATTTTTTTATTTTACACTTAAACCTATGACCCACAAAACCCTAAAAGACTAGGGTTTAGCAAAAGAAATGTCTATTTTACTAAATAAGTTTTCAACGTGGACTAGTAGCTAAATTTTCTCAAGATTCTCCTACCTATTTTATGAAAATGCAATATAATACAGTATGCATTGACATCCCTGCTAAAAGAAGGCTAAATAGTGCAACCTTGAGTACTGAGTTCAATTCTCACCTAACGTACCTTTCCTTCTTTATTTTAGTGGTTCGTCAATGCTCTATAAATACTGATTCATCCATGTTCTATAAATTCTAAATCCGCATGTGATTTTAGGATGTATGTTTTCATCATATTATTTAAAATTCTTTTTTTTTATTGTAAAAGTTTTCTGTTGGTATGAGGTTGCTTTTATGATTCACTATTTTTACAAAATGATTGGCTCTTTTTTTCTTTTAATAATTACAGGACACATTATTTTGACTAATAATGGGATAGCGATGTTCGGCGTGGCCAACTTATTTAAGTGATATTTATAAATTGTAATCCAAACAAATATAGAAGAACGTATGTCTTCTTATATTCTTAGAGAAGTCAATTTAAAAAATTGTAACATGTGATGATTTGAAGGCAAATAATTTTATAAAACATCATTTTAAAGTGGGAAAATGGATTTTGTCCGGACTTGATGTGTTAATTTCAATTTTAGTCCCTATTATTTTGACCGATTATATTAAAATCAAATATTTTTATAGTTGCTAATGCTTGTCTGAAGATTTTATGGCTGATATAGAGAGATGTTATATATATATACTGACATTCGACGTTCAAATCTAATTTAGCTATTATAAATAAAAGTATGCAAAATTAGAAAGAATATATATATATATATATGCATTCACATTGTGAAATTATGAAATAACTATATGCATCATTTAAATATAGTAATTTTTTTATTAGATATTCTTACTTGATATTTACTTAGTGTATGACATTAATGATGATTACCATAATATTTTGGTATTTTATTTATACATAATATATTTTCTTATAAAAAATTATTACATAATATTTGAATATGTTGTTGTAGAGAGATAATTTTATAAAGAGTGTACCGCTATAATAAGCGTCATTATTATTATAGGTAAAATATCGTTCTAGAGAACTAAAATATAACATGAAAAATCAAATTCAGAAAAAAAAAATCAAATCGTTATAGTGAAATACTATTATAACGAGGTAAATTATAGTAAGCTGTATATAATCATTAAATTTCATATCCTGAATTGCGATGGAGACCACGAAAGATTTAGGAGTGACAGACGCGTCTAGAATAAAATTTCGTAATGATCATGACTTTCAACAGCAAAGGTAAACCTGTCAAACGGGCCGGGCTGGCCCGGCCCGAACCGGCCCGAACCGGCCCTACATATCAAACCGGACCGGTTTGACCCGGCCCGATAAGCCCTAGGGCTTTAGGGTTCCGGGTTCCGGTCCGTTTTTTTTTTTAAACTGGGCCCGGTTAACCCGGCCCGGACCAACCCGGTCCAGGCCCGCCGGTTAATCGGCCCGGCCCGGCATTAAAAAAAAAAAAAATTAATTATTGGGCCAAACTAGCCGTTGGCCCAACGGCTATATTACCGTTTTTGGGTCCAAACGGCTAGTTTGGGCCCATTAACTTAAAAAAAAAAAAAAAAAAATATTTTTTAATCCCCAAAATAAATCTATAAATACCCTACAACTTCAAATCATTTCTCACACAATTTTTCACTCTCTCAAATCTCATTCTCTCTCAAATCTCAAATCTCAATTCTCAAATATTCAATATATTTAATTTCTTAAAGTGTTCAATTTAAATTTTTAATTTTTCGTTTACAAAGTACGAGCGGAAGTTTCTAAAGTCGCAATCTTCGGATACTTCCAAAATTTGGTATTGTCGTTCCATCTCTTACGTTTAATTTTTATTTATTGTATTAATTGTTTAATATTTAATTTTATTATATTTATGTATTTTGAATATTTTTAGTTTAATTTAATTTATATTATGGATAAATTAAAAAACCTCGCTGCTAAAGGTGTTAAAATTTTTTGTTCCGGAAGCGGTAGTGGTAGTAAAAAGCGAATTACTAGCGGTAGAGGTAGTTCAAGTAATAGATATACCCGTGTGACTTCGCCTCCGGTACCGCTTGGTACACCTTTTGAGGAAGAAATAGGTGTAGGTGCTCACGATATGGATTATGTAGAATTTCAAGAAAATTACGGTATAGAAGAAGAAAATGAAGTAGATGCAGTTAATGTAGACGAAGATGATGAAAATATTGCTGAAACACCCGCAGTAGGACATGCTAACGTTAGATCTGAATCAGTTAATCTCCCTTCCCGTCCTCCCAGTGCCCCAAAACCCCGTAAAAGAACTAGTATTGCATGACAATTTTTTGAACGTATATCAGATATTGAGGTGCAGTGCAATATTTGTCAACAAAAATATAAGCATAGAAGTGGCGGTAAGCAAGGGGGTACGGGTACGTTAATGAGACATATAGCTGAAGATCACACTAGAGAGTTCAATATTGCAAAAGGTGGTGGGGATGTTGGTGGGTCAACGCAAACTAGAATGGACCCAACAACCGGTCAAGTAGCGAAAAAGTATAATAAATTGAGGGACAGAGAAGAAATAGCTAAAATGGTAGCTGTGGGTTGTTTGCCTTTTAGTTTTCCTTCTTCTGATGCCTTTATTCGTTATATACAAGCAATTTATAATCCTATGTTTAATGGTATTCCTAGAACTACTTGTCGGTCTGATATTTTTAGACTCCATTCACAATATTATTTTTATTTATCAACATTCTTAAAAAATATTCAATGTAGATTGTCCCTAACTTCCGATCTTGGTCGTGCTGTAAATAAAAATGATTATTTAACCGTTACTTGTCATTGGATGGATAGTAATTTCATAATGCAAAAACGTATTCTTGCTTTTTTATATGATGAAGATCGGAAACATACTGGACAATTTATTGTTGATTCTATTATTAAAATTGCCGGATATTATGGTATAGAAAATAAAATTTTATGTATTGCTTTTGATAATGCTTCTAACAACAAGACTGCTATAACAAAAATAAAATCTACGCTATCTCCGCCCTTTCCTGAAATTTTTCATGTTAAGTGTGCATGTCATATATATAATTTAATTGTAAAAGATGGTCTTGACTTTTTTGAGGTTTATATTGAAAAAATTCGTCTTGCTGTTGGTTTTATTCAAGGAAATAATCGTAGATCTAGAATTAAAGAATTTAAAGTTAAATGTCAAGAAAATGGACTTGCACCGATTTTGATGCCTGAGGAAATTGATATTAGATGGAATTCTACGTATGAATTTTTAAAAACTTGTTATAAATATAAAATTCCTATTACACTAGCTTTTAACCAACATTGTGGTTCATTTGCTGATTCTGCTGATTGCATGCTACATAATTCTGATTGGGTTATAATTAATGATCTTGTTAAGTTCTTAGAAAAATTTTATGTAGCTACGGTTGAATTTTCCGGTGCATACTATCCTACTGTTTGTAATATTTTGGCATATATAGCCGATATTTCTGGTTTGCTCCGACAATATAAAGATAAAGAAGGTTATAAAGAAGCTGTTGGCGCTATGTTTACGAAATTTAAAAAATATTTCTTCCCGATTCCCCCTATTTACTTGGTTGCTGCTATGTTAAATCCGTGCATGAAATATAATCATATGTGTCACTTTAGTACTCTTATTTATACTAACTTAGAAATAAATACTAACCATGATTCTGAACAAGTACAACCTGATTTGTGGACGGCTACGGCTGATGCAAAGGATTATATAGAAAAATTATATAATCACTATGCTGATTTATTTGATTCAGCCGTACCTACAAATATCACTCCAACTGTCGCTCCTCATCCTCCCGAGGAGCCATCAGCTTCTAAAAGGCCGGCACATAGTGGTTTTCCTGATTCGTTTTATGATTTAACTTGTTGGAACAGTGTGGATGAGAGAGCTTACACATCAACTTATCGGGAAGAGCTGAAATATTATCTGCGGACGCCACCAGAGGATCGCAGACGACGGATCAACACGCTGGATTGGTGGAGGAATAATGAATCACAATATCCTGTACTTTCAAGATTAGCCAGAGATATCTTGAATGTTCCTATGTCAACCGTTGCATCAGAGAGCGCCTTCAGTCAGGGACGACAGCAGCTTGGAGACAACCGACACTCATTGGGAAGCAACGCAATGAATGTTTTAGTTTGCCTCAGAGATTGGATTAGAGCAGAAAGAAGAAACCAAGGAATGGAACCAGAGCCCAACGACGACCTCAAACTTGAAGAAATTATGACTTCACGGGAGAACTCAGCAGAATCAAGTCCAATGCATGGTTTTTCCCCCGTTGACTTCGACTACCCTATGCAAGTTCCAATTAATATTAACATGAATGAGTTGGAAAAAATGATGCATAATTTATAGATTTTTCATTCATGTAAATTATAAATTTTGGATCATTTTGCAATCAATAAAATTCCACAAATTCATTCACTCCTTAGTCGTTGTTTTTTATTTTTTTTATTTAACGATTTATAATTTTAATATCTTCTATACAAGTGTATATTTAATGTATACATGTGTATATGTTTATATATCTTATATAGAAGTGTATATTTAATGTATACACGTGTATATATCTTCTATAGAAGTGTATATTTAATGTATACATTGTGTATATAGCGTATATAGTGTATATTTGACCGGTTTTTAACCGGGTTTGACCGGGTTTGACCGGGTTTTAGTGGGTTTGACCGGGTTTGACCGGGTTTTAGTGGATTTAAAGTATTACATATACATAGAATAGAGTGTATATATGTGAATAGATCTTCTAAAGATGTGTATATTTAACGTATACATGTGTATATATTTTATAAATTAGTATATAACTATACAAATATATGTTGTAATGTATATATATTGTAGTATATCTCATGTAACGTATTACATATACATAGAATAGAGTGTATATATGTGAATAGATCTTCTATAGACGTGTATATTTAACATATACATGTGTATATGTTTTATAAATTAGTATATAACTATACAAATATATATTGTAATGTATATATATTGTAGTATATCTCATTTAAAGTATTACATATACATAGAATAGAGTGTATGAATGTTAATAGATCTTCTATAGACGTGTATATTTAACGTATATATGTGTATATATTTTATAAATTAGAATATAACTATACAAATATATATTGTAATGTATATATATTGTAGTATATCTCATTTAAAGTATTACCTATACATAGAATAGAGTGTATATATGTGAATAGATCTTCTATAGACATGTATATTTAACGTATACATGTGTATATGTTTTATAAATTAGTATATAACTATACAAATATATATTGTAATGTATATATATTGTAGTATATCTCATTTAAAGTATTACATATACATAGAATAGAGTGTATGAATGTTAATAGATCTTCTATAGACGTGTATATTTAACGTATATATGTGTATATATTTTATAAATTAGAATATAACTATACAAATATATATTGTAATGTATATATATTGTAGTATATCTCATTTAAAGTATTACCTATACATAGAATAGAATGTATATATGTGAATAGATCTTCTATAGACATGTATATTTAACGTATACATGTGTATATGTTTTATAAATTAGTATATAACTATACAAATATATATTGTAATGTATATATATTGTAGTATATCTCATTTAAAGTATTACATATACATAGAATAGAGTGTATGAATGTTAATAGATCTTCTATAGACGTGTATATTTAACGTATATATGTGTATATATTTTATAAATTAGAATATAACTATACAAATATATATTGTAATGTATATATATTGTAGTATATCTCATTTAAAGTATTACCTATACATAGAATAGAGTGTATATATGTGAATAGATCTTCTATAGACATGTATATTTAACGTATACATGTGTATATGTTTTATAAATTAGTATATAACTATACAAATATATATTGTAATGTATATATATTGTAGTATATCTCATTTAAAGTATTACATATACATAGAATAGAGTGTATGAATGTTAATAGATCTTCTATAGACGTGTATATTTAACGTATAGTCGTTGTTTTTTATTTTTTTTTATTTAACGATTTATAATTTTAATATCTTCTATACAAGTGTATATTTAATGTATACACGTGTATATATCTTCTATAAAAGTGTATATTTAATGTATATATTATGTATATAGCGTATAGAGTGTATATTTGACCGGTTTTTAACCGGGTTTGACCGGGTTTGACCGGGTTTTAGTGGGTTTGACCGGATTGGGTTAAGTGGGCCGGTTCCGGGTGGGTTTTAATATTTTTACTGTGCAGCCCGGCCCGGCCCGGACCGGTTAAGGCCAAACCCGGACCGTAACCGGCCCGGAACCCGGTAAGAATGAGAGGGCCGGTTCCGGGTTGAACCGGCCCGGCCCGTTAGACAGTCTTAAGCAAAGGTGAAAATATATTCTTACATTGACTTTTCTTTTTTTTTTTCTTTTCTTTTATTTTATTTTATATAATTTGCCCATAATAACGTGTACACAGAGTTGTGTTAAAATAATACTCCCTCTGTTTCGGAATAAATGAATTGTTAGGATATTTATTGATATTTCAAAATAAGTGAATCATTGAATTTTTTTCCAAATTTACCCTTATGATTTGACAACCAATTAACTTTTAAAAAGGTATTACAAGGTTAGTTTTTTTTTTTTTTGGGTAAAAATGAAAAGTTATGTTAAATTTATGTCTTTAATATTTTTTCTTAATATGTGTATTAAAATTCAATAATTATTTATTATGAAACGAGGAAGTAATTAGGAGGAATGGTCAAAGTCATGTGCAGTAAAATGAAAGGAATATTTTGGTACAACATATTCCTAGTCCGTACCTATGAAGAAACTTTTTATTTTAGAAAGAAAAAAGAAAAGGCTACGAACTTCATAGTCGAACAAACTTTTTAAATGAATAAAGGAACACCTCGTGTTTGGCCAAGTGTTGAATTATATATTATTATATTACTACTATATAGAAAGGTTAAGAAAGGGATGGCCAAGGACAGAGTAGGAATTTCACATTAATAAAAATCACCCCTTCCTATGCTCTAGAATCATCCGATGCTTTCTTCAGCCCTTCCATAGATGACCACCAATTCAACATACCAGCACTGCTTCTCTCAAACACAAACTCAATGCAGCAAAATTGGAAGAATTCTTGGTCAGTTTCTTCGTCTTATTATTTCGTCCTTCTATGACATATTCTGATTATTAGAAGAATGTTGATGTTTTCCATATTTTACATTGCAGATCAGGTGGTTGCTCTTGCTTGCTAACTAATCTCGTTTTTTTCCTTCTTCCTCTTAAAAGTAATGCTAAATGTCCCTTCTAGGTTTTAAGTAGTTTTATTCTATGTATTTCAGGGACATTGCGGTTCTTGTTGGGCTTTTGGTGTTGTTGAATCACTTTCTGATCGTTTCTGTATTCACTATGATTTGGTAAATTCATGTTAATCAAAGAAACACTTGCAAGGTTTCATTTCAACAATGATCATTCACGATTGCTTTTAATGTGTGATGTAGAATATATCTCTATCTATAAATAATGTATTAGCGTGTTGTGACTTTTTATGTTGCAAAAATTGCATGCTATTCTTCTGTTCATTCACTTCATAGAAAAATCTGTAGTTGAGATCACTGTTATGGTTTGCACTAATTGTAATAATTACTTATTGTTGCAAAATAATACGAAAGACCTTTACAGTCTTTTTATGATTCTTGCATGTCCAGCCATGGTGCAACTGGTCATAGTATCAACTTCTGCGGGAATGACTGCTTCTCTTCCGTACACCTATAAATATGGGGTTGCCCTTATTGAAGTACGAACAGTAGTGCGATAGCCTAGCAGTGCAAACGGCAACTTCTCATGCCATTGCCTGGACCCTTGTACCATTTTCCACAGTATCTTCTTGATATTTTTATTAGTGACTTCCACAATACCATTTGCTTTTGGATGATATGGAGTGGAATTTCGATGTACGATCTTAAATCGTTGGCACACTTCTTGCATCAAATGACTGTTGAGATTGGCAACATTGTCTGTAATGATTATTTTTGGAATTTCAAACCTACAAATGTTGTTGGCATGAACAAAATCTACTACCGCCTTCTTTGTTACTGACTTGAAAGTTACTGCTTCCACCCACTTTGTGAAATAATCAATGGCCACCAAAATGAATCTATGTCCATTTGATGCCTTCGGCTCAATCGGTCCAATCACGTCCATTCCCCAAGCTACAAACGGCCATGGAGCATCCATTGCGTGCAACTCAGCAGGAGGAGAATGTATCAGATCATCATGTACTTGGCATTGATGACACTTTCAAACAAATTGAATAGAATCCCTCTCCATAGTAAGCCAGTAATAACCTGCTCGAAGAATCTTCTTTGACAAGACATAACCATTTATATGTGGCCCACATACTCCAGAGTGTATTTCAACCATGATTGTTGAGGCTTATTTTCCATCCACACACCTCAAAAGTCCCAGATCTGGGGTTCTCCTGCATAAGATTCCCCCACTTAAGAAAAATCCACTAGCCAAATGTCTAACAGTCCTCTTTTGATCACTGGTGGCATGTGTTGGGTAGTCTCCTGACTGAATGTATCACTTGATATCAAAGAACCAAGGTTCGCCATCGAGCTCTTCTTCAACCGCATCACAGTAAGCATGCTGATCACGACTCTGTATATGCACTGGGTCGATGTAGGCATTATCAGGATGTTGGAGCATTGAAGACAGGGTGGCTAAAGCATCAGCAATCTCATTATGAATTCTCAAAATATGCCTAAATTTTACTGACACAAACTGTTGACATAGCTCTTGCAAGCATTGTCGATACGGTATGAGCTTTAAATCTTGCGTCTCCCAATTGCCTTGAATTTGATGGACGAGAAAATTTGAATCTCCCAGCACTAATAGTTACTGGACTCCCATATCAAAAGCTAACCTAAAACCTAAAATGCAATCTTTATATTCCGCCATGTTATTGGTACAATAAAATTGAAGTTGCGCTGTTACCAAGAAATGTTACCCCAATTCAGAAATAAGAACTGCACCTATTTCGACTCCTTTCATGTTGACAGCTCTGTCGAAGAACAACTTCTAACCTGGATCAACATCTATAACGATTTCATCAACACACAACACCTCTTCATCAGGAAAATATGTTTTTAATGGCTCGTACTCTTCATCAATGGGATTCTCAGCAAGATGATCTGCTAATGCTTGGGCTTTCACGATAGTTCGAGTCATATATACAAGGTCGAACTGGGTAAGCAATATTTTCCACTTTGCTAATCGATCGATTGGCATAGGCCTCTGAAAGATATACTTCAAAGGATCTATGCGGGAGATGAGATAAGTAGTGTAGGATAAAAGATAATGCTTCAACTTCTGTGCTACCCAAGTCAGGGCACAACATGTCCTTTCAAGAAGAGTGTACCTGGCCTCACATGCTTTGAACTTCTTGCTAAGATAATAAATAGCCTGCTCTTTTTTTCCCATGACATCATGTTGACCCAACACACAACCGAATGAATTATCCAAAACTGATACGTACAAAATCAACAGCTTGCCAGGCTCGGGAGGCACCAGTACCGGTGGGTTTGAAAGATATATTTTGATTTTATCGAATGCTTCCTGACATTGTACAGTCCGCTCAACAACAACACTCTTCTTCAGCAACTTGAAAATGGGCTCACAAGTGGTTTTGAGTTGAGCAATGAACCTACTGATGTAGTTCAGTCTACCAAGCAAACTCATCACCTCTGTTCTATTCTTGGGCGGCGGCAGATCCTGAATGGCTTTGATCTTCAAAGGATCCAATTCAATACCCCGACGGCTGACTACAAATCCCAACTACTTTCCGAATGGAACTCCAAATACATATTTTGCCAGATTGAGCTTGAGATTATACCTGTGAAGCCTCTCAAAGAACTTCTTTAAATCTTTAACATGGTCAGCCTGACTCTTTGATTTAATAATCACATCATCTACATAGAATTCAATCTCCTTATGTATCATATCATGAAACATGGTGGTCATGGCTCTCACGTATGTTGCTACAACATTCTTCAAACCGAATGACATCACTCGATAACAATAAGTCCCCCATGGTATGATAAAAGATATCTTTTCTGCGTCTTCATAATCCATAATAATTTGGTGGTATCCGGCATAGCAATCCACAAAAGAGGTTACCTCATGTTTAGCGCAGTTGTCCAGAAAAATATGGATGTTGGGCAGCAGAAAATCATTCTTCGGACTTGCTCTATTCAAATCACGATATTCAACACATACTTGAATTTTGCCGTCTTTCTTTGGGACAGGAACAACATTGGATAACCACGTAGGATTACGAGCCACTAGAATGACTTTGTCTTCAAGTTGTTTCATGATTTCCTCTTTGATTTTGATACTTACATCAGTTTTAAACTTTCTCAACTTCTGTTTCACAGGGGGAAGGTACGATCAGTTGGAAATTTATGAGTCACTAATTCAGTGCTTAAACTAGGCATATCATCATAAGACCGTACAAAAATATCCTTATAATCAATTAATGCTTGAATCATTCCATCTTTTAGCTGTGGCAAAACATGTACACTGATTTTAGTTTCCCTAACATCTTTTTGATTCCCTAGATTAATTGGCTCAGCTTTATTCAAATTAGGATTCGGCTTGTCTTCAAACTGTTCCAACTCTTTGCTTATTTCTTCTAGTGCCTCTTCTTCATCATATTCCCCCTCTTGCTTCATTATATCTTGATTAGTTTGGATTTTAAGATCAAGCTGAAAATTCCACATGTATGTCATGTCATTAGAGTCAGCATAAAGAGAACTGTATAAAGAAAATACAAAACAAAATACATTAGACACAAAATAAAGGGGACATTGAATTTCATTAAAAGGGAAAGATAGAAGGGTTTAAACAGAAACAACAAAATATAAACAAGCTAAATTCTGAGTTACAACCCTGGAACAACTCGAAAAACTGAAAGAAAAATAAAATGAACTACTAAAACTCCCTCCTGACAGGAAGAGGAGTGACTTCCCAATTGTTGAAACAGACAGCTGGGCCCATGAACTGCACATCTGCCTTACTGGTACCTTCTCCTACTTCAACCATGTCAACTTCAATCAACAGGTTCTGGAAGTCATCAATCAATTTATCTTCAAATTCTACAGGCTTCGTGACACCGCTCTTGACAAATGACTCACTGTGCAGCGGCGTTGGGCTGGGGAGTGACCATGCTTCCATCTTTCTTTCCTTGGCCTTCTTCAGATTTTCATCCATAGGTTCAAAACACAGACCAAAAGTGCCCATGTTCTCTCTCAGATATATGGGATGAACTATACCGTGCAGAGACACTCCCAAACCTCTTTTTGGCCCGAATCCATATTTTAATATTTCATTTATCATCATGACAGAAGCGGGAGACAATTGAGGCCCTGGAATAACCTGTCCTTCAAAGATACGATACACCAACACTGTATCAAAAGTTTGATAGACAAATGTCTCCTCTACGTTGTTCGCTTCAATAAGAGACAAGGGAGAATCTTCGTCGGCGGACAAATCCCCTTCACCATGAATAACTACTTCTTTCCTGTCATGCTCAAACTTGATTATCTGGTGCAATATAGATGCAATTGCCTTGGCCTTGTGGATCCACAGTCTTCCCAATAACAGATTGTAAGAGAATTCGATATTCAATACTTGAAACTCTATGGCAAATTCAACAGGCCCTATAATCAACATCAGCTTTATTTTGCCAATGGAGTTTGATTTTGCTCCATTGAAAGCCCTGACACATACAATGTCGGGCCTGATCCTCTTAACACCAATGTTCAACTTTTGCAAGGTGGAAATAGGGCAAATATTTGCTCCAGAACCTCCGTCAATCATGACATGAGTGACTTAGAAATCTTCACACTTCACGGTAATGTAAAGACCTCAATTATTCCCCGTACCTTCAACTGGCAATTCGTCATCAGAGAAGCTGATTTGATTTACTTCGAAGATTTTTCCGACTATTTTCTCAAGTTGATTTACCGTAATCTCTCTAGGAATGTATGCTTCATTCAATACCTTCAGTATAATGTCACGATGTTCCTTGAAATACAACAACAAAGATAAGAGGAAAATTTGAGCAGGGGTCTTTTTCAACTGATCTATTATTGAATACTCTGGCAATTTAGTCTTTTGCAAAAATTCTTAGGCTTCTTCTTTGGTAAC
Source organism: Capsicum pubescens (assembly GCA_030864215.1). Classification (NCBI taxonomy): domain Eukaryota; kingdom Viridiplantae; phylum Streptophyta; class Magnoliopsida; order Solanales; family Solanaceae; genus Capsicum; species Capsicum pubescens. The sequence continues at coordinate 288,353,133 of CM061538.1, read as the reverse complement.
AGGATTTTTGAGAGACGAAGGCCCACTCACCACTGGATTGGGCTTCCTCAAACCTTCAGGCACGAAGTATCTTCCTGGCCGAGTCAGACCCCCTATCTCATCTACTTCTTCCTCTACTCCCTTCCCCTGACAAGTCATCACAGTCCTTTTATAGTTCCAGGGGACCTTTTTCGTATCAACTATCGGAGGTTGGGTCACTGGTTTGATGATAATAGGTGTTGCAAGTGCTCCTTTCACCATCAAGATAGGCTTACCCGAAGCTCCTACCACCGTCAACTTAGGTTCGTCCTAACTTAAACCAACATCTTTTCTAGTGTTTTGTACCGTGATCACGGGTTTCTTTGCACTCTCTTGGAATTTATCTTCTCCTATTCCTTCCTAGCTTAATGACATTGCTTTCAACGAATCTACCGCATTCACCGATTTGTCCTCATTGGTCTGTATTCTGACAATAGGCTTATAACACATCGACGATTCTTTTCGATCATATATTAACTCCAATATATTGGTTTCAGCATGGGTTGGTAATAGATTCTGGTTAATGTTTGGAACATTCGGGGCCTGGACCAAAATCTAATTTATGTCGATTAAATCTTGGACAACTCTCTTTAAATACCAGCATTTCTCGATATCGTGGATTGGCATGTCAGAACAATACGCACACCTTAAGGAATAATCAAGATTCCTCGGAGGTGGAGTTGAGAGGCTTTCTTGGATTAGGCTCAAGACCTTCATCTTTCTCAACCTATCAAACAAGCTAGCATATGACTCCCCAATAGGTGTGAACAGATTTTTGACCGCCTTCTCTTTCTTATACTTGGGCCTAGGTTGGAAACCGGGTCTGGAGGGGTTTTGGTAATTTGGTGGGGCTGATGGACGATTTTGTGGAGCTTGTGTGCGCCATTGCAGGTAAGAAGAGGTTTGGGTATATGGCTGCGCGCTATATACTGGGTATGGGGGTGGTGGAATGGAATATAGTAGGTTTTGCACAGGGTAGTAATGGTGGAGAGGAATATATGGAGCTTGGGCGTAGGCTTGGGCTTGGGATTGGGGATAAGGGCGAGGCGATCTTTTGGGATAGGAATGAGTTCCAGCTACAACGATTGCCACGTCCTATTTCTTCTTCTTACCTCCGAACGCTCCAGAGCTACCTTGAATTGCTTGGGTGGTGGCTTTCAATGCGGCAAAACTCACTATCCGTCCGGTCTTGATTCCGTCCTCTATCAGTTCTCCCATTTTGAGGACTTTAATAAAAGACTTTCCCATTGTCGGAAGAAAATATTGAAAATAGGTCTCATCCTGTGCCTGAATAAAGACCTCTACCAGCTTACTCTCCTTCATTGGAGGCTTTACCTTGGCGGCCTGTTCACGCCATCTTATCGCGTATTCCCTAAAGCCTTCAGTACTTTTCTTCTTCATGTTGACCAAGGATTTTTCGTCAGGAATCAGGTCAACGTTATACTGAAAATGTTGCACAAACTCAGTAGCTAAGTAATCCCAGTTGTTCCATTTGTAAATATCCTGATCGACAAACCAATCTGAAGCTATATTGGATAGACTCTCTCCAAAGAAAGCCATGAGCAACTCTTTTCGTCCTCCTGCAGCCCTCAATTGGTTTCAATAACGTCTCAAGTGCGCCACGGGATCACCGTGCCCAACATACTTCTCAAATTTAGGCATTTTAAAACCAAGAGGAAGGTTAACGTCTGGGAACATACAAAGATCTTTATAGGAAACACTCTTATAACCTCCGATTCCCTACAAATTTCTCATGGCCTGTTCTAAACTTTTCAGTTTCCGTGCCATGACTTCTTGTTCCTCTGTTGCAACAGGCTTCTCCGTATCAAATGGAAATGTAGGTGGCTGAGTGTACCCATACGGTTCATTCATCCTCAAAGTAGGTTCTGGGGCATAATACTGACCATCTGAAACCTTCAATACTGGATCACTAGCAGACCGAGAGAGTACCATCGTCGTACGCACAACATAAGTGGGGGCTTCAGGTGGTGGCGGAGACACGAACACAGGCACTGTAGGTGGCGCCGGCTGAGCAGCGGGCCTTGGTTGGGGAACTGCCAAGGTCACACTAGGGGTGCCAGGATAATTTTGATGCGGAGTGAATCCTAGCGCGTGCACAGGTGACTCAGTGGGTGCAGAGAATTGCGTCTGAGAGAGCGGTGGACAATTAGAGATATTCCCAAGATCTTCGGGGAGTGGATGAGAAGGCATTCCGCTAGCCCACGCCCGATGCAAATCTATCAATTATTGCCTGAGCCTTACTACCTCATCATTGCGTTCTGAACTTTCTTCCCTAGGATCCTGATCCGAGTCTATAAGCGAATTTTCAATCTCCTTGCCAGCCATGCCAAACTTTGCTTTTGATCTAGTGAAGTAGGGGTGACTAGTTAGAGTGCTACAATACCAACCACTTTTATCTGAAAGAACATGTTCATCAAAGACAACACCCGTTAGGATTAGATAACACAACAAACACGGGAATCACATTTGAAAAATTGTATTAGATTTATGCGTATTTCTACCAGCCTTTGAGGGTAGCGAGGTCATTTTAACATCATCCCAATCTTTCTTCTATGCCCAATTGCTTCTTTCCTCCAACCACACCACTTTTTTCTTTTCGCCCTCACTTCTCTCTTCTTTTCATCAGTCTCTTTTCTTTTACCTTATTCTCTCGTTACTCTTTCAGTGTTTTTTTCTTCTCTCACTATATACCTCCTTTTTATCATTCTTTATGACTTTTGATTTTCTTTAAAAGAGGAAAAATAATGAAGAACGAAGAATCAAAATGATTAGATCAAACCAAAAGTAGGTTGCCTACGTATCATGTTGTACATAAATCAGATCTTGCGTAGTTCGGGCAGCGCATGCTTAAACATCACAAAGTTGAAGATTTTTGATTGATTTTTTTTTACGAAGAACACACAAAAGAAGCCAATACCACAACATTACTATATTTCATAAAAGAGACAACTAAAACAAACTTCGAATTTAAGACAGCTTTGAAACTAATTAACAAATACGAAACAACACTCTAGACCCACAGGAACACATACGTAGCTTTCCTAATAAAGACTCCAATGTTAAAACAAACTTGACACCGACTTAACAAAGACACAACAATACAATGACAAAAATAAAAGACTCAAAAATAAAAAAAATGAAGTGCTTCTTCAAACTGCTGCACTGCGCGATGGCCCTGGCTGAGATGGACCTGTCTGTGGAGTTCTCGCTCTTCCATTCAAACTTTGTAACATATCTTGCAATGTATCTTTAATTCTTGGGAAGAATCTCCTGGAACGTATTCCTGCCTCTTGAGGAGTACACCTGAAAAGATTTCTCTTATATCCTTCCATAGTTGTAAGCAAACCTAATAATTGAACCCTTAACGACTCCACTTTGGCCCCCACACTTTCATCCTGACAATCATCAATTATGCATTCTTCTTGTATTCTTTCTCTAATTGCGCTGGTAATGGTCTACTAACACCCAGAGGAATGGATTGTATCCAGATTCCATATCCTTAAGTGTATCCTGGATTGTCTAAACCTACCCTGAGAGTATCCACGTCCTTCCATGTTGCATTATCCCAGAACTACTCATATTTAATCTCACCCCTAGCTTTGTTCCTGAAATACTCCACATCCTGTTGAAAGTCCATTATCGGTGGAACATCTTGCACTCTACCCAACTGATACATTACCCTAAGGGGAGTGTATGGTTGGGTACAATTAAGCCCCAACAAAACTAAAAGAGGGTGTATGCTAGATCTGACCAAGATTAATTTCGGTCGGAACCATATATAGGTCCACAGGATATTGTCATCTGTTCTTGATTCAAGAAACTCAACCTAAGCGTCGACTCCTACAGTCAATGAGAATTTAGCAAAGCACATTCTGCCTTCTATGGTTTCCACTCGATTGGGCAGACAACGGTCAATTACATCTGATTTAAGCAAAGAAGGGGCATGCAAATGCTTCATCATCCATAGTTGTAATACTAGGTTGCACCCCTCAAAAAATCGTATACCCCCATTTACCTCGGTCAAAACTTTGTATATCTCCACTAAGATCACGGGTACGATAGTGACCTTGTCTCCCTTATCCTTGTTAAATAAGGCCATCGCTACAGTTTGCAACCGAGTATTGAGACGCCTATCTTACAAAGGGAATGCCAAAGTGCCTAATAAAACAAAGGTGAAGACCTCAAGGCGACGTTTCTCCCAATTCTTCTTAGTTGTATAAAATTCATCCCAAAAACAATCGAAACCGTCTGGGAGGCCAAACCGAGCATACAAGTAATCGGAAGAGATCTAAGATTGGTTTAGGTACCCTAGTTGGTTATTAATTTTCAATCCATAACAGTGGAGAAACCTATTGGGAGACTGACACCGCGCTCGAATCATCGTCTTTTTAATGTAGGGCAATTTAAAAAAACTGGATATTTCTGCCAGGGTAGGCGTCATTTCACAACTCCCAAACCTAAAAACCAGACAAACTAGATCCCAAAAGGTCAACGCAGCCTCGATTAAGTTTGGACAAGGCGTGATAGACAAAAAAAAATGAGAGTACCGAGCTTCTTTTCTAACTCCCGTTGTTTGATGTAGTTAAACATATCCCACGACTTGATTAACTTTTTAGGCACCTTGCCCATCATCCGGACTCTAGATTTTGTGGCCAAATCCATCCTGTAATAACAAATAGGGCATTAATTCAAGCGTTCGATAAGACAAGAAAAGATTCCCGACCCTTAGAATTTTGACACGGACAAGTGTCAAAACGATAGACAACTTTACATCTCAAATTCGTCGCATGGTACTGCTAAGAAACATCAGCCTATTTGGCTAGAACCAGCTAATGACACTGAACTAACAGAAGACAAACCCTAGGCTAGAACCAAAACCCAGACTAAAACAAGGGCTACCGAACCCGCCGAGGGTTGCCTACGTATCCCGCCCTGAAGGACGAGAATCAGGTATACGTAGTTCGTCCAAATTAGACTATTAAGTGTTAGGACAAACTAAGACTCAACTTTAGAGACGCGATTATAGACAGATGATGAAAAAATAAAAATCTTTTTGGGATTTTAATTGGACACTCCGCGTAAACAACTCATAAATAAAATCTTTTTTTTTTGAAATTTTTTAAATTATGAATGCATGCTAAAGGAGATAAAGGAAAAATCTTTTTGATGTTTTTATTTTTGACAAATAAATGCAAAAAGTGAAAAATCTTTTTGAATTTTTTGTGAAGAACAAAAGCCAAAAAGAATTCTATAAATAACCCACGACACTCCATTTTCTTTATTATTTTTCTTCTCTCTTTTTTTCTTTCCATATTTCTTGTCAACGCACTTTATTTCTAACACATGCTTTGCCCCAAATCAGTCCGTCAAATGACCTTGTTACCCTCACAAAATGCAAAAATTAGTATGTAGAGATGCTCTATGAGTGAGTCTCCTACGAAGGACCAAGTGGGTCCCGCTAGGTCTCAACATGATGTAGATAAGCATGACCTAAAGTTTGACCTATGCTGGGGTTAACTAACAAGGCTGTTCGGGGGAGCGTATGGTCGATAGTGGATGCTTTAGGTTTCCACCCACTCCATACCAGCCGACAACTCCCCATCCTAAGATAAGGGTGACTCAACTAGAGTTCGTGTACACAGCGTTCACTACGGACTTATTGCAAAAACTATAAATGATGTCAGATATAAAGCGGTATCACATAAAAGAAAAACTGTAAACACATACCACGTAGGCACTCAAAAACGATAAACAAATACAAACAATGTCTATACACTCATAATATCAAACTAAGTAGATATAACTCCAAAATAAGCTTGAATTCAGAAAAACATCCCCAACAGAGTCGCCAGAGCTGTCACACCCCTTTTTTAACCCGAAAGATATATATTTTGTTTGAAAGGATTTTAATTATTAAAGTGACAAGATGAAGATTTGTTTCAAAAAGGACTATTTACATTTTTATTCAGAGTCTCCACTTGACATAATCCGGTGTTCCAAGTCACCTTTGAAAGATCATTTTCAAAATAATTTGACTCTTTAAAACTGGTTTGCGAATAGAGATTCTGGCTAAGGAATTCTGTTGACCGAGAGGAAGGTGTTAGGCACCCCTCAATCCTGTGGTTCGACCACGGTCGCTTGGTGGATCTTATCGGCTAATTTGACATTACAAATGTATAAACCACAAAAAAATACATAAACAATCATTCAAGCAAACAAAACAAAACAATCCAAAATTTAGTGTCCAGTCCGATTATTACAATTCCGAAATAGAAAAATGCAAAAATATAAACCTACTCTATTTTATGTTAATTCTAAACTACACTCCATTGCTTTCTCCACCCGACGTTTCCGGCCTTGATCGTGTGTCATCTTCAAGTACATGGTACTTCGGGGCATTCTCCGGATAAATCAATACAAATTCCTCGGGGCATTCCCCGACAAATAAATATAATTTCAATTTCATGAGATAAACTAGAAAAGCATTCAACACATTCAACATTCCACTCATCCAATCCAACATCATTTCTAAATTTGCCTACCCGAACTTAAACTTTTGTCTATTCATTCGATGGCCTAATCATGATACTGTCACATTCGACCTTCGTATTTGTTCCAAAATAACCAACAACAATAAATCAAGACTAAACAATAATCATTTTTATCAATTCCTATCATCCAACCCCCACATTTCTTTTTAACACCAAATTTAAACAAATTCAAGATTACTATTTCAACAATCCACAACCATCTATTCAACGAAATCGAGCAAAATAAATCAATATCACCCAATATTCAATCAAATCTCACACAAATCAAAACATATATGAAAAACTAAAATGAGAAGAGATAGATTGGACCTTTCGATGACTGATTTTCATCGATAATAATATTTAAGAAAATCCAAACTTGGAACCTCAAATAAAATAACCTCAACCGCGATGAATCCAACTCGGTATAGAGAAGATTATTACAAAATTGATTTGAAACAAAGAACCAGCAATAACAATGAACCCCAAAACGGAATCAAGAAGAGAACCAATAAATTCTGCCTAGCCGAAGCTCCGACGTGTGCCGACAGAACAGAGAACAGAGAAAACCACTTAGGTTTCGACGATGGTGACGTCTTTCCGGCGAGAAGCGGCCGAAAAACCCCCAAATCCCCGTATTCCCCTTTTCCATTCAACGCGAAGTCTCGATCTCTCTCTCTCGAATCTCTCTCTCACTGCTGCTCCCTCTCCCGATCTACTCCCTTTTTTGGGTAGTATATTTGGTCAATTTCTAAGTATTGTATGTGGGTGTACGGTGGTGAATCGAAGAGAAGAAGATGATGTTGCTTTTGTTCGGTGGAGCTGGATCGCGTATGAGGGGAGTTCACTGGAGAAAAAAAAATGGAGTCCCTCTATGCATTTTCTCCAAAAAAAAATGAAAAATTCTATGTATGTCGAATTGTGTATATTGTATTGTTTTTTGTGTTGACCCCAATGCAGTGTGCACGTGGGTTTTTTTGTTTAGTGGGTAGGATTAGGTGAGGGTAGGGGTAGGTAGGGGGTAGGGAGAGACAAAATAGTAGAAATTAATTTTTTGGGACGGACAAAATTACGTGTATACAAACATATGCCTACATATAACTTCACTGCTTCTTACGTATTTGATGTTTTCGGAATCAAGTCCATGAAATCCTGCAGAGGATAAGGGAAAGAAAACTTGTTAATTTTATTGAGTAGGGCCCTGCAAGAATTAAGGCAAGTCTTTTGTCCATAATAAATTTTGAGATTTAACTTTTCTCTATACTATTTCTTGACTTTGCATTACCTTCCTTTGCAGGTTGCTTTATCTAGAAAGTCCCCCTATGTCCAAACTGCTCATAGGGTAAGCTATTCTTCTTTGTCTACTTGTTCAATGTTTTGTGCTGAAGGCTGTTGATCTGAGTTGTACAACTTATGAAATGCTTAAATGACTTTCTTAGAGATTAAGGATGTTAAGTAATGTAAAAATCAAAGCTTGTTGTCCAGTAATTAGCTTACCAACAAATCAAGGGAGTAATATATTGTACGTGTAAACTAAGTTTGACAGCATGAAGTAATTGTTATTTCTATGTTTCAAAATTGATGCTTGATCCACTAGATGTCTACAAAGTTTATAGTGTGAACTTTAATAACAGACCTATACCGTAAGTTCATGTCTACAAAGTTTATAGTTTGAACTTTAAATAACGAACCTATAGCATAAGTTCTTAAACTTGAAAATATATCAAATGGTAACTTATGTTTGAAAAACACATTTCTCGTAATGGGCAAATATATTCTCTGTTTCAGTTTCTGACATGAAAATCAGTTGAAAATAAGTTTGACTATCTTGGTCTTCACATTCTGTTGTAAATCTTCTTTTCTGAATGTTGTTTGGACCTTGTAAAGCTGTTTGTTTCCTTAAAGATGTCTAATATTACTGTATGTTTTTTAATGTATCAGGTTAGTGATCTCATGTTGGCCAGCCATACAGGTATCCGTCACTTATTTAGCAAGTGTTTGACCCAGTATGATAAATTGAGAAAGAGACAAGCCTTCCTTGACAATTATAGGAATCATCCAATGTTTGTTGTAAGTTCCTGTTCAACTCTGTCTTTCTGATATAATCTACTTAGAATAAGATGAGGCACAATGTATAGTTTAGTTATTGGGAAGTCAGTCCCTCCCTCTACCTTCCAAGATAGGATAAGGTTTGCGTACACATTAGTCTCCCTTACTTAAAGGATTACCCGAGTATGTTGTTGCTGTATTTCAGCTCGGGATTTGGTTGTGTCTAGCTTTTTAAGATAGCCCAGACATTCGTTGTGCTCCGTGTTTCTGCAAAACTGAACATGAACCTGAAAATTTTTCAAGTGAAATCTACCGACTTCTATAAGAAACAATGACATGGTTTCTCCTTTTATATTGCTGTCACTAAACAATAATATCTCTGTCTATAACTGCTGTCCACATGTTAAGTAAGATATACAAGAACTACAAAAACATACCCAGTATGATATTAAGTAAGATTTAATTGATGTATATGAGCAGCTGATATTCAATATCTAACCAATTGCGTTATAATATAATATTATTTATCATTGTAAGAATGTAAGGCATTTAGAAAACAAAAGAGAACACTTGGATATGTGAAATGTATTTGATGATACATACTAATAGACAAGTCACAAGCCTGGATTTACACATTTTTGTTTATTATCTTATATTTACTTTGTCATTAAATAGTACTCCTAAAATAATAAAGAGTTGTGTGTGTTATGGAGAAACAAATAGCTAAGTTTGAAAAGTGATTCTCCTTTCGTCCCAATTTCTGTGAAACCTTTTTCTTTTTAAGTTAGTCCTAAAAAAATGACATCTTTCTAAATTTAGTAACAATTTAACTTCAAACTTTCCATTTTAATCTTAATGAAATGATTTATATTCACAGAAACTTCTATGGCTTATTTGAGATCACAAGCTTCAAAAGTCTTCATTTTTTCCTTCCAACTCCATGTACAGTCAAACACCTTCACATAAATTGGGATGAAGGGAGCATGAGGTTTTCCGAAGATTATTCTTCATATCACTTTGGTGGATAATGCATGAGTCAGGGTATGGCAACCTTGCACTTTTTGTCCATAGTGTTTGCCCTTCAGCTTTATATATGCTTCATTATCTGTCTACATCTGTTCTTTCTCATTTTTGTTGGTGACATGGTAAAGATATATTCGAGTTTGATAAGTTCTTGTTTTGAAGCCAGAATAGTTGGTCAATGTTCAACTCTTGGTTAGGTAGCCTTGCTGGACTTTTGAAAAGTGAAGCTATTTTAGATCTTCTTTTTCATTTTTTGGATAATGGTGGTGTCTGGCTAGCTTGAATTAGGTACCTGCTATCTCTGACCAGCGCACATCTATCTGGTAACTCTTCCCATGTAGGCTTGAGCTGATGGGAACCAATCACTTGATTTTTCCCCCACCAGGATCCTTACCGTGGTATCCAAGGTTTCACACAAACTTCATTGATCACTTAACCACATCCTAAACCTTTGACTATTTTGAATTTATTACAATGATGAATGGGAAGTAGTGTTGTTTTGCTATTTCAACCATTTAGGTAGAATCACTTTTCTCTTAACGGTGAGAACTTCTTATCACCTTCAAGTTAGAGAAAATTGCACTGATTATAAGACAATGCATCTGTTACAATAAGAGTAACCTGCTGCTTAACCTAATATTTTTGTTCTACTATCAACTCAAGATTGTTTGAGCTTATTTGACTGTAATCTCTCACAACTGGAAAGAGCATATACATACATACACTTTGTGTTCACAATAACCCAAGTTGATACATCTATGTTCCAAATAGATACACTTGGAACATCTCTATTTATCTTCCAAGTTGATACATCTTGCTTTCCATATATTGACAGGAAATATTATAATATATTGAAATGAACCAGCGGGAATACACACTGGCAATTGAAGACATGAAGGTGCAAGAAGTAATTATGAAATCAGAGCTTTCTAAAGATGATACAATCATATTAACGAAGAGTAATATGTTTTATATATTTATGTTTTGCAAGTTAAAATTCTAATTAGTATCAATTTAGTTTATCTTACATACTAAAAATATCCTTGAAAAAATAGTACTTCTAATAGCTTTTGTGTTGGTCTTCTTTAAATAAAAGTCTTATCATATTCTGTACTGCATGAAATTCTAACACATCATTCAAAGTTAACACCAAAATGTGAATCATGGTTGAAAAGATGAAAAGAATGTGTTTTATAATCAAATTTTAAACTTTTAAATTAATTTAATAGGTGTTTGATCGTAAATGGTCAAGAGATTGATTACAGCAGGAAAAAGCATCTGCTATTGTAGAATTTATAAATAGTATATGCACTGATGTAAATAAGTAACTGTCACTATGATATGTGAATGTAATGTGAGCATCCAATCGTATGGTATTTTCATGGTTGTATGAAACATACATTTGAAATCTTGTGATATGTTCATGTTAGTGATATTGTTGTATGTTGAAATATATTTATTTAATATAATATGTAATAGTTAGTTTATATTGATCTTTATATGCAACTTCATAGAAAAATTACGCGTTGGGCCCGTACAAAGCATGGGCATATCTATCTAGTATAGAAAGGAGAGTTAGAGGACGACCAAGGGCAATATAGTCATTTTATAGTAAACTCAACACAATTCTAGAAGCCTCATCTCTTTGTAAGATTTAAAGTTTGTACATAAATTTTTAATGACCAAAAAAAATCTCTTTTAGTAAATGTCCATCATATCTCAAAGTTGTATAATGTCTCACATGGATCTCATAATTTTTTTCACAACTTTCTATAAATGTTTTTTGTGAGTTCTAATACACAATACTCATTTCTAATTTTTTTTTTATAAGTGGTAAATTTTTAATTTTATTTTATTCAAATGAAATGTCCACAGACATGTATGAGTTAATTTTTTTCTTTGCACATTTGGTTATAGTAAATTATTTAATAGAGTAATAAAGAAATAATAAAATATGTGTATTCATTAACATTTATTAAGTATATAAGTTAACCAAGTAAAATATGCCATATATTTTTCAATTGAACATATCCATCTCAACTAGAACATGCTTGAGGTTAACTACTTTTTTAAGGCTAATTCATAAATTAAAGGATATGAAATTTTGTATATTCAATATATAAAATTTGCACTTAAAGTTTGTTATTTAATTCAACGTTTGTGTCTGATGAAATTATATAATGTAATCATTTAATGTATTAGTTGTGGCAACTTAACTAAGTTATAAATTATTATTTAATTTTATATAAAAACAAAACAAAAAAATCTACTGCAAAGTGTAATGTTCAATATCATTGTCTGTCATGTTTACCTGAAAATATTGATAATTATTTTTTAAAAACATGATTGAATATCTATGCTGTAATAGTGGGGCCCATTCACGAGCAGATTTAAGATTAATACGATTCTTTTGTCTCAAATAAGAAAGTGGGAATAATTTCTTTTTGTACAAATTATCTTCTTCTTTTTAAAAAAAAAATATTAATAAATTTCAAGAACATACTAAATGACAAATTTGATTTTCTAAAATTTGTATGTTCATAGACAAATACAACAATATTATTTTTTGCTATTTGAGCAACAAAAAAAATCTTTAAAGCTTATTTTATATGTAATATAAATCATACACCAAATAAATTTTATTAAAGTTTTTATCATCTAAATCTAGACAAATAAGTTATAAAAAAATAAAAATTATAACATATTTTATTCAAATTTGACAAAAATAAAATGTGTGTATTCATAAATATTTATTAGGTAGTTAAGTTAACCAAATAAAACATGTCATATTCTTTAATTGAACATGTCCATCTCAATTGAAACATGCTTAAGGTTTACTATTTTTTTTAGGTTAATTCATATAATTAAAGGATGTGACATATTATATATCCACTATATAAAAAAGATTTATTATTTATTTATAAAAAAAAATGTTTCCCAGACCCCACTTTGTAGGAATACACTGGGTCTGTTGTTGTTGTTGTTGTTGTTGTTATAAAAAAAAATGTAATTTCAAGGATGAAAAGTTTCAAATAGTCTAATTAAATCCCTTTTATGTTAATTATGTTAATTAATTAACTTAAGTAAATAAAAAAAAAGAGAAAAAATAAATGGGGTTCACTTGTCCCTTTTATCTATAGGACAATTATCTATAATCTATAGGAGTATATAATATATATATAATATTAAAAGTATAAAGACCCTTAGAAGAGTGATTTGAACTTTTTTTCCTTCATTAAATATCTCCATAATAGACCAAGATTGTCATTTCACTTATTTTCTTCATTTAATATATTATAATATTTATAATATTGACTCCTAAAATATATTGGACAACTTTTCTCTATCTACAAAAATAGATTTTTTAAATATATGGTAAGAGAAATCTTATTTACATGAAAAATAAGGAGTCCTGATAATTTTATTTTTTTTCATTTAATAAATGGAAAGAAAAATTTTCTTTGTCCTTACTTATATATTCTATAATTTTTATCATCATCATAAGCAATCAACAATTTTGCCTTAATTACGTCTAAACTTACTTGCAATAATAGATTTGTCTCATTACTGTTTTTCATATTTTACTAAGCAATCTTAGATTTTTATTTTTCTTCAGTGATTTTTTAAATAGTAATTATAGCACTATGTTCAATTATCAATATTAACAATTATTTTTTATTATAATAAAGCAATTAAAGCTACAAAAGATTTACGAAGCTAAAACAATATGAAGATGGTAGTAAGACCCATTAATTGCTGTTTGTTATTGATAAACGAGAATAGTAAATTTGATTCACTAACTCATGAAATCTTTAACCTTCAAACAGATTGGCTGAATTTATGATTTTTTCACAGAAGATATTTTGACTTGATTCAAAAGGCATTGCCATGAATGGAGGTCCATCTATTGTACATATTTTGTCATACATTTTCAACATATTTTATCAGACATTTTATGTACATATTTATGTAAGAATGATTAGGAAAAATCAAGATCCAGTAGATGAGACAACTAAACAAGAAGAAAGATTATTGAATTCGCATGCCAACTGAATCAAAGCTCGGTATGACAGCACCCTGCAAATTCTGGTGCACGTTGGTAGCGCTATTCACGTCCCGGCATATACGAAGGGCAGAAGTTGATAACCGAAAGAAGCATAGAATGTACACACAAACTAAAAGCAATCAATCTTGCTTATCAAATCATACATGATATTCTTCTGAAGTGAATTATTGCATTTGCTTTTTCTTCATGGGGTTGATACTAAAGATTTAAATCAAAGTACCTTAATGCATAAACCTTATCTAGAAAAACTTTAAAGTACTTGTTGATTCCCAACATATGCGAAAAAGTTCTAGGTTGCTTGCATCGATAAATTATTGACATATACATGTAATTTTCCTACTTTAGAGCCGTCCTAAATCAGCTCACTCATTATTAAATTGATAGTCGTAGAAATAAACTTTTGATCATGTCAGATAATGCTAAAGATATGTTGCTCCCTCGGAGCTAGCAACAACCTCCGTCCTCCAATATCACTATTTAGGGATCAAAGGTTAAGAAAATTTCACATGTTTGATAAGTATGATTTTCTCTTAATTCACTTTTTTTTCTTGAGTTTTTTATTGTTTAGTGGCTTTGGATTGTCTTATTCTATCAATACGAAGGCTTTGTTCTGTTCGATGAAAGAGGCAGTCAGGATAAGGTGAACAAGAGATCATTGTGTAACTCTAACCAAATTGATTTTACATTATTAATTTATTGCCTAATATGTAAAGGTAGGTTATTTAATATGCAAAAATATTTATTAATCCATGAGTATTTTCTTTTATAGTATCAAAGTGATTTTATAAAATTAACTCATTAAAACGCGGTACATGCGCGAGGCGCGTATTATAAGACTAGTTTAATTAGAAATTTGGAGAGGGTTATCAGCTCATTTTTCTCGGTCAATAGATACTACTTCCTCCATTTAAAAAACAATGACTTACTTTGATTTGACACAAAGTTTAAGAAAATAAAGAAGACTTTTGAATATTGTGGCCTTAAATTATAGTTGTTTCAAATGTATCAAAATGTTCTTTAATCTTGTGGTCCTAAACATACCATTTGTAAAGTTGAAATTTAAATATTATCAAAAAAGTAAAGGAATCATTCTTTTTTAAACGGATTAAAAAGGAAAGTAGATCATTACAGAGAGGGGTAGTAAAATTTGTTTCTCATCTCTCTCTTGCGTGTCAAAACAACACAATACAACACCGCAACGAAACCCTAGAGCAAAAAATGAGTGGGTGTAACACCCCGTATTCAAGTACGTGTATTGGCGTATTCAAGTACGTGTATTGGTTTTATTTATATGGAATCAATTTTTTTATTTTATTTATACCAGAATTTGCCCGTCGATGGTTCCATGCGAAGGTTATTGAATAAGCTTTCCAACGATATAAAGATTTCCAAAAACGGATAGGTTTTGGATATAATCGAGCACGTTCAAAATTATAAAATGGGGGCCGGGATATTTGGGAATAGTAAATATGCAGGAAAATTTCCTGCACACAAACTACTGAGGCCAGCCAAATTTTTTGATCAACTTCGAACGATCATAACTCCCTTAATATAATGAACTGGGAGAGCTGCGACCTATTAAAAGAAATATCTTTGAGTCTTCTTTCCAATGCAATTGGTTTCATCCAAATCCAACGTCTAAGTAAGGAGTTATACTCGTTTTACTTCATCCTATCAAAAAAGATTTTTAGGATCAACTTCAAACGACCATAACTCCTTGTACAGGACGAACTGGGTGGCCTACTTTATATGAAATGAAATCCCTTTGAATTATCCTTCCAACGATACCAATTTCACCCAAATACGATATCGGAGAAAAGAGTTATGGTCGATCTACTTTAGCTTATCAAAACAATCCACCAAAGGACAGATTGAGATTATTTAAATTTTTAAGGCATTTTGGTCATTTCTTATTATATTATGGACGAGAATATGTGTATATATACATGTATATGAGTTCAAAAACTCATTTTCATCATCAATCATTGAGAAAGAACAAACCCTAGCCAAATTTGACCTTTAAATTACTTTTGATTCAACCGTAGAAATTCAAAGTAATCCGATAATTGTGTTTGTCATCTCGAGAGCTTCGAATGGCACCTATTATTTGTTCAAAAAGGATTGCATAATCAAGAGGTGAATTCTAAGGTATGAATATTGTTTGCCTTTGTTCTTTTCCATATGTATATGTGTGATAGAGGATTATATGTATTGGTTGTTATTGAAAGGTGATGGAAATAGGGTTATGGACTATTTTGCATGGTTTGGTTGTATTTGAATTGTGGAAAGTGGATATGGTAATTGAGTTATGGAAGGTGGATATGGTGATATACTATTGAATTGATGATTATTTATGTCTATGGCTCAATTTGGTTTAATGGATTGGTTGGAAGGATAAATGAATCCAAACTTGATATTGGAGGATGTTGTATGAATGTGCATGGCATGTGAATGTAATTGGAATATAAGAGGGTTAAAGTGAAACCCTTTATGGTGTAATTAAGGCTTACTACTTAACCACTAGTTTGGTGAATTCTAACAATTGAATTGTGACGTTTGGTTGCTAATACTAGATTGTTATATATGTTCATTGTAGATAAGTAATCCGAAAAGATGGGACGTCCATTTGGGACTAGTATTGAAGGTTGACAGTCAGGTATGTAAAGCATACTCTATACCATATCTTTGGCATGAAAGTAAACAATTGTTCTATTAAGAAAGTTTCCAAAGTTATTCAATAACATATGATCCATAATGGTTTTGTATGATGTCCTGCGTTACCAATGAACTTGTTTCCACCCTAAAAGAGGTCAAGACATTCCAATACTTACTTTTTTTCCAAATCTTACATATTTATTGCACTAATGAATGTCAGAAGGTATCTGGTTACTCAAACAAGATCCATGTGCTATTAATGACTCCAAAATGTTTCATTGATATACCAATAAGTTCCTACTTCATTGTTATGGCATTGATGACTCCAAAACACTTCATTGATGTGCCAATGAGTTCTTACTTCATTGTTATTGCATTGATGGTCTATTTATATGTCTCTTATTGATGTATCATTGTTTCAAAGTATCAAAAATGTGGTGGCGACCGAAATAACAATCTCAAAGATTAATTGAACTAAGTGATGGAAGTTCTCTCTTATCGGGTGGTATCCCAGGGGCATAAGCCTATCATGGGTCGATCCCTAGTTATTTGTTTATGGGTGGTATCCCAGGGGCATAAGCCTATCATGGGTTCATCCCAGTTGATATGTACTGGAGGCAGCGTAATGGTCACAGTACAGTACAGTAATGATTACAGAGATGATAAGAACGAAGATAAAGTGATTGAATAAACCCAATGTACAGGTTGTTAAAGTTCTAATAAGTGTGGTCCACTCATATTACGATTTATTCACTTGTTTTTTATTTCTATTGAGATCTTATATTATATGTGATTATCTACAGCTTTACATACTCAGTACATATTTCGTACTGACGTCCCCCACGGGGGACCTGCATTTCATATTGTAGGAACAGGTACCTCAGCTCATACACCGCACAAGTAGGAGCCAGGATATCCAACTACTTTTGGTGAGCTCCAGTTTGCTTCGAGACTTTCCGTGTCATATCCAGTCACTTTTGGTATTGTATAGAAGTTAGTTATATGGTGGGGTGTGTCCCGACCTTAGTTAAACTCTGTGTATTGTCTAGAGGTTTTGTAGACCTAATGTACAGTCAAGGTGGTGTTTTGTTAATAAACGTGATGTCTCCAACGGCCAAGTATTGTATATACATATATATGTGTGCTTGAGCTTATACAAGTGATTATTTCCTTTTATATGCGACATGATGCTATTCGAATTTCGGGTTGTCATAGAGGTATGCATGGGAAGTATAAGGTTATGAGTTGGTTCTCCCGAGCCTCCTCGGTTACGGGTGCCGGTCCGCCCTAATAGGATTTGAGGCGTGACAGTGGGACAATTTTCAATGGACAAGAAAAGTGGCGCAGTGATCTATTTCAGCAGTGTGTTACAGAAGGACTTCTAAAGTTTGATCCCTTCCAGAATGAGGCGACAGACAGAACTGGTGGTTTCATGCAATGAGGTGTTAAAATCTAAAACTCATACGATGGTGTATACCAAGGAACGTGAAGAAAGTATTGGATCCTCATATCATATTACGATCCAAAATAAGAATGAGGTCTAGTCTCAAATAAAGGTTGATAAAGATATGGAAGATACTTTTTGGTGTCACCATATATCCATCAACGATGATAATCCTTAAGAGGAGGAAGATGCTGGAGATGCTCCATCTCAACTTGAATAAGGAGTAAAGGCCACAATAGATCCCCTGAAAGAAGTTAATCTTGGAACTAATGAAGACCCAAGACTAACTTACCTGAGTGTGTTTCTAGAAGTAGAGGAGAAAGTCGCTCATTTGGACATACTCAAAGAATATATGGATGTCTTCTCTTGGAGCTATAAGTAAATGTCTGGCTTAGATCCAAAAGTAGCAGTCCATCAGTTGGCTGTCAAGAATGGTGTTCGTCCTGTTAAGCAAGCCCAAAGGCGCTTTAGGCAAGAGTTGGTTCCTTTGATTAAAAATGAAGTTAACAAACTTATTGAAGCAGGCTTTATTCTTGAAGTCAAATATCCCACATGGATTTCAAGTATTGTTCCAGTACGGAAGAAGAATGGCCAAATTCAAGTTTGTGTTGGCTTTCAGGATCTCAACAACGTCTGCCCTAAGGATGACTTTCCAATCCCTATACCAGAGTTGATAATTGATTCCACCACTGGTTATGAGGCAATGTCCTTCATGGATGGTCTATCCGGCTATAATCAAATACGTATGGAGCCAAAGGATGAAGAACTCACTGCATTTTGTACGCCCAAAGGTATTTATTGCTACAAGGTTATGCCTTTTGGTTTGAAGAACGCTGGTGCCACTTATCAAAGGGCTATGCAAAACATCTTTGATGGCCTACTCCATAAAAATGTTGAATGCTATGTGGATGATCTAGTGGTGTAGTAAAGAAAGAGAAACGACCACTTAAAAGACCTAAGAATGGTATTGGAGTTACTTCTGGAAAGTTTCTTGGCTTCATTGTACGACACCGAGGAATTGAAATTGATCAAGACAAGGTCGATGCGATTTTGAAGATGCCCGAGTCTCGAAATATTCATGAGTTAAAAAGACTTCAAAGAAGGCTAGCATATTTAAGGAGGTTCATCTCAAACCTGGCCAAAAAATGTCAACTATTTAGTCATTTCATGAAGTAGGACACTCCCTTCGAATGGGACCAATCTTGTAGTAATGCCTTTGAGCGTATCAAATCATACTTAATAAAGCCACCAGTTCTTGCGGCACCCATACCTGGCAAACCATTGATACTTTACATCGCGACACAAGAGAGGTCAGTTGGAGCACTACTGCATCAAGAAAATAGTGAAGGCAAGGAAAACTCTCTTTAATATTTGAGCAGAATGATGACGCTGAATGACCTAAAGTATTCTCCAATTGAAAAGTTATGTTTAGCATTAGCCTTCTCGATTTAAAATAAGAAGCATTACTTTCAGGCTCATGTTGTCCGACTTGTCTCTAGGGCAAATCCTATCAAGTTTGTAACCAGTCCTTAGTGACCGACTTGCAAGATGGTACCTTCAATTGCAATAGTTTGAGATTATGTATGTTCCCCAAAAGGCTGTAAAGGGACAAGCTTTGGCTGACTTCTTGGCAGACCACCCGATACCAGATGATTGGGAACTGAGCGACGAACTTCATGATGAAGATGCAATGGTTATTGAAGCTAGACCCCCATGGAAAATGTACTTTGATGGTGCTGCACATCGAGATGGAGCTGGTGTCGGTGTGGTGTTCATCACTCCACGAGAAGAGGTCATTCTATACTCTTTTACACTTACAAATCGTTGCCCTAATAATGTCGCTGAATATCAATCTTTAATACTTGGACTTGAGATAGCAGTTGACATGAAACAACTGCAATTACAAGTCTTTGGTGACTCCCAACTAGTGATCAAGCAGCTTTTGGGAAGCTATGAAGTCAGAAAGCCAGAGCTACGACCATATCATGATTATGCACAGAATTTAATGGGGTGGCTTGTAGAAGTAACCCTCCAACATGTGCCAAGGAGAGAAAATAAGCAAGCTGATGCCCTAGCTTCTTTGGCCTCAACCTTGACCCTTCCAAATCAAACACAAGTTACTGTCCGCCAAGAATGGGTAGTACCGCCGTCAAGTGAGGATATAGAAAATAAGGTTGAAAACCTCGTTACCGTGTCTGAAGCTGTAAAAGAAGATTAGCGAGAACCTATCATTAATTACTTATGTTATGGGATACTTGCAGAAGATCCAAGGAGAAAGACTGACATTCGTCGTCGTGCACCTCGCTTTCTTTACTACAAAGAAACACTGTACAGAAGATCATTTGAAGGAGTACTTTTTCGGTGTTTGGGAGAGGAAGAATCAATTCAAGCTTTGCAAGAAGCGCACTCGGGAGTTTGTGGATCACATCAGTCTGGACCAAAGCTCCATTTTCACATTAAAAGGATGGGATATTATTGGCCAACAATGGTGAAAGATTTCTTGGACTATGCTAGAAGATTAAAAGCTTGCCAATTCCATGGAAATTTCATGCATCAACCTCCAGAGGTACTACACCCAACTGCAGCGTCTTAGCCATTCAATGCTTGGGGAATGGATGTTGTTGGTCCACTACCAAAATCTTTTGGTGTACACTTTTACAGCTTAGCCACGACAGATTACTTCTTAAATAGGACGAAGCCGTTGCTCTCAAGGAAGTAAAGAAAGAAAATATTGCAAACTTCATCCGAGTAAATATCGTCTACCACTTTGGAATTCCTCAGTACATAATAAATGACAATGGAAAGCCATTTGATAACAAACTGATGAACAAAATTTGTAATCTCTTTGGCTTCAAGCAGCGCAATTCTTCTATGTATCATGCTGCCTCCAATGGTCTTGTTGAAGCCTTAAATAAGACTTTATGCAACCTGTTGAAGAAAGTCGTCTCCAAATCCAAACGAGATTAGCATGAGCGAATGGAAGAAGCTTTATGGGCGTATAGGACAACTTACCGTACACCAATGCAATCAACCCCATACTCACTTACTTTTGGAGTTGAAGCAGTCCTGCCACTTGAGCGTCAAATACCTTCTTTGAGACTGATTATTCAAGAAGGGCTCACCGATGAAGAAAATGCTAAGTTGCATCTTTCGGAGTTAGAATCTCTTGATGAGAAGAGAATGGAGGCTCAACAAAATCTTGAATGCTATCTAACCCGGCTATCTCATTCTTTCAACAAAAGAGTTTGCTTGAGGTGCTTCCATGTTGGAGATCAAGTCCTTGCAATAAGAAGACCCATTATCACTTCTCGTAAGTATGGGAACAAATTCACCCCGAAGTGGGATGGACCATATGTTGTACAAGAGGCATATTCAATTGGTGCTTACAAGCTTGTCGATGCAGATGGCATGAGGATTGTCCCCATCAATGCCAAGTTCTTGAAGAAGTACTATCCTTGAAGGAAGATGACACTCTTTAAGGCACGAGTATAAACTACATGTACACTTCTTAAGGCACGAGTATAAACTTCATATACACTCCTTAAGGCATGAGTATAAGTTGCATGTCTACTCCTGGCCCGCAAGAGTATAAACTGTGTATGGCTAAAAAAAAAGGCCGCTAGTTTGAAAACCTCGAAAGAGGCGGCCTAGGAAAAAGTTAGGACACAAGAAAAAAAAAAACCACCCAAAACTACGTTGTGACTTAATCCTCTTTACTGAGGTACGTAGGCGCTTGGAAATTCATTCTGAGTTCAGTTGCATGAGTTTCAAAAAAAAAATATGTTCCTGCAGTATCTACCATATGGATACCAAGTATGAAATTATTCTAATTAAATTTTGGACTTACTCTGAATATTTGTAACTCAATGGGGGCAACCCGTCGAAAAGAAAGAGAGTTCCTTCAATGGGATTTAGAATGTCAAAGTTCTCTAAGCCTACAACTAGAAAGATCTCAAAATTTACATGCCTTAAGGTGGACAAGATTTGTTCGTTTTCACCTTAATTGGGACTCTAACGAGTTTATCCTTAAAGGATATCGAAATTTCCACACCTTAAGGTGGACGAAATTTGTCTCTTTGCACCTTAAGTTGCCCTCTCGCGGGTTTATCCTTAAAAGGATCTCAAAAGTTCCATGCCTTAAGGTGGACAAAATTTGTCCCTTTCCACCTTAAGCTAGCCTCTCGCGGGTTTATCCGTAAAAGGATCTCAAAATTTTCATGCCTTAAGGTGGACAAGATTTGTCCCTTTGCACCTTAAGTTGACCTCTAACGGGTTTATCCTTAAAAGGATATCAAAATTTCCATGCCTTAAGGTGGACAAAATTTGTCCCTTTGCACCTTAAGTGGGCCATTAACGGGTTTATCCTTAAAAGGCTATCAAAATTTTCATGCCTTAAGGTGGACAAAATTTGTCCCTTTGCACCTTAAGTTGGCCTCTCGCGGGTTTATCCTTAAAAGAATCTCAAAATTTTCATGCCTTAAGGTGGACAAGATTTTTCTCTTTGCGCCTTAAGCTGGCCTCTAACGGGTTTATCCTTAAAAGGATATCAAAATTTCCATGCCTTAAGGTGGACAAAATTTGTCCCTTTGCACCTTAAGTTGGCCTCTAACGGGTTTATCCTTAAAAGGATATCAAAATTTTCATGCCTTCAGGTGGACAAAATTTGTCCCTTTGCACCTTAAGCTGGCCTCTTACGTGTTTATCCTTAAAAGAATATAAGAATTTCCATGTCTTAAGGTGGACAAGATTTACCCCTTTGCACCTTCAGCTGGCATTCTGATGGATTTGTTATGAAAAGGAACTGTCTTCGAGCGAAATTGGTCGGGTCTTGAGGAGATAAAGCTTCGCACACCTTAAGCCGACGTCCACCGTCTTCGAGCAAAATTGGTCGGGTCTTGAGGTGACGAAGCCTCACACACCTTAAGCCGACGTCCACCATCTTCAAGTAAAATTGGTCGGGTCTTGAGGTGATGAAGCCTCACACACCTTAAGCCGACGTCCCCCGTCTTTGAGCAAAATTGGTCGGGTCTTGAGGTGACGAAGCCTCGCAAACCTTAGGCCGACGTCCACCATTTTCGAGCAAAATTGGTTGGGTCTTGAGGTGATGAAGCCTCGCACACCTTAAGACGACGTCCACCATCTTCGAGCAAAATTGGTCGGGTCTTGAGGTGACGAAGCCTTGCACACCTTAAGCCGACGTCCACCATCTTCGAGCTAAATTGGTCGGGTCTTGAGGTGACGAAGCCTCGCACACCTTAAGCCAACGTCCATTGTCTTCGAGCAAAATTGGTCGGGTCTTGAGGTGACGAAGCCTCGCACACCTTAAGCGGACGTCCACCGTCTTCAAGTAAAATTGGTCGGGTCTTGAGGTGACGAAACCTCGCACACTTTAAGCCGACGTCCACCGTTTTCGAGCAAAATTGGTCGGGTATTGAGGTGACGAAACCTCTCATACCTTAAGCCGACCTCCACCATCTTCGAGCAAAATTGGTCGGGTCTTGAGGTGACGAAGCCTCGCACGCCTTAAGTCGACGTCCACCGTCTTTAAGAAAAAATTGGTCGATCTTAGAGTGTACGGAGGTGAAGTTAAACTTTCTCACCCTAATCCAATGGTTGTATATTGCTATTTGTTTCAACCCTGCAAAAAAAAGGAAAAAACAAGAAAGAAAGTAAAAACACAAATAGAAAGGATGTTACCTGTTAGAGCGTTGCGATCTTGAAAGTTGTATATCACCAACTTGGATTGATATAAGATGCCTTGATGATAATAAATCCCTCAAAATACAGTTTTAATCAATCAAAACTCCCATTTATGGTGATGGTTTCACATCAAGATATAAATTATTTGGTGAGGCGATGCAAATCTAGAACCCTCTGTCGGGTAGCATATAAAATCACCTTCAAAAAAAAATCATCCAGAACAATCCAAGAAGTTTTAAAATCCAAATTTTGGATATGTTATACATGCATGCTTACGGCATCTATAGGATCAAGCGGATCATAATTTAGATACTCTCACATTGAGATATAATTTTTTTGGTGATATCACGTAAATCTTAAATTATTGATGCATCAAAACTCAATGTTGATTTCGGGATAACACCTGAAAATATTTCAATTGTATTAAATTTTGAATTCTGGATATGTTATAGATCTTTGTGTCTAGTTTCACAAAAATCAAGCGGCTTGTGATTTCATCCTTCCTACTACAAGATATGAAAGTTTTAGTAAAGACGCGCAAATTTGAAATTTTCAGCATGATAAAATTCAGGGCTAACTTCAAAAAATTATCAAGAATTATATTGAAGTATTTTAATTCTAAATTTTGAATATGTTGTAGATCTTGAAGTCTAGTTTCTGTAACATCAAACGGATCATGATTTCAATATTCCTACAATGAGATATGAATTTTCTACCACTAACATGCTGTGCTGAAAAAAGTGACGAAAATAAGAGAAAAGTGGGAGCAAAAGAAATTACCTCAATATTATTGATGACTTGGAAACCTCAAAATTGATATTGAAAAAGTGGGGTAACTACCTCCTCTTATAGAGTTGTAGGATGGATGTTTTCTTCTCCAATATAAATTCAAATTGGAATAATTTCCATCTACAAATTCAAATTGGAGATTGTTTCCTTCTCCAATATAAATTCAGATGGGAATAATTTTCATCTCCAAATTCAAATTGGAGATTGTTTCCTTCTCCAATATAAATTCGGATTGGAATAGCTTCCATCTCCAAATTCAACTTGGAGATTGTTTCCTTCTCTAATATAAATTCAGATTGGAATAACTTTCATCTCCAAATTCAAATTGGAGATTATTTCCTTCTCCCATACAAATTCAAATTGAAGTGTTTTTGCTTCTCCAATCTAAGTTCAAATCGGAAGATTTTTTATTCCTGACTAAGTCTGGCGATGAAAAAGTCTTCCAAAATCTGTTTGAAATTGGATATCATACCTCACCAATGAGTCTTAAGTGTAGAAATTCATGAAAAAAAATGAGAGAGTTTTGAGAGGCAATATCAATATGGTTCGGCTTTAATTTTTTGAATGAGGTATTCATAGGTATGAGGATCGTTGAAGCACGAAGGAAACATACTTACATAACCATACTTCAAGGCTAGTCTCCAAAATAATAAATGTCTCGACAAGTCTTGAAGTAGGGGGCATTTGTGGGCGATGCAATTTTATTAAATTTAAATCCGTACAAAATTCGGATTATATTAAATTCAAAATATATTAGTCCCAAATAAATATTGAGGATTAATATAATTGAATTAATCATTTAAGTCCAAATAAGTATGGATTTAAATAAGACCCAATATTTATTGGGTTAGTCCATTAATTTGAGCAACAAATGATGAACCCACTTTACTAAGCCCAAGATATTATCATATTCTAGAGGCGCAAATAAGCGTCACATGTCAAATGATGTGGCATGCCAAGTCAAGTAAATGAGCCAATAGGACCGTGCCACATGTCAAACTGATGCAGCAGGCCCATGAAATAAAAGCTCATAAAAGGCGTCACATCACTTAAATCTGATAGATCAAAAGAAGTTAATATTCATCATGACTCTTTCTTTCCTACAACTATAAATAGGGGCTCATAATTTAGAAAGAGGACCCACCCCAGATCTCTAACAAGTAGCAAGAGAAAGCTCGTGGGTCAAACGCCGCAATTTCTCTAAAAAACTCAAGCATTCAAATCAAGTTCAGCCGCAATTTCTCTAAAAAGTTCAAGCATTCAAATCAAGTTCATCAAGATTCAAGATTGCAATATTCAAGCACAAGCTCAAAAGCCCTTGAATTCAAGCACAAGTCAAGATCAAATCCCTCACATCAACAAATCAAGTTCAAATTCAAAATCAAGCTTCAAGTCCTTGAATTTATATTTGAAAAGGCGAATCAGAGGATTCATATAGATTGTAACACTCGTATTGAAATCAATAAATCGATTGTTGCAATATTTTTCTTGTCTCGATTATTTATTTTTCGGCCTCGAAATTTTATTGTCCACACAGATGATTTCCTAAATTCTCTTCATGCGAGGACCGTATTCTCCTTGTTCTTGCCTCCCCTTCTTCCTTTCGTGAGAATGGTGGTGGCCGGCCTCACAGCTCTAAGCCCCTGTTTATTTGATTTGATACACTGACTGATTTTTTATTTTTTTTTAAATATCTTTCATCGTTTGCTATTCTGTTAGACTCCCTCCTTATCTCTGTTTTTAACCCCTAACCCTCTCCTTTGGAGGGGATAAAGAAACATAATTCACCCGCCTTGGGGGTATAGAGGCAGTTCTCAAATTCCTTATGCCCGACTTGGGTTATGACGTTTTGTTTACATGGAAAAAAGGGAAGTAGTATCAGATTCTCTTCCACTTGTTTCTTTTTCCTCAACAGCTCGCCATTTAATTTAGTTCGCGATGCGTTTTGTTTTCCACATGTTCATCTTTATTTGAAATAGGCGCGGTGCCGCTGATGGCTCTTTTTACCTTTTTGGTGTTCAAGTTGGAAGGATAAAGGGTCTGTGCTTGGGAAAAGAGTGTTTGCATTGGTGGACTAATGGTAAGACGTTTATTCAAATTATCCAGTTTTTATTTTGTTTGGAGAAAGTGTATTTCAGTTGTTTTGCCTTGTGAAGTTAAATTTGAAACTACCTCGAACGTAGGGGTGGGCGTTCGGTCGGTTCAATTGGATTATTTAATATCGGTTTGATTTATTGATTTTCGGATTGACAAAAATGACAAACGTAATCAAATCGAAATAAATTCAGTTTGGTTCGATTTTTACAAATTCGATTCGGTTATTTCGAATTTTAATTTCAGTTTGAAATATTAAAGTAGTTAATCTCTCTTTTTCATAACTGAACATTTAAAAATGATGGATTTTTTTAGAAAAATTATTTTTTCAAACCTATTTTTCATTCCCACATATAAATAACTATAAATAACTCAACATGGATGAAACGAAATGAAATAATCATAAACTTAACATAATACATAACGTCATTAATCATGACATATAATATAACCTTGCATAAATAGTCTACAAAACAACACAAAACTCATAAAAATAGTCCATGAAACAACATACTTTCTGCATAAATAGTCCATAAAACAGTTCAAAGTCACCAAAATAGTCCATAAAATATTTGAGTCACTAAAACAATCCATAAACAGTCTGTTGCGTATGCAATTTGCTGTTAAATGTTAATTGTGAATGTAAATTACTAAATATTATATATATATATATATAAAATAATATTATATTATATTATATATAGATATATATTATATATAATAAAATATATATATATTATTTATTTATTTATAAAATTTTGGTTTTCGGTTTAACTGATTTAAAAAAAAAAAAAAAGCGAAAATCGAACCAAAAAACCGAAATTTTAAAAGTACAAACCGAATTCGATCCGAAAAATCAAAAAACCGAAGTCAAAATTAAATTTCGGTTTGATTTTTCGGTTTAAACTAAAATATGTCCACCCCTACTCGAACGGATGTTATACATTCGAGTTAGCAATATTTTTTTTTTGTTATCCTGCTCAAGGTGCCTTTCGTTACCTGGCATTTACAAGGGGTTTCTTCTACTGAAGCGTTCTTTTCCGTAGTTTGTTAAGTATCATTTATGCTGCAGGAATACTTCTCTGACCTTTCTTTTATTGTTGCCGGAACTTTGTTGTAGGTTGATGTTGTGCAATTTAACGTGTACTAGCTTTGTACTTCAGCCACGTGCATCTGCTGCAATGTGATGGACTACATCAATTTCTTATCTACATTTCTCAGACATTTCTTTCGACATTGCCGGAACTTTGTTTAGGTTGATCTTATTGTTCAATTTATACTTGTACTAGCTTTGGTGTAGGGCAACTGGTACAGTGTGGACATGTAAAAATTAATTTTTGTGATTGAGTTGAGCCGAAAGTTCATTTCTTATCAGTTATAAAATGTTTAACAACTGCCCTATACCCCACTCCTTTTCTTTCTGCAACCCTATTGTAAACTCTCAAGATTTCACCCCAATAAGCAGCAAGTAATATCACCCTAAAACGTAGGAAATGAAACACCTAGATCAGAATAGTGGAATGGAAGGCAGTAAAAGAATGAAATACTCATTTCTTTTCCAATCGCCTCGCGAAGACAGATGCTCGGAAAGGTTCTCGAGATTCTCAATCGCGCTTTTTAGTGGGGAGGAATAGTGTGGGAAGGGAGCGTGACCAAGCCGAGCCACTAGTAGAGTAAGCTCTTCCCATGTGTTAAGTTGAATATAAATAATTGAATGGAGCCTCAACCACAGAGATCAACCTGCGCCTTTGAGTTGAAGCCACCGGCGGAGGCGGAGTGAAGCTATCCACAACCAGCAAGTTTTCCGAAAGCAAACATAAACCCTATAATGTAGGAAGATTAGCAAGAATTTGTGTTCTAATCATGACTCACATGCATTAATTTCTTTTTTGTTTCCAGCAACTCAAGCAAGCAACCATATTATTGATGAGGTTTTCTTCTAGTACAAGAGGGATAAAATACTAGGAAAATTTTCTTTGAGTACACGTATGCATAGTTACATTTGCAACTCTAACCCAACTATGTCATAGATGCGCAGATAAACATATAACTCTTTAACATACAACTGTGCCAACTCGTCTGCTTGATTCTTGAACCATTTATGAGTGGTATAAAGACCAACGAGATGAGATCCCTTCACTGTATGTACAAATGAACATTGATGTTGCATTTATATATAGATTAGATCTCATTCAGAGATTTATAATTCCGCCATCATCCACAACAGAAGCATCATCCTTGAATTCCAGAAATGTTCATATACCAAGTACTGATAAAAGGTAACTTCCGTTTATGAGAGATAATGGGTTAAAATAAGGGGAGTGTATTTGTTGTGCAATCCGCTAGGAAATTAACATCTTCTTTGTCATGTATTCCAAGCTTCTACCTCGTGGAAAATTAATTAAGATGGCCTTGGAGGAAAAATGGGTGGAATTTCGTCATGAAAATCTGCCATATTTTGCTACGGACACACGGAAATGTCATGTGTTCTCAGTGAGGAAGATATGCGAAAAGGTACTACCAAAAGAGGTCAGTTTGGTGCTTCGATTAGGGCCGAAAATCACGGTTTTGCTGTTGAAAACTCAAAGCACCAAGGTAATCACAATGGATGATTCCCTGTCTTCACGAATGGTAAAGGGAAAAATTAAAGATCACGGAGTGTGCGGAAGGTGTACTGGATCTAACGAACGAATGAATGAATAATGAATCCTCCCTCCTTTAAGCCACATGAGATCTTCAGTAAACTAAAGAATGGAAATCTGGTCGAGGGAGATGATTTGGTTGAGCAGAGAACTAATGCTACTGTTCAGGGGAAAATTCGTGGAATTGGAAATGAGAAGAACATGTAGTCGAACCTCTGGTTTGTGGACATCACGAGGAAGGCCGGAAGGAAATATATACTTCGTTGAATCAGAATGCGGATAAAATGCAAGTAGACAAGACGATGCAAGTGAATGTACTGATTTCTAAAAATTCACCGCAGCTTGTTCCAATGGATGAATCTGTTTTTGCGGGTACAATAGGAGGTACGGAAGCAAGAGAGTATTCTACATAACCAAAGATGGGCCTGGGTTACACCTTTGATCAAGACAATATCGACAGATGTTATAACAAAACAAAAGGAGGCAGATCTTCAATGAGCAGAAGAGTTGCTGCTGATCACATGGAGCTGAAGGCGGCCGAACATCCACAAGCAAAAACAACTGCTGCTGTCCAAATGGAGCATCGCAGGTCAGCGAACAGGGATAACTCACATAAGCAGGTATATTCTATCCCCGGCGAAATTTGTAAGGCTACACCATCTCTAATATTGGCTAAAGAAGTAGCTTCTGATGTATGCTTACCTTTTCAATGCATATACCCTGCTCCTCTCTTCCTATCTCTCTAGGCGTTGACAAAATTAATTTATGCAGATGAACGAACTTGATGGATATCTTCCTTCAAATCTAGAAGACTTTTGTTGCACAAGAATGTTGATAATGTAACTGGTGTAAAGTTGGCGGGAAGGAACTTGGACTCTAAACCTCTCCCCATCAGTGGCGGAGCCAGGATATTCACAAAGAGGTTCATAAGGGAACATACGAACTAACCGAAGGGGGTTCAACGTCTAATATATATACATAAAAAATAATTTTAACTATACATATATAGCATAATTTTTCGTCCAAAGGGGTTCGGATGAACCCCCTCTGCAAAGGGTAGATCCGCCACTGCTCCCCATTAGTGACAAACCTTCTGTGGCATCAACTGATATTCAAGAAACTGAGGTAATTTCAGTCACATTGCACGAAAACATGAAAAACAAAACAAACGCTCGCGACTACTGAATGGGTATCAATTTGCTTCACGATTTATTGCTACATTTACCTTTCCTGTTAATCTACCTAACTCGATGTAATTATGAAATTACTGATCGGAAGTCCAATGAATTATATGCAGGATGTTGGCAACTCCTGATGATTTTGGTCATGATGCCATGGGTTCTGGAGATGATCGTGAGATACGAAGTCTAAACAAACTTTCTAGACTTGTAACTCCTCAAGTAGTGAGACCCAAGGTGTGGATCACATATGCTTTAATTTTATCTTCATTTGGTTGGTTTTCATGCAAATAAAATCCTGTCTTCTATATGGGTGTATGCGCCTGCACTTGAAGACAACTATGTTTCTACTGTTTGATGTCACAGCTTTCTTTCATGAACCAAGTGGGAGAATAGATCTGAATGGCCTTTGGTGTGAAACTCTTGTCACGGTGAGAATAGGCGTGAATGGTCTTTGGTGTGAAACTCCTGTCAAGGTATTGCATTTTAATTACGTAGTAGTCGTAAGTGATTATATTAGGAGTTAAGAAGAGTATCTTGATTCCTTAATTTGTGTATTGTTAAATCCAAACGACATTCAGAGTCTGCTTGCTTCACAGAGTAACTTTTTCTATTTTTTGGTTGTTAAGATCCAAGATTGAGAAAGGAATCAATTTATTTCTTCGGTTAATTTTACTTCGGTGGAACTAATACAGGTCTAATATCCATTTTTGCTTGATTTTTACAATTATTGAGTAATTTTTTATTTGATAATATAACTTATACCTTACACCAAACGATCCATTAGAGTTGAGTGATTCATGAACCAAGTGGGGGAATAGGTGTGAATGGTCTTTGCTGTGAAGCTTCTGCCAAGGTGTTGTCTTTTAATTATGTTGTACTCATGAGTAATTATATTAGGAGTTAAAAAGAGTATGTTGATTCCTGAATTTGTGTATTGGCAAATCCAAATGATATTCAGAGTCTGCTTCATAGAGTAACTTTTCTATTTTTTCCTTGATCGAGAAAACAACTAACAATAACATATCCAATAGAATTTGACAAATGGATGTGAGAAGGATAGAGTATCTTTATTAGAAATGTCTGAATATTCTGTTTTTCAATTTGTTAGCCCTAAATTTTTCTCTAGCTCTTTGACGTATGTATCCTCATTGTTGTGGTATGCACCTTTGTAGAGCTCACTGGAATTCCTACTGAAATTCTCCAGCGCCTCGTTCCAGAACATGCTCGAAGGCAGAATTTGTTCATGGCTTTACGATCCTAAGTGACTATTTCGATCGTTTTCTGCCACTGTACCAATGTGATAAAAGTGTTTGCACATCATCCATATGTGCTTGCTAAATGTGGTTCTAGATCATGTTCACAACACTGTTAGACGTGCCGTTGCACGTATGTGAGAGCATTTTGTAATTTTTTTCCCAATAGCTGTTACAAATACTGTGCATATATGTCAAAGCACGTTTTGCAGACGTTAGAAACACCCTGAGATTTAGTTTCATATAATTATTTCAGTTTTTCTTTTAAGCACCAATTTGCTTCATGGGCATTACTAGCTTAATTTTCAGACTGAAAAAAGGGTAAATCTAGCTGTGTGTGTCTTCAGTATTTTCTTGAATGTGTTATTCAGTGAAACACGATCATATATGCACATGTTATTTCTCTGGGACCAGAAGAGCTGTTTTCAGCAAATTGGATTACTGTTGCTTTTGATAATCGTATCTCTCTAACCGACTGTTTGTTTACAATTTGCAAGAGCTATTCTCATGTGGCCAAGAGCCATGTGCTTCAAAGGTCTTATACCGTGAGTATTGATGTATATGTAACTTATTGCTCTGAGATGAGAAGTTGCAAGTACTCATGGCATTTTCAGTTTAGTTGCAACTTATTTGCATCTTCTTGATTTCAACAATAAAATAAGGACGGAGTATGTGGCTCTTCCGAGGTGTATACTGACGACAGTTGGCCCATAACTTCGTATTGCCTGCACACTTTGATGTATGTATAGGAAATAGGTAACTTGAAGGCTAGGGCATATGATGATCCTGAACGTGAAGCCAATTGCCATAAAACTATCGTTTTGAGATGGTTCTCTGAACCTCAGTTGTCCTCAGGTAATTAAACAAAATTTCTTTCATTTAATTGAATTTATTTTATGTGGCAGTTGTGTTTCAGTGTTTAGATGCTTTTGTTGACTTGTTCTTATTGTTACTTTCGCTACAGATGAAAAAGAGAGGCTAATGTACTTCAACAATCCAATGTGACCAGATGTTATCATTTGCTCCATTAGTATTTCTTTTCCCACTTCTCATAATAGTTGATCTTTCTAAGCTTAAAAACATTTAGGACCTGTTTAGCCATGAGAATTTCACTTTTTCAGCATCTTTTACTGCTTGTTACACATTAGAATTTTCTTATTATTTTTTAGTATGAGTTGAGCGTCAGTCTGAGAGAATCTATCTACCTTCAAGGATAGAGGTAAGGTCTGTGTACACTTGTGAGATCGCATCGACTTTGTTGTTATTGACGGTTCTTTTTCTTGTCCACAAGCTTTGTCCTAATTTGCCTCTTTATCTTATTTTATTGGGCAGAATTGATACTTCGACTTTTTTCATACAGTAACCTAAGTTAATCTTTAGCTTGCATTTAATTCCTTTTAGTAGTGTTAACTGTTAAGCTAATATGTTGAGATATTTCCAAAAAAGTTGGATGAACACATGAAATGATGAAATCATTCTTTTCATGCTGGTGTAGAATCAATCGTATGCCAAATTTTAACAGAGAAGTTCTGCAAATTCCGAAGATATGCAGTTGCGCGCAAAGGAGGCAAGTACCTTGTCACAGTTGTGAGCTTTACATGTTTTTTTCTTTGTTCTTTATCTATTGAAGTTTTAACAACAATGCATGATGATGATTTAAGTTTTAACGACAATGCATGATGATGTTTGGGCCAACTTGAGCTCACACCGAAACAATTCAGAATTCTCAGCACAAATACTTAAGTATTGTATAATGATTGTTAGCCAAACTACAACTGATTTCTATTGTTTCAGGTTATGCTAGCAAAACATCAATCTATATGTTCGTTTGCAAACGGAGGTTATAGCGAGGTTGATATGGACATAAATTCAACTTACAAGGTGACTGCTATAATCCCCAGAGTTTCGTATGACTTGACGTGACCAATTGTGAATAGTGGAACTATCAAGGGCGACATTATAATTTTGATCAACATTAATGACATTTACCAATTTGCTATTTTGAAAATTTCATTCAAATATCACTTATGTTTCAACTATTCTTTCGATCCGAATGAATGATTGTCATTAATTTCAGCAGTAAGTATGCACACCCAATCAATTATCTTCAATCGCTTTTTAGATCAATAAAAAAATAATAGTTAGGAAAATCTCATTTAATGAAAAACTCAAATGGCATATTCGAATTTGAAATGTTGGGCCCGTGCCATGCTTATCTAGTTGGGGAAACAAAGGAATAAAAGTAGTAGTATTTTTTTGTTTTATTTGAAATTTATTGAAATTTGAATTATGTTTGGTTATATTTTTTTGCAAAACAACATTTAGAATAATTAATAAGCTAAACTAGATATCGACAGTCCATGCTAGCACGGGCTCACTATATGTTATTTTTTAATCTCAATTTATGTGGTATAAATAGAATTTGATAATCAATCAAAAAAATAATTAAAAATTTTAATTATTATAATTTATAATACTTTTTCATCTATTCAATTTAAGTGACATTAATATACTTTAGAGAGTCAGCCAAATATTTTATATCTTTTAAATTTCTTAAGCTGCTAAATATGTGATTTATAAATTTTTTTTTACATAATTTTTCAATAAAATATGACTACTGTCTTTGTCCCAGTTTATTTGGCACAGATAAAATTTCGACAGTCAATTTTATTTATATATAATTCTTAACTATTGGAATTTACAATAATTTTTATCTCATTTTCAAATAATATATGTTGTTTTATGTATTTCTCTATTCCATTTCACACTAATATGATTTCAATAGTCAACTAAATTTTTTATGTTGACATATCATTTTTTATCTATTTTATTTTTTTATGAAATACTAGTGTACGTACCCACGCGATGCGCGGATGACATTAAAATTTGTATATAATAGTTTAAGATGTCGATTATAATATACGATTTTAAAATCATATTAAATAAATAAGTGATAATTATATTATAAAATATTGTATGATTTAAAAAATTATTAATTCAATATTTATTAGTATTCAAACATTTTAAAAAGATTTAAGTAATAAAAATATATTGGTCCCATTTTTAAAATTGTTTATAATGTTGTATTTATTTAGTATTATATTAATTTTTTTAAAAATAGGTTTTAAAAAGAAAAGTATATTTAGTAACAATAACACTAAAATGTTAATTTAACCTCTACTGTAATGATTTATAGACACAGAAAAATAAATAAATTATATTAGAATATAAATTTTAAATGTTTTCATATTTTTTTTTTAATTATGGATTTTTTGAAAATAAAAAAAAATAGTACACAAATTATTGATGATATTTAACAAAAAATTAAAATTTTATATAAAAATGAAAGGTTGCCATAAAGTTGATTGGATAACAAATTGGTCCAATAGTAGTTAAAGTACAATTAAAGCAATAGGAAAGTATACTACTCTACATTCTGAATCTAGAAATTTCTCTCTCATCTACTTTCCTAAAATTCACCTCGAAATTTCTCTCTCATCTACTTTTCTAAAAATCACTTAATTTTCTCCGACAAGATTTTTATAACTCAAATGTTTACACTAATTAACTCTACACATTTTGTTCCAGTGGGTAATGAAGAAATTCAAGAAAGAGAGATAAAGAAAAAAAAAATGCTGGTATGGGTGTTGTTGTTGGTGTTGACGGGTAAATGATTTAAATTTATGAAAAAAAAAATTAAAATTCACATGCAAATCTTGAAAGGGATTTTCTGTTTTGACCCTCTTCAATTCTTGATTTTTCTTGTTTTTTCTTGTTTTTTCTTGTTTTAATAATGTATCAGCTTTTCTATGTAAGCTTTATATGTAGTATTTTTAGCTTTTTAATGAGTGTATGATTTTATAATTTTTTTATGTCTTTTATTTTTATGTGTTTTGTTGGTAAGTTGATTTTTGTTGTTTAATCTGAAACTTGTAGGCTTTGATGAGAGTTGCAGCTTGTTTAGTACTCTATCTCTTTCAAAAAGAAAGACCTACTTTGACTTGGCACAAAGTTTAAGAAAATAAAGAAGACTTTTGAATCTTGTGGCCTTAAATTAAAGTTGTGTCAAATGTACCAAAATACCCTTTAATCTTGTGGTCCTAAACAAGTCATGTGGAAAGTTGGAATTAAAGTATTACCAAAAAGGGAAA
Organism: Capsicum pubescens; assembly: GCA_030864215.1. Lineage (NCBI taxonomy): Eukaryota > Viridiplantae > Streptophyta > Magnoliopsida > Solanales > Solanaceae > Capsicum > Capsicum pubescens. The sequence goes on along the minus strand of CM061538.1, from coordinate 288,317,517 downwards.
GGGATCATTCTTTTTTAAACGGACTAAAAAGGAAAGTAGGTCATTCTTTTTTAAACGGAGGGAGTAGTTAATAAACGAAACATATCTTGGAGAACTTCCATTTCAATACATGCAAGTGTGAGCCAGATGCAGGGTAGATGTTGTGCCAATATGTGAGAGGTAATTTTTTTGATAGTGTTCTTATCTAAAATGGACTTAATTTAGGCAACTTTGCTTTTCCATAAATAAACCGTCTCTTCCCAAGTATATAGCTTCATTTGATAGGAACAGTTCTAAAGCAAAAGGAGATTACATAAGCTGCAAAGGATGCTCTATGTGTGGATTCTTAAATAAAGGACTCGAATAGTTACTGACAGAGCATAGTGTTTCAAATCCGTACCTTTCCATATAGTATGACCAAACTTAGCACTCTTATGTGAGTAACATTATATGACTATGTTATTAGGTGCTATAAAGACTCACACGGATAGAAATAAATAATTGTAAGGTGTCAAGACCTATTCTAGATTTGTCGCTTGTCATTTTCTATTAATATCTAGCAATGCCGAATTCACTGAAGTGTTGAGAACTATGATTTGCTTTGTTGTTTATTTTGCATGGAAGATTGAGCATTTGCTACGAAATACTAAAACAAACATGCGCTATACTTATATTGAACTCTTCTGTACACCCTCATTTTTGTAGGTATGTTGTCCATGATTTTCAATGTAGAACTACGGTTTTGCTAAGTGTTTATCCCCTTATACTCTCTTAAAAGGAGGAAATAAAGGAGGACAAAGTAAAACAGGTGCAACCCAAAGCAGTATAGCTGTAACTTCTTCCTTTCCGAGGAAATATTGTCTTTTTATTGAGTCCTAGTCTTGTCTTTCTCCCTGTTTTTGAAAGATTTATGGCCTTCTAATAGCATTACATTTTCCAAAAAATCATATACATATTTCATATGTCAATGTTAGGGAGTTGTGGACCAATAGTTATAGTAGGAAACTATTTAGTCCTTCTAATGAACCTTATCTGTTCTCTCCTGATTGTATTCCTTTTCCTACCTAATGGTGTGTAATTGTTCTTTTCAATTTTGGACCAGTCACCGTAGATGGATGGCTAGAAGTTCTCCAATATGTGTTTTTGTTTTTCATGCTTTTTGCTTTGTATGGTTGATATTCAAGTTTTCATTTTTGAAAAGTGCCCATTTCTTAATGTGCTAATTGTTGGTATAAAGATTGGTTATTTGAGTTGAGGGTCTTGTGAAAATAGCCTCTCAAACTCGATAAGGTTAGAGGTAAGGTATGCATACACTCTACCCTCTTAAGACATGATTTGTGGATCTATATTGGGTGTGTTGCTACATCTGCATAAAACAGTTGTGGAATATGTTACATCTGTATGTTGTTGTTTACTTATTAGGTTGGTCGATCAAATTCTTTGTGATTTCTATCTTGATTTATTTTTCATGTTGTTGATTGTTGTCAGATCGTTTGTTTTCAGGTAATGAATGTCTTTTATGTTAGTTGTGTACTCATCGGCCTTGGTTGTACATCTGTTCATCTGATTTAAGCTTAAACGAATGAGCACCTAAGGTCAGTAATACCTTACATTATCAATTACCAACCTAAGATTTATTTAACAGAGAGTTGTGATGAGTTTTGGGAAAAGCATCATTTCCACCCCAAACTATACCCGAAAAGTCGAAGCCATACCTAAACTATACTACTGACCTATTACACACCTAAACTATGAAAAAGTGAAACTATTTACACCCTGTCAGGCTACCACCACTTGCATGTGGTGTAGTGTTTTACACGCGCTGCCACGTCAGCACCACGTCAGTTAAGAGTATCATTTTTTTATAGTTAAGGCGTGTAATAGGTCACTTATATAGTTTAGGTGTGGATTCGACTTTTCGACTATAGTTTGGGGTGGAAACGATGTCTTTTCCCTTAATGTTTTTAGCCGTTTGCTTTTGTTATTTAATAGGCTGGACGCGCCTAAAATAAGTGTAACACACGCGCCTTAGAATGGGAGTCGCGGGGAGGTAATAATATCACTTTATATAGTTAAGGTGTGTAATAGGTCACTGATATAATTTAGGTGTGGCTTAGACTTTTCTTGTATAGTATGGGGTGGAAATGATGCCTTTTCCCGATGAGTTTTTGTGAACTTGATCTTTATTTGTCTGTTACAATGGTTTGATATATTTTCTGTTGTTTGAGCTACTTATTTGTTGCTATTAGCCTATTAATTTGTGTATAAATCTACTGAATATAATTGTGCACTCTGTAGTCATAAAAATATACTAATTAACGTAAACAAATACAAACAAATACAAACAATAATATAGTTATTTTAATTAATATTTACCATCTGCTCATTCAAGTAACACAGTATTACATAGTTTTACACATGATGCATCTAACTGCCCTTCCTTTGTCATTCTCTTGGTATTGATGACACATATTGGATCCAATCTTTTCTCCTGTAATTCCAAAGTAATATTACAATGCGACTAAACATTAAATGAACATCTATTAGACGTGAGTATAATGATAATAAAATTTTTCTTACATTATCATCCATCCTCTATTTGTTGATGTGTTGCACTGCATTTTTAATGCAGAGATATTTCAATTTCTGATTCTTCTACTTTCAAATCACTAGTAGTATATAAATATCCAAAAAGATAGAGAGTATCAAACTAAGTTTTGAAAAACTTCTCTATATACTACATTTGTAGCTTTATTTGTTATCTTCACATCTTCATCATAAACCAATATTTTTAATCCCTTTCTACTTGTTACCCTGAAAAGTGCTACATACAATTGTCCATGTGTAAATACTGATTTCTTCAAAAATAATCTCACATGAGACAAAGATTGTCCTTGACTCTTATTGATTGTCATGGCAAAGGAAACAGTAATTGAAAATTGTCTTCTTTGAAACTTAAATGAAATTCTAACATCAGATGGTGTTAAAGTGAGTCTTGGAATAAAAACTTTCTGTCCAACCAACTATCTAGATAAGACTTTGGCTTCAATTACCTGATTTCCTAGTTTAGTAACAATTAACATTGTTCCATTACACAATTCAGCTGACTGATTAATATTTCTTAATAACATCACCGGAACCCCAATCTTTAAAGTGATAGTATGATTTGAAACTCCAAAACATTTAATAGTATTCAAAAATTCTGGTGTGTGTACATGCTTTAAAGCTGAATAAGTATGATTAGAGCTGCAAATTTTATCCGAACTCTAATACAATTTCTCAGGATTATGATTGAGGAAAATCATATATTGATTGATTGATTCCACCATGTCAAGAGTTGGAGCAAGAATGGCTCGTTGTTGTAGGTATCCTAGATCATTGCAACGATTGATGAAATCTGGATAGGTACTTTCAACAATAGCTGATATTGGATCAATTGACTCGTTAATTAGAAGATCATTTGATATAGGAACTTTTTCAATGCCGTCAAATGAACTTCCAATCCTACAATCGCCAACAGTCAAAATTCAATCAGAAAAATCTCTCAGTTCATCCAGAAGTGTACATGTCTCATTGCTTTGCAATCTCATATTCTGTGTTAGTCTCAATAGTTGACAATGAGGCCACAAATATGAAGAATTGAGAGTTGCATTAACAATATCTTGCCTAGTACCTTTTGGAATGACAGGTAATATTTATCTGAAGTCACCTCCAAAAATAAATGTTTTACCTCCAAATGGTTTTTGTGAATTGGATGAATCTTTGAAGCTAAGAATATCTCTTAAAGTTTTATCAAGAGCTTCAAAAAAATATCTATGCATCATTGGTGCCTCATCCCAGATAATTAATTTTGCCTTGACAATTAAATCAACAATATGTTGAATTTTCAGTTACATTTAACGAAATTACAAATCTTGAATGAGTTGTTCTATCACCTGGTAACAAAAGAGATGCAATTCCGCTAGATGCAACTGTTAACACAATATCACCTTTAGATCTTATGAAAGTAGACAAATTCTTTCAAATAAATGTTTTACCTATTCCACCATAACCGTATAAAAAGAAAAATTCACCCTTATTTTCATTGACAGCTGTTATTATTTTTTTATACACTGATTGTTGCTCATCTGTCAAATTCTCAACCAATTATTGATGTTTCAATGCTAAAGCATGTCTAGTATAACACAGTTTATCACAAATTAATCTATTGCTGCTGTCAATCTCTTCATCATTATAAATAGGCATCGGCATTGTTGGAAAATTAAGAAAACTTCTTCCACAACTTTTTAAAAAGTTCTCTATTTCTTGCAAGCAATGATTTTTCAAATCATCATCAGTCAGGTTTGCTTCTGTGGATACATAAAACACGGGTTAAAATTCTGTACAATAAATATAAAAGTTGTGTTTAAAAACAGTTTAGGATTATATACGATAAATGAAATCATCAATTAGATAATGATTAAGTGTATACTATAATTTGTTAATAAATCTTAGTTAATGAAATAAAATGTAATATTTGTATATGTCAATTTGATAAAAATTGAAAGCATTATTTAAGTACCTGGGTTATCCAAAACTCTTCTTTCTTCAAGAAAGATATCTTCTGAAAGTAAATGCCAAGTTGCTTGCCAAACAATTTCTGGACGGGACATTGAATTTGATAAAAGTAGCAAAGTAAATAATTATCTTAAATATGATGACATTCCCCAATTACTTGCTTCAACTATAGCATCCACATATTTTTTGTCATCATCTAATAAACCTAGAGCATAACACGCATCTCTAAAATCGACCAAAAAAACACGCACCTCTAAAAGTCTTATGAACATAACCATTGATATTTCTTAGATCATCATAGAAAGTTGGACCTTTAATTACATTCAACAACAGTCTAAGATAATATTGCTCACCAGATTCCGGCGGAACAAAGAAAATTCTGCCAATAGAAAAAACAGAAGTTTTTCTTTTTTCCCATTTCTTTGAATCTTGCTTCCATACAAACTTTAGAGGAAATTCTGCATACGTTATCTCTCTTGCTTCAGGAAACTCATTATTTGCCGCTAAACACTTTAAAAATATTGATTCTTTTACAGATGGTTTGTTGACTACTGTATCAATTGGATCATCATCTGAAAAAATGACATTTTGATTGCCTTCTACATGAAAGGATAACCTTTCTACAGGTGGTTCTCTGTGATGGATTGGGAATTTAAAAATTCTTCAAGCTGCTTCACATGGTGATATGTATCGACAATCACAATACATATTTATTTCATCAACGACTCTTGAGTCATCAATGTTTTCACTTTGAGAAAAAGCAGCAGTGACATGATCATATCCTTTATTAACATACTTAAATAAGTATTTAATGGACCTTGATTGATTGCACCATTCCACATTAATATGTGCACCATATTTCAATAACAAAATCTATTGTGTGGCACAACATATCTATTATCCAAATCAATACCTGTTTTCTTTGTAGATCTACCATCATCCCTTCTTCTATAGATAGAATATCCTTCTTCATCTATCGAAGTAGAGTCAACAAACTTTTTTGGGAAGTGTTTTGTACGTTTGCCATTTTGCATAAAAGGAGAATATTTCATTACAAAACCACATGGACCATGCATCATGAAATTTGTAACAGCCGCATAATAAACTGAATAACTAATTTATTAGGAAATTCAGATGAAATAATTTCATCAATATCGGCAGCATTTGGACATTTATTATGAAGAAACAGAAGAATATGTGCATAAGGTAATTCACGCTTTTGAAATTCAACTGTATAAATCACTGTATAAAAAGATATGGTAGATAAATATTTATATTTTAATGGTGATAATAATAATAATAATTAAAAAGATAATGTAATAATTGTAATACAACATTAAGTTTGTACATGCCTTTACTTCACCAAAAACTTTGTTGTCTCGCAGATCCTTTATTAATTGATCTAATTTAATTTTAAAAATCCTTGCTAAAATATCTGGTCGATCTTCTGGAGACAATCCCCTACCTTTCACAAATCTAGTTTCCTCTGATTATTTTGGATTGCAAGTAAATGTGATGAAGAGATCAGGATATTCAACCCATTTGCAGATTGTCATGGCATCCTGATAATTCTGCAACATGTAATGTGTTCATCCAGTAAATGAAAAAGATAGTATAACTCTTTGGCCTTGAGAAGAAGGTTCGGTGTCTCTTCTTAAAACAGCTGCTTCTAACCCTTTGTAAAAATGTATTCTCAGCTTTTTTTATTAAGCCTAATAAAATTCAATCTAAAAAATACCATCATTGTAAATCCATCAACCAAGAATTGCTGAAATAATCTTTTAAATGATACAATTATTGAAACTTCATGCTTTCTTTCTTATATTTTGTAAGAGAAAAATTCACGACAGCTAACATATTTTCTTTCTCTGATTGATTCATCGTTATTAAGTAAAGAAACATCTTCTCTGCATCCATCTTCACCATATGGTAAAAGAAGAGGATATTGCAAACCCAAATATGATCCATTCAACTCACTTATTCTTTGCAGTTTTCCAGATTGACTTTCAATAACAATATCTCTGTCAGACCTTATTGGTTCAAAATCTCCAACAACTAAAGCTGCTACCTCTGAAACTGACGGTAAGTTGTATCTTCTTTCATCTGAGCTTCTCTTTTCTATCAATCTGAGACGCAAATTTGAATTTTGATTGTCTTAAAATCAATCTCTAACCATTGTAAAAGACTTTGCTAGTAGATTGTGATCATCGAGCATTTGCTTCACATCACCCACGATTTCAGTATGAATTTTATTGCTACTTTTTTCACGACTGCAAAAAAAAAACTGAAATAATCTAAAATATGATTAATTTTAAAAGTATGATTATATATATTTTATGAACTCTAACTTAGCTGATAGCATGAATTCTATTGCTCACCTCATTCTCTGTATCATAAATATACAATTGTGCAAATCTTGGAGAAGATCCCTCAGTTGGCAATAAGCTTTCTATTTTATGATAATTCTGTCCAGACAGTCTAAATGTTTTTTATCCTTTTATTTGGTTGACAGATGTATCAATTTTTCCTCCCATTGATGTAAAAGAAAACATGGAATTATATGTTCGAATGTTCTCTTTGAAATGATTACTTTTTTTTTCTGCAAAACATTTGAGTTTGTTAAAATTTAGATATGCACGGGTTATGATATTGCTTTATTTATGATGTATTTACCTGATCCAAACAATAATTTCTTTAATACAGAAGGAGGTTCTTTTGAATTTGGTAGCTTAATCTTTCCAATACCACAACACAATGTGAATACTGGCTTTTTATGTTTATACTTCTTCTCAATTTTTTCTTCATATCAGAAATAAGCCCCGCAGTATTCACATACACAAGTAGGATCTCCTATGTCCCAATAATCTAATATTGTCAAAATATAATTAATAATATAAATACAGTAATCATACTTATTGCAAACAAAGCACAAATTAAATTTATAAGAAAATTTACTAAAGAACATACTTACTTTCATTGTTAATTGCCCAATCTTCGATTACATTCACTACAAATAATGGCGATAAATCATAAATTTATAATTCAATTGTATTAAATTTCTTAACAGTATAATTTATTGTTGTGTATAAATGTACAAACCTTCAAACATATCTTCATCTACATATTCATCAGAAGTTTGTTGGTTTAAGAGCACATGTCCTGATGCATGCATATTAAAATTAAATAATGAAGTTGTATGTAAGAGGGAGAATTCTTATTTTCTTTTAATGACATACCTGATATTTCATTATATTGCATATTTAAATTAGTTGAATATGTATTCCCACCCACCAACAGTCCTTTACCCTTAGAATGCTTTATAGTTGAAGATGAACTGCTCTCAAAATCTATCGTATACAAAATAACATTGAATGACATAGTTGTCATACCAAACTATCAAATATCATTATGAAGTTAAATTTTTTATACTTATTTTTTTTAGTTAATGTATTGAATATGTTTTTTTGTGAATAAATGTATCTTTAAATTTCTACTGCATTGTGAAAGAATGAAATTGCTTTGAAATATGTCATAATCTATCTATAAAATAAGAAAAGCACTCTATAATTTTGAAATAGATTTTTAGTTATTGTGTTTAAATGATTAAATTATAATAATATATTTCTTAAAGAATACATCTTGTCAAATCATGAAAAATATCTAACAATATGCAAAAAAATATATATATCATAGAAGTATTGAAGAATAAATGCAAAATGTATGAAAAAAATAGATGATCAAAGTACATGCCATTGTTATCTGAAGAATATCTTCCTCTTTTTTTATTCATCTGTAAGCACATTCTGTTTTTTCTTGCAAGCTTCTTTTGATCTTCCATGACAAAGCGATTTTTTTTTTTTGTTAAAGATATTAATAATGAAAAAATTAAAGCAGTTATTTATGTGCAGTTAAGTATTTTTTAAATTATGATGTCTTTATTGTTTTATCTGCTCTGTAATTTGCAAGCAGTTACATCAAATTTAATTAAATAAAATTTTATTTTGGTTTGATTGATTAAATTATACATGGATGTCTTATTTTGCAAAATCATTATAGCAGACGAATGAAAAAGCCTATATTATAACACAGTTTTATTGGTTCTTGTTTCTGATTGTTTTTTATTCTTTGTTGGTGTCTATCAGATTTTAATTCTTCCTACCCTGGTAAGCCAAAAAAAAATTCATTTTATATAGCTTTATATTTTAATTATTTGCAAGATTTTAATAAATTTGCTCTGTAATTTCATAATTCAGACAAAAATAAGTTTAATTTTTCTTCATTAAAAAAAATACAATTTTGACAATGTTGAGTTGAAAACTTAAAATGCAGTCAATTCATACCCTAATTTAGTTACAAATATCATAATTTATCACAGTTTAGAAATTGATATATGAGTGTGTGTTAGATTTATCATAGTTTGAGTAGCTTGTAATTTATTGAGTGTTTGATAGAAATTGGTTAATGGGTCAGTGTTAGATTCATTGTAGTTTGACAAAGTTAAAAAAAAATTGAGCTTTGACTGAAAATTGTTATTTGGGTATGTGTTAGATTAGTGGTGATATAGTTTTGATTGAGAAATTTATAGCTTTAGTTAAAATAATGCTGATATTTTTCTCGCTGATATCTTTTTTAAAGTAAGGAACTTTGAGAACTTGTGGTTTGAGAATGTTGTATGATATTTGAATGTTTGAGTGAAATTGGCAAATGGACTTGTGTTATTTTCATCATAGTCTTAGAGGCTTTTAAGTTTCTGAATGATTGACTGGAACGGGTTAGTGGATCAGTGTTAGATTCATTGTTCTTGAGAAAGTTGTAATTTTTGAATGTTTTGATTGAAATTGGTCAACTGATAAGTGTTAGATTCATTATAGTTCGAGAAAGATGTATTTTTTTAGTGTTCTATTGAAATTGATAAATGAGTCTGTGTTTTTACTGTAAGATTCATCATTGTTGCCTTACTTTCCTATGTATATTTGGTGATACATTAATTTTAGGTAAGGTGTGCAAAGTTGGTTAGTACACCACGATATGGGTCCAAAATAGTCCAGCTAATACTGCAGATGACACAATTTTTTGTATGTTTTATGTTTAGTGCTCTATAATCTTGAATATGCATTTCAAGTATAGCTAAATTTTGGATCTTTTGATGTTTGTGTATTCATGTTAAATCAAGATAATGTTGTGAAACTTACTGTATTCTGCAGAAACTTACCGTATTCTTAAGTCTGGTGAAACTCTGTTCGTCAGTCCTTGCGTCTGATGAGTCAGTCAGTATTCTGCAGTGAAGTCGGATAGTGGCGGTCTGTTGGACTTCTGAAACCAGCTAAATTATCTAGGTAAGAGACTCTCTTGTTAGTAACTACATTTGGAGGTTTGCTTATGAGTTTTGAGTAACTTTCTTTGGATTGGTCTTCCTTCACATCTTTCATTACGTCATCATCTCTTTTCTCCCATCCCATGAAATCCAGCAGTGTCGTTGAATGTAATACCCGTGCTTATTCCTAGCTAAAAATCATCTCAAGGATGCTAATACTTGCTTTGAAATACAAATCTATTTTTGTACCCGTGGTATTTTTTAGATTTCTACTCTCTATCATATGAAAAATTGAGTTACCTTTCTAACGATACCAATTTTGTCCAAATCCGACACCATACGAGGAAGTTATGAATATTTTACTCAGAACTGACCGAAACGCCCAGGTGCAACGTCCAAGTTGATGTACCACCAAATAAGTGATGGACCGCCACTTTGACCGTTACAGAAAAGGCAATAGGGCCATGTTCTGGATAAGGATTGACGGACAAGTTGACGGACCGTCAGATTTTTTATGGACCGTCATCCAGGCCGTAAACTCTTATCCAGTGAACCCCATTTCTGGTCCACGTATGACGGTCGAAATGACGGACCGTCAAGTTTCTGACGGACCATCAGTCAGGTCGTCACACGCCACGTTCAGTTTATTTTCAGGCCGTTTTAACAGGGGTATTTTGGTCACTTACCACTCGCCTATATATACCCAGATGAGTCCGAATTCAGCCATTTCTGCTCATTATTATTTCACAAACAAAAACTAGGGTTTCTCTCTAAATTTAATCTCCAAAGAACAAGACCCAATCTTCTTAAAAAAAATCAAAGGATTTCAAATCCTTCAAGTTCAAAAACATCAAGAACCTTGAGTCAGGTATGCGTAGTGTTCATCTATGGATCCATTTCGTTCATACAGCTCAAGAACCATATTTTAAATATTATTTTGTGATTGTCTTGTTGTGATATGAGCATGTACAAGTTGATGATTGTTGTTTAAGTTTCAAGATGATATCTAAAGGTGTTTTCATAAAGTATATGTGTTTGTTAGTTGAAACCCATGATCCTTATATGGCTTAATATGGTGAAATTCATGAACACACTTAAGCTAAAAGAATGCATGCAAAGTGTTTGATAATATGCCTAGGATGATAAAATTCATGTCCCATGATTTAATAGTGCTTAAATGACAAGTCCATGCTCTATGCTTTATGATTTCCCATGAATTCCATGTGAGTGATATGCGTTGTTGTTGTGATATGGATTGACCATGATATTGAAGCTATGCAAGTATATACATGTTGTATGAATTTCCTGTCCATGTATAAGATGTTGATAACTATGCTTAGGGTGAAATCCCCTACTTACGATATTGTAAATTGTGGACTCTACTCTTACGATCAAGTCAGTCATGTATGTCAGTTCCTTTCATCGAGTCCTAGGGGTACTTGTACTCGAAAAAAATATAGTTGTGTGCCTAGAGTCATGTCATGTTATCACGATAATTTCAGTCAAGCCATGATCTATAGAACTCAGTCGGGCATGTGACTCAGGAAACCTCAGAAATCTCATGATCTCAGTTAATTCTCAGATAGTAGTACTATTCCGTCAGTCAACGGAAGTCAGTTACTCAGTTCATGTATCGTCAGTTAAATCACGTTCAGTCTCTTCAGATGGAAGTAGAAGTTAGCACCGAGTGAAACCAAGGATGAGAACTCACCTTCCAGTTTAGGGTGTGATTCTTAGTAATCATCTTTATGTTCCAGAACTACGTAGCCAGCGTAGGTTAAGACATCTTAACCTGTCAGATTAGGGTTGAAGAGATGGTTTAATCCGTCAGTTTAGGGTTCCCACCATTCTCATTTTGAGTACCTGCCAGCTAAGGGTCTCTCACAACTATCCTTACCAGTAGCGTGGTATTGACACCCTTCTAGTCGGGGCAGAGATTGGACCCCAACTTATCTATATGCGTTGTTGGGGCATGTCGGTCAAAAAACTACCTCCCACAGTTTCATTCTCAGTCTCAGCAAAAGAACTCAGATAGTTCTTTAGATTTCAGTATTCCAGGACTGTCAGATACAGCCAATTTAGTTACAGTACGAAACTCAGGTAGTTCCATCAGATTTAGGACTATCAGACACAACCACCCATGTTATCATGATTCCAGTGTTATTCATGTTAGATATCAGTAAACCATGTATTAGCATACATATCTAATTATCATGTATTCATAATTCCAGTTACTATGTATGCATGTTTATACTCTTACGCTCACATCAGTCAGTCAGTTAGCATCGTTCATGCATTAAACCCTTTTGCATTTAGCCTACCTCACTTGTATACTTAGTACTCTCAGTTGTACTGATGCATTTGAGCTATGGTGCTTTCTTTCACGTTACACCATAGGCTCACAGATATGAGCTCCAGATCAGCAGTAGCAATAGCATTCCAGTCGCAGAGTTGCAGTGAGTCCTCATCCATTCGAGGACGATATTATTTATTTAATTTATTATTTCAGTTCAATTTTGCTAGACGAAGTTAGTTGGAGACATGTTCCTTCAACTCCTTATTCAGACAGTATTTAGGGGCATTCATAATTAGTTCAGATTTGATTCAAATTTTAGTTGTTTTGGGTATTCGTTACCCCATATGGATGTTATGATTTGTCTGATATTTTATTCAGTTGAACCTTATGGCCTATTGTTCATGTTTTCTTCATTATTACATCATATATTGCAGTATACAGGTACAGATATCAGTCATGGGTTAGCTGGTGGTCCTTCGGGGTCATAAGCACCGTGTGGCATTTTGGTTCAGAAAATCGGGGCGTTACAAACCTTGGTATCATAGCCTGAGGTTCAATAGAGTCCTAGGAAGTTTGAAAGCCTTATCTAGTAGAGTCTTGTGCATGGGTGTGTTGCGCACCACATTTATGTGCAAGAGGCTATAAGATGTTTTAGGAATAGTTTTCCTTTTTTCGGTTTTCATATCGTGCTAGTGAGCATAATATCAAGTTAAACTCTCAGCCTAATCCATTCTTCTCTTATTTTAGAACATGCCTCCAAAGAGAAGAAACCAGCCAGCTCCTTAGCCCGAAGATCCTTTGGGCGAACATGTTTCTCATGCGGAGTTTAGGGCCGCATTCACCACACTTTCTCAGTCTATGGCTGCCCAAAATGAATGGCCACCAGTTATTCTGGCAAATCTAGTGGCCAACTCAGCTTCAGCTAGGATTTGGGACTTCACCCGAATGAACCTTCCATCTTTCTTTGGGTCTAAGTCTGATGAAAACCCTCAGGAATTCATTGACCAAGTCCAGAAGGTCATAGACATCATGGGAGTTACTTCTTGTCAGAGTGTCAAGTTAGCCGTATACCAGTTACAGGATATTGCTCACACTTGGTACAAACAGTGGAAGTCCGAGAAGTTAGAAGATGCAGGTACTATAGAGTGGGAGGAATTTATCACGACTTTCTTAGACAAATTCTTTCCTTAAGATCTGAGGGAGGCAAAATTTCAAGAGTTCATCAACCTCAGGCAGGGAAATATGAAGGTTAAGGAGTATTCTCTCAGATTTACTCAGCTAGCCAGATATGCCCCTCATGTGGTTGCAGACAACAGGGCTAAGATGATTAATTTCGTGTCAGGGGTGAATGATAGCATGGTAAATGAGTGTAGGTCTGCGGTGCTGAATAGTGATATGACTTTAGCCAAGCTCATGACCCATGCTCAATAAATAGAGGAGCAGAATATTAGGACTAGGGAGAGGCAGAATAAAAGAGCAAGGTCCGGAAGTTTCAGTTTTACTCAACCAAAATCAGAAGGAGGAAACCGTTCGCAGTTTCTTCCTAAGCCAGCAATTCCAGCTCCTTCCTCTGCCAGTGCCCCAGTGCGAAAATTTAGAAATAGCAACAGAGATCGAGCACCAGGCTCTAAGTCTCACGGAAGTGTCAGCAGTTCCCAAACTAATCCCCTGTGTCAGACTTGTGGTAAGAACCACAAGGGTACCTATAGAGCTGGTAGCGATGTTTGTTTCGGTTGTGGTAAGCCAGGCCACAGGATTAGAGAGTGTCCGCATTCAGGTCTACAGGGTCAGCAAAATCGCACCACAACCCAGTCTGATCGCCCAAATCAGCAGAGTGCCGCTTTCAGTGCTACTAGTGGGCAACACCCAAACAGACTCTATGCTCTTCAGATCCGACAGGATCAGGAAAATTCTCCTGATGTCGTTACTGGTACATTACAGATTTTCCACGTTCATGTTTATGCTTTGCTAGATCCAGGTGCATCCTTGTCTTTTGTTACTCCTTACATAGCAGGCGATTTTGGAATCAGTCCTAAAATTTTAGCAGAGCCCTTTCAGTCTCTACCCAGTGGGTAAAACCATCATAGCTCAGTGGGTATACAGGAACTGCCCGGTTATGATATTTTAGAAAGCCACGTCAGCAGATTTAGTCGAGTTAGAGATGACTAATTTTGATGTCATTCTCGGCATGGATTGGCTTCATTCTTGTTATGCCACAGTCGACTGTAGAACCAGGGTAGTTCAGTTTCAGTTCTCGAATAAGCCTGTCCTAAAATGGAAGGGTAGTACTTCATCTTTCAGGGGTTAGCTTGTTTCCTACCTTCGGGTAAGGAAAATAATTTCTAAGGGGTGTGTGTATTATCTTGTACATGTTAAAGATTCCAGTTTCGAATCTCCTAGCTTTGAATCAGTCCCAGCGGTTAACGAATATTCAGATATTTTTCCCGAAGATCTTCCAGGCATTCCTCTCGAAAGAAAAATAGACTTCGGCGTTGACCTTATTCCAGATACTCAGCCTATTTCTATTCCACCATACATAATGGCACCAGCAGAACTCAAGGAACTGAAAGATCAGTTGAAGGATCTCTTAGATAAGGGATTCATCAGGCCCAGTGTATCCCCATGGGGTGCACCAGTCTTATTCATGTGCAAGAAAGACGGTTCTTTCAGGATATGTATTGATTACCGTCAGCTCAATAAAGTTACGGTCAAGAACAAGTATCCTCTTCCTAAAATAGATGACTTGTTTGACCAACTTCAGGGTGCCAGTTATTTCTCCAAGATAGACCTCAAATCAGGCTACCATCAGCTCAGAGTTAGAGAATGTGACATCCCGAAGATAGTTTTTTGTACTTGGTATGGTCACTTCGAGTTTCTAGTTAAGTCCTTTAGTCTTACCAATGCCCCAGCCGCTTTTATGGACTTGATGAACCGGGTGTTCAAGCAGTACTTGGACATATTCTTCATAGTCTTCACGGATGATATTCTGGTCTATTCTCGTACTGAGCGTGATCATTCAGACCATCTCAGAATTGTTTTTCAGACTCTCAAAGATCACCAGTTATTCGCAAAATTCAGTAAGTTCAAGTTTTGGATAAGATCATTAGCATTTCTTGGCCACATTATTTCCGGTGATGGCATTAGAGTAGATCCTCAGAAAACCGAAGCGGTAAGAAACTTGCCTCGCCTTGTCTCTCTATCAGATATCAGGAGTTTCTTGGGATTGGCTGTCTATTACAGATGGTTTGTTGAGGGATTTTATTCTATTGCATCCCCTATGTCCATATTGACTCAGAAGAAGGTCAAGTTTCAGTGGTCAGATTCTTGCGAGAAGAGTTTTCAGGAGTTGAAGACTCGACTCACCTCAGCCTCAGTTCTAGCTCTTCCAGATGGTTCAGACGGTTTCGTAGTCTATTGTGATGCATCCATAGTGGGCATAGGTTGTGTCCTCATGCATCATGGTAAGGTCATAGCCTACGCCTCCAGACAGTTAAAGCCCCATGAGAAGAATTATCCTACTCATGATCTTGAGTTAGCAGCCGTAGTATTTGCCTTGAAGATTTGGAGGCATTATCTATACAGAGTTCATATAGATGTCTTCACAGATCATAAGAGTCTCCAGTATGTCTTTTCTCAGAAAGATCTCAATCTTCGTCAGAGAAAGTGGTTAGAGCTTTTGAAAGATTATGACATGAGTGTCCTTTACCATCCGGGAAAGACCAACGTTGTGGCCGACGCTCTCAGTAGACTCTCCATGGGTAGTGTTTCTCACGTTGAGGATAGAAAAAAGAAGATAGCTCAGGAAATCCATCAGCTCGCCAGACTAGGTGTTCACTTAGTTGATTCTTCGGAGGGTGGTGTATGTGTTCAGAGTAGTTTAGAGTCATCTCTAGTTTCCAAGGTAAAAGAAAAGCAAGATAGGGATCCTAGCCTTGTCAAGCTAAAAGAGTCAGTTCAGAATCAGAAAGTAGAGGTTTTCTCCCAAGGAGGAGATGGGGTTCTTCGTTGTCAGGGTCGTCTGTGCATTCCAGGTGTAGATGACTTAAAGCAGCGAATTCTTGCAAAAGCGCATGTGCGATACTCTATTCATCCAGGGGATACTAAGATGTACCGCGACCTGCAGGAAATCTATTGGTGGAATGGGATGAAGAGAGATGTTGCAGATTTTGTGGATAAGTGTTTTACATGTCAGCGAGTTAAGATAGAGCATCAGAAGCCTAGTGGACCCATACAGGAGTTCACTATTCCTACTTGGAAGTGGGAAGAAGTGAACATGGACTTCGTGACGGGTTTGCCTCAAACTCATCAACAACACGATTCAGTTTAGGTTATTGTAGACAAGATAACCAAGTCAGCTCATTTCCTTCCAGTTCATACCTCTTATTCAGCCGAGGATCACGCCAAACTCTATAGCAGGGAGTTGGTCAGATTACACGGTGTTCCATTATCTATTATTTCAGACAGAGGTACCCCGTTCACCTCTCACTTATGGAAAGCATTCCAAAAGGGTCTTGGTACCCAAGTCCATCTCAGTACAACCATTCATCCTCAGATAGATGGTCAAGCAGAAAGAACCTTTTAGACTCTTGAAGATATGTTAAGGGCGTGTGCAATTGATTTCAAGGGAAGTTGGGATGACCACTTGCCTTTGATTGAGTTTGCATACAACAATATCTATCATTCCAGTATTAAAATGGATCAATTCAAAACTCTCTATGACAGGAGGTGTAGATCTCCAATTGGTTGGTTTGAAGTTAGTGAGGCCTCAGTCATAGGTCCTGACTTGGTTTTTGATGCCTTAGAGAAATTTTAGTTGATCAGAGAGAGACTCCACGCTGCTCCAAGCCGACAAAAGTCTTATACTGATGTTCGTAGAAAGGATCTCGAGTTTGAGATCGATGACTATGTCTATCTCAAGATCTCTCCCATGAAGGGAGTAAAGAGGTTCGGCAAGAAAGGGAAACTCAGTCCCCGCTATGTTGGTCCCTTCAGGATTCTCAGTCGTTTAGGCAAGGTAGCTTATGAGCTCAAACTGCCTTCAGATTTAACCTCAGTTCATCTGGTCTTCCATGTATCCTTGCTCAAGAAGTGCGTAGGTAACCCAGCAGTTGTAGTCCCTATTCAGAGCATTGATGTTCAGAACAGTCTCTCTTATGAAGAGATTCCAGTTGAAATCTTAGACTATCAGACTCGTCGATTGAGGAATAAAGAGGTCCCTCTAGTTAAGATTCTTTGGTGAAATCAGTCCATCGAGGGAGCTACTTGGGAAGCAGAAGCAGATATGCATACCAAGTATCCTTACCTCTTCTCCGCCAATTCAAATCAAACTCAAGGTAATAGTTTGCCTTAATCTTATTCAGTTTCATATTCATGTTTCCATTATAAACGTGGTATCTACTACCATTTCATACTCTGTCATGCATTCATGTATCAGTTCAGTTATAAAATCATGCATCGGCTATGCATTCTCGTCTTGAGAAACTCAGTTTATCAGAACACTCAGTCACGCATTCATGTATCAGTTAGTCATGCATCAGATATGCATGAGTTCAGTATATTTAGCATATTAGTCATGAAGTCATGTCTCAGTCACTCATGTTTAGTTCATGTTAATTTATTATTTTCCCTCTTAGTTAGTCTCATTTGAGGATGAATGTTCTCAAGGAGGAGATATTATAATACCCGTGCTTATTCCTAGCTAGAAATCATCTCAAGGATACGGGTACTTGCTTTGAAATACAAATCTATTTTTGTACCCGTGGTATTTTTGAGATTTCTACTTTTTATCGCGTGGAAAATTGAGTTAGCTTTCTAACGATACCAATTTTGTCCAAATCCGACACCAGACAAGGAAGTTATGGATGTTTTACTCAGAACTGACCAAAATACCCAGGTGCGACATCCAAGTTGACGAATCGCCAAACAAGTGACGGACCTCCACTTTGACCATCACAGCCAAGGCAGTAGGGCCACGTTCTGGATAAGGATTAACGGACAAGTTGACAGACCGTCAGATTTTTTACGGACCATCATCCAGGCCGTCAACTCTTATCCAGTGAACCCCATTTCTGGTCCACATATGACGGTCGAAATGATGGACCATCAAGTTTCTGACGGACCGTCAAGTTTCTGACGGACCGTCAGTTGGGTCGTCACACGCCACGTTCAGTTTATTTCCAGACCATTTTAACAGGGGTATTTTGGTCACTTACCACTCTCCTATATATACCCAGATGAGTCCGAATTCAGCCATTTTTACTCATTATTATTTCACAAATAAAAACTAGGGTTTCTCTCTAAATTTAATCTCCAAAGAACAAGACCCAATCTTCTTAAAAAAAATCAAAGGATTTCAAATCCTTCAAGTTCAAAAACATCAAGAACCTTGAGGCAGGTATGCGTAGTGTTCATCTATGGATCCATTTCGTTCATAGATCTCAAGAACCATGTTTTAAATATTATTTTGTGATTGTCTTGTTGTGATATGAGCATGTACATATTGATGATTGTTGTTTAAGTTTCAAGATGATATCTAAAGGTGTTTTCATGAAGTATATGTGTTTGTTAGTTGAAACCCATGATCCTTATGTGGCTTAATATGGTGAAATTCATGAACACACTTAAGCTAAAAGAATGCATGCAAAGTGTTTGATAATATGCCTAGGATGATAGAATTCATGTCCCATGATTTAATAGTGCTTAAATGACAAGTCCATGCTCTATGCTTTATGATTTCCCATGAATTCTATGTGAGTGATATGCGTTGTTGTTGTGATATGGATTGACCATGATATTGAAGCTATGCAAGTATATACATGTTGTATGGATTTCCCTTCCATGTATAAGATGTTGATAACTATGCTTAGGGTGAAATCCCCTACTTACGATATTGTAAATTTGGACTCTACTCTTACGATCAAGTCAGTCATGTATGTCAGTTCCTTCCATCGAGTCCTAGGGGTACTTGTACTCGAAAAAAATATAGTTGTGTGCCTAGAGTCATGTCATGTTATCACGATAATTTCAGTCAAGCCATGATCTATAGAACTCAGTCGGGCATGTGACTCAGGAAACCTCAGAAATCTCATGATCTCAGTTAATTCTCAGATAGTAGTACTATTCCGTCAGTCAACGGAAGTCAGTTACTCAGTTCATGTATCGTCAGTTAAATCACGTTCAGTCTCTTCAGATGGGAGTAGAAGTTAGCACCGAGTAAACCCAAGGATGGGAACTCACCTGCCAGTTTAGGGTGTGATTCTTAGTAATCATCTTTGTGTTCCAGAACTACGTAGCCAGCGCATGTTGAGACATCTTAACCTGTCAGATTAGGGTTGATGAGGTGGCTTAATCCGTCAGTTTAGGGTTCCCACCGTTCTTATTTTGAGTACCTGCCAGCTAAGGATCACTCATAGCTGTCCTTACCAGGGGCGTGGTATTGACACCCTTCCATTCGGGGTAGAGATTGGACCCCAACTTAGCTATATATGTTGTTGGGGCATGTCGGCCAAACAGCTACCTCCCACAGTTTCAGTCTCAGTCTCAGCAAAAAAACTCAGATAGTTCTTCAGATTTTAGTATTCCAGGACTGTCAGATACAGTCAATTCAGTTACAGTACGAAACTCAGGTAGTTCCATCAGATTCAGGACTGTCGTCAGACATAGCCACCCATGTTATCATGACTCCAGTGTTATTCATGTTAGATATCAGTAAACCATGTATTAGCATACAGATCTAATTATCATGTATTCATGATTCCAGTTACTATGTATGCATGTTTGTACTCTTACGTTCACATCAGTCATTCAGTTAGCATCATTCATGCATATAAACCCTTTTGCATTTAGCCTACCTCACTCGTATACTCAGTACTCCCAGTTGTACTGACGCATTTGCGTTATGGTGCTTTCTTTCACGTTACACCATAGGTTCACAGATACGAGCTCCAGATCAGCAGTAGCAGTAGATCAGCAGTAGCAGTAGCATTCCAGTCGCAGAGTTGCAGTGAGTCCTCATCCATTCGAGGACGATATTATTTATTTTATTTATTATTTCAGTTCAATTTTGCTAGACGGAGTTAGTTGGAGACATGTTCCTTCAACTCTTTATTCAGACAGTATTTAGGAGCTTTCAGATTTAGTTCAGATTTGATTTAGATTTCAGTTGTTTTAGGTATTCGTTACCCCATATGGATGTTATGATTTGTCAGATATTTTATTTAGTTGAACCTTATGGCCTATTGTTCATGTTTTCCGCATTATTACATTATATATTGCAGTATACAGGTACAGATATCAGTCATGGGTTAGTTGGTGGTCCTTCGGGGTCATAAGCACCGTGTGGCATTCTGGTTCAGAAAATAGGGGTGTTACATTGAATTAGTAGTATCTCCAGAACTAAGTTTTTCTACTTCTTGCTTATTGTTCATTTCATATGATACTTTTAATAGATCTATGATAGGATACCTCTTCACTTCTCCATTTGTAGGATCTGGGGCTAGATTATCTCCTTGTATTACATCTTTAATTCGTGACATAACTATGAATGCCCTGCTCTCAATTATTCTTGAATAGCTTACTAAAATAGCATGGTCGATATCCTATTAGATAAAATAGATATTAGGTTATGATTTTGTTGAAAACAACTGGATTTTCTGTAAAGTTGAATCCTTCCGTGAAGTAGGGTAAATGCGTATAGAGGTCTAGAATTTTATGTGCAGAGGACAAGTCCATAGTTGAAAGAAAGTAGTCAGGATCAAAGTATTCATCCGTGATGCTCCCTGTATATCGAGGCACCAAGGCTTGCTCTCCCATTCTTAACACATAAAAGTGTAAATTAAATCAAAATAGTAACCTGCTAACAGTGAGATGCTAAAAATGTTTATCCTTATTGTACTTTGGGAAGGTTTTCTATATAATTTTTAGGAACCTCCATTTCTGTAAGAATTTGAGCATTTATGGCAAGGGCTGCTTTATGAACTTGGTTTACCGAATCTTTTTAAAATTGCAACTATTTCCTTGTAGCATCGGACAAGCCATTAGGAAGAACCTTAGGGGTAGGTATCCACCATTTATCATCTTTCCTGCTATTTTTTCCTTCATCGTCCTGGGATGTATAAGAGATTTCACTTTGGTCTTCAAAACTATCTAAGCAAGCCTGTTCGTTGTAAAACCAAACATAAGCATAACTGACACAAACTATTAGTATTTAAAATGATATAACCGAATCAAAGAGAAGAAAAATGAAAAGCAAAGAAAAAAAAAAGAAGAAAGTTTTGGATTTACCAGTTTGTTGAGCATTAAACTGATATGGTCTGAATAAACAATTCAACCTAAACAGGTGGACGTATTCTGAAAAAATGTATTTGCTTGTTTAAATGATTCTAGCATAACGTGAAACAGGTGGAAAAAGATGTATTTGCTTGTTTAAATGAAGCCATGGAAAGACTGGTAATGGATGTGCAATTATCTGCCCTGGTAGGTTCTTTCTCTACTTCATGTATCTTGAATAAATGTTTGAGAATCGACTGGCACTCCTCAGTTCAACTGATTCATGATTTCTTTCATTGTTAGGTCAATGACACTGTGAGAACACTTGGAATCACTACTTATGTAAACTATGTGGATGTTATTCTTAAACAGGCAAAAAGAATGTCCAAGTCTCCAATAACGGAAAGTAGAGTCCAAATCGCATTTGTCAATTTACTTAATGAATAGTCCAATTTATTTCATGGCAATCTTATAGAATCGTCTCTGTAGACAAAGCCACTGAAGAGAGCTTATGTCATAGGATTTTCTGTTCATAATATTCTGCTTGCTAGTCAATGTCTAAACTTCAGGAGAAATCTGTCTTTTAATTAAGGAATTTAGTTAATAAACATTGACATAATTATTTTGTACTAAGGGCAAAGGGTGTCCATTTCTTCTAGTTTCTTTATTTTTCTTTTTTTTTGGTTTATACCATCACATTTTGATTTATTTTCCTTAAATCTGAAGCTAGTCTGCGATGTTCATTAGTTTACTCGTGAATTTTACCAATATTTCCTAAATTTTGATTTCGTAATGCAAGGTTGTCCGTCATCTAATTCAAGCAGGACACGAAGTTCATGTGGTTACGGGTGCTCCTGATTATGTTTATACTATTGAGACACGGTCGCCTGGATTTTTTATCCTTAAGGTGAGTTATTTTTGACAGGTCATCCATAAGGTTATTCAGGTTAAGATCACTGAGAATTTGTACGATGTGATTGCATGCTTTTGGTTCTTGCGAATTAGGGAATACTACTGTTTGTTCTCTGTGAAGTCAAGTTTAACCCCTCATGAATGCATCCTTCAAGGGAACGTTATTCATGATTTCATCATTTGTTGTTAGATTTTGAACTAATCAACAGATGGATACATAAAAAAAAAGAAATTTTATTGGTGTTTTAATCTTGTAGATCTGCAGAACAAAATTTTCCTTCACAATTACATTTTGTGAAAGGATGAATTAGTTTAACCTTGATGATCTCAGCTTTTACCTATTTCTACAGAAAAAAGGGAAAAAGTGATGTATTGTTATTCAGAAAATTGGTCAATGTTTTGAAGCAGAAATATGATACTATCTTTGGAGGCACCAGCATTCTAACCTTTGATCAAAGCTTATGTGCTTGTACCCTAATATTTCTAACGCACATGCCACATCTAATGCTTAGTATCTGCAATTTATTTTCTACACTGTCTTATTTGAGATATAAAAAAAAATATTTTTGACGTATTTGAACTGAATTTACTATGGCATATTTATCTGTTATGTGTACAACATCTGTATAAATATTTGTTTACATGGAAAAGGTAATATTTGATGTTCAGTTTTTGAAAATAAGATTGAATAATACAAAGCGAATTATGAAATATGAAACAACAATAAATACTTTTCATTACATTGTAGAAATATCTAATATAATACATGTTCATAGATATTATAAACAGTACATGAAACTTAGGTTATCTATCATAAAATTAAAGTGAAAATAAAAATTGCAGAATATTAAATAAAGTTGATCATAGAGCTGCCACATCATATTTTCTTTTTCCTTCGTAATCACTTTTCGAACTTTTGTGGTGGATTGTTTGTCATTACATTCATCATCATATTCCTGCATTGAGAATTTTCCTACAAATTTGCTTTTCTTGGAATAATATTTTTCTTTCAAATCATTGTTGATATCTGTTAGGGATGATCCACATTCTGAAAGATTGTTCTTGATGGAAGTCTGTAAAAGTTGCATAGTTTAAAAATTTATCAAATAAAATTCAAAGAATTAACATATTATGTAAAAGATAAAATAATTGTATTCATAATTATGATTCTTATTATTTTTTTGTTTGAAGGTTGATATGACAGAGAGTATGACATAGAATGTAATTTGTAGGATGCATTCATCCTTCATTATAAAAGGTATGTAATTACTTCAACACAAACTCATTATATTTATATAAAAAATAATGCTAAAACATGCATACATGTTAAATATAATTACCTCAAAAAGCTCATCTCCTTCATAGCTCTGACCGTTTTCAAACAGGGAATCCAAAGAATTCTAATACATAGTAATGTAATAAAAAAAGGTTAAAAAACTCGTGATTTTTACTTATATTTTGTCAATGTATAGAATTTTTTATTAGTAACACCTACTTGTATTTTAGTGAAGGATGGCGGTATTTCTTGAAAAGAACTTCATCATCATGAAACTTAACAACTTTGTAGACCTCATCATGTTTGTGTATATTAGATTCCTTAACCACGATTTTAAACATGAGTTTTTTTTTTTTAATAATACTATCTAGCTCAATTGAATATGAACATTCATGATCGGGAATTAAGCTTTCCTTTAATTCTTTTGCGAACTTCCCTATAAGTTGCATAGCCTCACGGTTTCAAAGAAGTAATGTTATAAGACCCGTTCCATCCAATACACGAACTTATAGCCTATACCTGAAATAGAGTATTTATCGCGTTAAAGGATTTATTTGTTAACGAAATAAATTGATATTGGATTGTAATAACCTATGAACAACTTCTGCTTCTGCATTGCATTTTGAGCAAAAATATGAGTTTCCATCTGGTTCAATCTTTATAAGACATTTGCTGCAAGACAAATATGACCATCCATGTTCAAGATCCAAGCATACTAATTTTGCAGCAATCCAGTAGGTATTTTCCTGTTTATTAGAAACATTATTGTTAACAATTGTTAAAATAATATTTGTAAAATCAATATGAATTAAAAAAAAATTATCAACGTACTTCAGTGCATATAATCAAATCACTGATAGATTTAAAAGGAACAATTCCTTTGGATAACTCATCAGTGACGGAATAAATTTGTTGAGAACTTGACTGACTAAGACACTCATAGTTAGAATCACATGTTGCTTTTAATCTGAATAAAATATATTATAATCTCATTCATTAATGTATATTATAAATTTAATTGGCGAATGTCTTTACAAAAGGTAGTGACAAACCTTTTTTTAAATGCAATAGATTGAGGCAGTGATGGATTTACCCATAGCTTAGTTTGATACCAACAACTACGAATAGAGTAGACATCTGTGGAAAAATAATTTTATAATAAAATAAATAAATTAATCTTTTAATTAGTATGATTTACATTACAATGCCAATTAGTTATACCTTTAAATTTTTTAGCCTTCATAAGTTGAAAAAACACAATCAAAGATTCATCTGTGGATGCAGTCAAGTGAGGTTGAATTTGATCCACAAGTTTCCCCATATGGCTGTTGAAAGCCTATTCCTCCTGTATATTGTACAATAGTTTATGAAATCAGTGAATAAAAAATATTTATTTTGTAATTGATTTTTTTTTGTATGTTGCAACTTGTGTTTTGCAATGTAAAAAAAAAAATTACTTTTCATCTTTCAATACAATATTCTGAAAGACACTATTATTGCCTCCGTTGTTACAGATTTGAACTGCTTCATATGTTACAACCTGACCTACGACATCTACAAAAACTCAGGTTAGTCAAAGTGGAAAAAATATATTATTAATCGTTATTAAAGTGAATTGGAAGAGATTTATTACCAAATAGTTCAGTGTCATCGACGTTTTATTGAATTGTCAAGAGGTCAAATGGACGCAAATTAAATACGTCCATATCAAATAAAGGATCAGTAATTTTCTCAACAAAAGTTGATTTGATGAGAAGCAACCTGTGTTTGTGTGTCATCGTTTTAATTTTTTTTGAATTTTATTTAACAATAAAGTAATTCATGCGATATAACTCGAGTTCTTCTATCTTGTTCCTGAAAAACTTAACATCATATTTGCCAATTGATGCATGAATTCGATCACCCTAAATTAACAATGAAAATTAGAATGGTTCAATTAATTCGAAACATAAAACAGGATGATTAATAATGAAATGTAAGTAAAAGCAGTAAACTTATAAGAAAAAAGAGAACAGTCATTACTTTTGCATCCTATAATATCATATCAATTGAAAACGGTATCTCGGGTTTAAATTTATCCGACACTTGCCAGAGTCGTACTATCAAATTCCATTACATGGAATTGCTTGTAATCTGTGAGATATTATGAAATTGTAAAGACATAGTTTTATGACTGTGTTCAGTGGTGTCTTTTGGATGGAGAAGTAAACATCGACAGAAAGTAAAAATATATAAAAGAGTGGTATCAACGGTTTGTGTTTAAAAGAGTTTTAGGGATTTAACTTTTTAAAGATAACTACTATTTTTTTACAAATGAAAAATATTAGTATTTTAACAAATAATAAATAAGATTATTTAGCCTTTTTTGTGTGGTAGTTTTAGTCTTTTTAAAATTTGTAATTTTTAATGAAAAATATGTTTTCTTTTTCTAATGAAACGTGTAAATTTTAAAATAATTCAAATAAAAAACAATATTTTATGTAAATGACAGATTTGTAGTGTGTTTTTGTATGTGATATTTATAGTTTTAAATAATTATTTAAATAGTTACTTCTTAATGATAAATACTATTTATTTCAAAGGATAATGACAATGATAAATATTGTCTACAAATAACTATAACTATCATTTTAGATTTTGTTGTGTTTATCCGGTTTTTTGAATGTGGTAGTTTTAATATTTTAAAGTTTTAATTTTAAGTTTAATTTTTAATGGAAAATATTGTATATTTGTAAGGATTACACGTGAACTGTTTTGCTTCCTACATATAACTGTCATTTTAAATTGTGGTGTATGCTTATCCGATGTATTGGGTGTGGTAGTTGTAATAATTCTTAATTTTTAATTTTAAGTGTATTTTTTAATGAAAAATATTGTATTTTATATAATGATGACACGTATTTTTTTTCTTTCCTACAAAAAACTGTAATTTTTAATTTAAATTGTGTAGTGTGATTATCAGTTTTTTTGGGTGTGGTAGTTTTAATTTTTGGTTTTTTTTTAAGTTATTATTTTAACTTTTATTTTTAATGGAAAATATTAATTTTTTCTGTAGTATGTTATTTCCTTTTTTTGGGTGTGGTATTTTAAATTTTTTTAAACTTTTAAGTTTGAGTTTAATTTTAATGAAAAATATTGGTTTTTTGTAGTAATGGCACGTATGTGGTATTTCAAATATTTTTAAACTTTTAATTTTGAGTTAATTTTAATGAAAAATAAATTTTTTTGTAGTAGTGACACGTGTACTTTTTTGCTTCTGTTTTTATATATAGATAGATTATTAATTTTGTAATGCTTAAATGACTATAATAATTGATCAGGGATGATATAGTAAAATCACGATTGAAGCAGCGAAATAGACATGTCTTAAATGACTTATAATAACTAATTGGAAATGATATAGTAAAATTATTATAAAAAATATTTGTGAAAAAAATTTAAGTGGTTTCATATAAGATGTCAAGCTAATTTAATACATCAAGAGTTAATTTAACATTTTATGCTATTTTACCTTTTTTATTAAATATTATCATTTTTAAATATTTAGATGACTTATAATAATTAATTAGGGGTGACATATTAAAATTAAGATTGAAGCAGCTGAAGCAGACATGTCAAAAATGTTTATTTTACTTTTTTTTATTAAATACTATTAATTTTCTAATATGTAATGACTTATAATAATTAATTAGGGTATTTTAAGTTATTAATTATTGTGATGTATGATACTTTATAAATTATTTTTGATAACATGTGTTACTCTTGTCGTTTCAATTTACGTGACACTGATAATATTTAAAAAGTCAACCAAATTTTTTAATATAATTTTTAGATCGTTATTGTTTTTAAATATTTTAGAGATAATATATCGAAAATCTCCCGAACTTGTCTCGACAACTTACTTTAACACTTAAACTTATCTTTCATTTATTTACCCTCCTTAACATTTTTAAAGTAAATTAAATTAAACCCTAATGCTGACGTGATAGTTAAAAAGGAAAAAAAGAAAAAAGAAAAAGAAGAAGAAGAAGAAAAATGCATGATTTAATTTTTTTTTAAAAATGATCCCACTTTTATATAATATATCTATCCAAATCACATTCTTTCTTCTCCTATATATTCAAATTACACCCACATCCTTTTTTCTCCAATACCACCCACCCCACACCCCCACACCCCTTTCTTTTATTTTTTTTCTTACACCTCCATCCCTACCCCCACCCCACACCCCTTTCATTTATTTTATTTCTTACACCTTCACCCCTACTCCACCTCACCCTACCCAATCCCCTTTATCCTTTCTTCAAACCCACCATTTCCATTTTTATTAGATTCATCAATTTTGTAAGAAAAAAATGTGCATAAAAATTTGATTGTTGATGCAAGTTTTGGTTTGAATCAACAAATAAATTTGGATGTTTGATTTGGATGCAAGCTTTGATTTGAAGTGGCAACTTGATCTTTATGGATTACGAAATTCGTAATCCATAAAGATAAATTTGAATGTTTGGTTTGAATTTCATAAGCTTTGTTTCGTAATTCATCTTTATGGATTTTGGGGTGGGATGGGGCTGCCAGGGGCGGGGGAGGGGGGGGGCTTGAATAAGAAAGGGACAGGGGCTGGGTGAGCGGAGTGTGGGGGGGGGGGGGAGGGGAAGGATTTTTTCTTTTCTTTTTTTTAATATTGTATGATAAATAAATTAGCGGGGTCACTTTTTTTAAAGTAAATTTTGACATGGCACTGATGTGGTGCAAGTGTAATACACTCTCCATAGTGAGAGTGGTGTTGTATTTTTAAGGTGGTATATAATCACTTCAAAAAGATTTAGGGGGGTAAATAATTATCCGTATAGTTTAAGTGTTAAAGTTGTCGGGACAAGTTCGGGAGGGGGGGGTTGATGTATTATCTCAATATTTTAAGTTGTTAATCATTGTAATTTATAATACTTTTACATAATTTTTAGATAATATATGCTACTACATTTATTTTTTTTGGTTTCTCATCCGGTGTTCGGTGCCCGCATTGGAGCCCCGACTAATTCGGATCGCGCGTTGCAGGGCCCATTAAGGTAGCAGCGCTCCCAACAGTGTTTTCTCCATACCCAGGGTCGAACAATCCATATTGGTTATGCTACTACATTTATTTCAATTCATATGACACAGATGAAATTTATTGAGTTAACCAAATCGTTTATATATAATTTTTACATATTTTAAGTTGTTAATTATTTTGATTTATAGTACTTTCTACTAATTTTCAAATAATATATGTCACACTTTCTAAAGTTGTTAATTATCAAAATTTATGATAATTTTATGTCATTTTTAAACAATATATGTTACTTATTCTGTCTCAATTTATGGGACATTGATAGAATTTTAAAAGTCAACCAAATTTTTTGTATATCCTTCAAATATTTTAAGCGGTTCAAATAGTATGTGTTACACTTTTTGTCTCAATTTATATGACACAAATAAAATTTTAAAAGCCAACAAAAATATGATATCATAAATTATTAGTTATTGTGGTATGTTGTTTTTTTATCTCAATTTATATGATATAAATATAATTTTGGGAGCTAACAAAATTTGTATATATTTCTTAGATATTTTAAATAAATGCACAATATATTAATATTTAAATTAAATATTGTAGCAACAGAAAGAGGTTGAATCGTTGACTTTTTTTTAAGAGTAAAAAGTTTAATTTATTTGTTTTTCATTTAATTTTATATTATATTATTCTTTAAATTTTTTATAAAAAAAATATATTCTTTTATGTTTTAAAATAATTACAATTTAAAGATTTTATTTTATGAAGATCCTATGCATTAAAACTTATAGTGTGGACTCAAATATGCTAATACAAACTTTTTTCTTCCAAGTAAAATTCTCTAATATATGAAAGAGTGAAAAAATTACATATTAATATTTAGTCAACCTACATCATATAAATTTAAATGAAAAAAAGGTATACATATATTTCAAAATATTGTGAATAATATTTATAGTCAAACGCCTATCAAGTAAATTGTTTATCTTTAATGCAAAAGCCAAGTGAAGAAAAAGATGTAGCACCAATAAAAAGACATATAACATTTATTTATTTTTAATATTTAATTTTAATTTATTAATATGAATTATCATCTTAATAAAGAAGTACTTATATGTATCTGTGTTGTTGTTTAAAAAAAAAAATGCCATCTTAATTATAAAAAATAAAATAAATGTCATAAATTTGTATTCTTTTAATATTAATAAATTTTATTAATATATATTTGATATAAATTATGTTTACCCACGTAAAGGTAAAATCTTTTAGCAGTTTATGTCAACATAATAAATATTATTTAAATTTTTTACTTATTTCATGTTGACTTGACACGGATTCAAAAAAATATGTATGAGAAATTTATTTTACTAAATTAATTTTCTTAATAAATTTTTAAAAATCTAAATTAAATATAATATTTGAAAAAAATATTTTTTTTCTTAATTTGCAAAAATAAATAAGTACAAATAGAATTTTAGTTGTAGTATAAGATCTAAATAAAAAGAAATATAAAACCTTTATTTAGTTTTAAAATTTAATTAAAATTAATGAAGTATGTTTTTGTAAAATTACTTAATCATTCCTTAGTTATAGATTTAAAGAAGTTCAATGGGCCCACTGCATTCAATTACACTTCATTAGGGGCATGAGTTGCAATTTGATGAAAAAAGGTGGATATTTTATTAGGGCATTAGTTGTAATTTGATGGAAAAGAATGAGCTTTTTGTTGAAGTTGTTGCAAAAGTTCAAATGAAGAAACAATAAAAGACAACTCAATTTAACCAATCTTATCCGGTAAATTATATAGAAAGACCATAATATCCTCAAACTTCTGTCCAATGACATTAAGCTGCCATGTTAAAGACAGCTCTTCTAATATATACTAGATGCCGAAGCCCGTGTCAGCACGGGCCTAATATATGATATTTTTTTATCTCAATTTATGTAACTTAAATAGAATTTAGATAATCAATCCTATTTATAATATGCTCTAGATGTTTTAAGTTGTTAATTGTCATAATTTATAATTCATTTTATATAATTTTTAAATAATACATGTTATTCTTTGTGTTCAAATTTTTGTGACATTGATAGTCAATTATACTTTTAAAATTAATTTATGTTTTTAATTATTGAAATTTATAATATCCTTGCTTCTATTTCAATTTAAGTGACACTGATATAATTTTATTTCGAGAGTCAACCATATATTTTATGTATTTAAAATTTTTAAGTTGTTAATTATTGTGATTTATAATTTTTTTTTACGTTTTTTTTAAATATACAACAGATTAATTTTCTTTTTAGATAATTTATAATATTTTTTATTTAATTTTCAAATAATATATGTTACTCTTTCCAAACTTTTGTGTCATTGATGGTCAATTGTATTTTTAACTATTACAATTTAAGTGGCGCTGATATAATTTTGAGAGTCAACCAAATATTTTATATCTTTAAAAAAAAATTAAATTGTTAATTATTGTGATCTATAGTATTTTTTGGCATATGTAATAGATTAATTTTTTTTTAGATATTTTAAACTGTTAAATATTGTAATTTATAATACTTTTTATGTACTTTTCAAATAATATATGTTACTCTCTTTGTTCAAACTTTTGTGGCACTGATAGTCAATTATACTTTTAAAATAATTTAAAGTTTTAATTAATGTAATTTATAATACTCTTTCTTCTATTTCATTTTAAGTGGCACAGTGCTTAGATTGCCGCAATAATTAATTAGAGGTGATATACTAAAATCATGGTTGAAGCAGCGAAGCAGATATGTCTTAAATGACATATAATAATTAATTAGAAGTGACATCGTAAAATTACTATAAAAAATATTTGTGAAAAAAGTTTAAGTGGGTCTCATATAAGGCGTCAAGTTAAGTTAGAACATCAAGATTTAATTTATCATTTTATGTCTATTTTACCTTTTTTTTATGAAATATTTTTAATTTTTTAATACTTATATGACTTATAGCAATTAATTAGGGTGATATAATAAAATTACGATTGAAGCAGCCGAAGGAGACATATGATAAATGTCTATTTTACTTTTTTTTTATTAAATATTATTAATTTTTTAATACGTAAATCAATTATAATAATTAATTAGGGGTAATATAGTAAAATCACAATCGAAGCAACTGAAGCAGGCAACACAAGCATACACGTCGACGCTAAGCTCTTCTCTATTCATTCTTCTATTATAGAGTAAAATATAAAATTTGTAGCGCTTTTTATATCACTTTCAAATAAAAGTTGTCCCAATTTATGCGATACCGATTAAATTTTGAGAACCAGACATTTTTTTAATTATGTTTTGTAAATAGCTTAGAATTGATTATTGCGATTCATAGTATTTCTTTACGTAAATCTCAAATAAACATAAGTAATTATGGAAAAGTAAAAAGGCGAAATAGATATTTCGCAAATTGGCCCTAAGCTTCCCAAATAGAAATAAGTGGACTTTAAGAGCTTATTTATAATTTTTAAAATTTGATCCTAAGCTCCTCTCATTCTCATTTTT
The DNA here is from genome assembly GCA_030864215.1 of Capsicum pubescens. NCBI lineage: Eukaryota > Viridiplantae > Streptophyta > Magnoliopsida > Solanales > Solanaceae > Capsicum > Capsicum pubescens. The sequence continues at coordinate 288,285,326 of CM061538.1, read as the reverse complement.
TATGTCTTTAAAATATTTTAAATTGTTAATTATTATTATTTATAGTACTTTTTATGTTATTTTCAAATAATTATCTCAATTTATGCAACACCGCAAGAATTTTGAGAAGGAATCAATTTTTATAATCATTTCTTTTAAATACTTTTAAATTGATTATTGTGATGTATAGTGTTTTTTTACGTAAATTTTTAATAGATATAAGTAATTCTAGAATAGTCCTTAAATAACAATAAGTAGGATTTTGAGGAGCTTCATCGTTATTTTTGAAATTTCTTAAATAATAATAAGTGAAATTTTGAGGAGTTTAATTGTCATTTTAAAAACTTTTCAAATAATAATAAATAAAACTTTGAGGAGCTTAGTTGTCATTTTTGGAAAACGACCCTAAGCTCTTCTATTCGCTCTTATTTAAGTTGTTATATTATTATTATTTATAGTACTTTTTATATTATTTTTAAATAATTATCCCAATTTATGCAACACCACAAGAATTTTGAGAAGCAATCGATTTTTTTAATCATTTCTTTTAAATATTTTTAATTAACTATTGTAATGTATAGTATTTTTTAAATAAATTTTTAATAGATATAAGTAATTCTAACAACAAGTAGGATTTTGAGGAGCTTCATTGTTATTTTTGAAATTTCTTAAATAATAATAAATGAAATTTTGAAGAACTTAATTATCATTTTAAAAACTTTTTAAATTATAATAAATGAAACTTTGAGGAGCTTAATTGTCATTTAAAAAAAATGACCCTAAGCTCCTCTATTCTCTCTTATTATATAGAGTAATAGTAAAATGTGTAGTTTATCCATAGAAACTAAAGCAAAAGGAGAAAGACTAATTTTTTTAAGAAAAAGATACTCCTAAATACTTATTTTTACTGAATCATCTCTCTTCAATTTAATTTAATACACCTGTTTCAAATATAAACGCAATCTTCTTCTTTTTTCTTCTACAGTCTTTGAATTAGCAAAGTGAATGCTTCTTTTCTCCAATTGAAGAACACAGAGTCAAGAATTTTATGATTAATTTTTGGAATCATTAATCTGTTTAGCTTATGGCAGCTTGACATAAAGCATGTCTTCTTTAATCGGATTATATATTTTCTCTGTTGGTGGAACAAGTACCTTTATCTACTACTAAGGCGGAATACAAAGCGATTGTTCTTAGTATACCTAATGTAAATTCACAAAGTGGAGTTTGGAGTGGTAGTGATGCAGTTTCCGATAAACCCTAAGCTCAATTGTTGTAGCTCTAAAGATTTGGTGAAGCCTAGCATTTATCTATATTGAAGCCAACTATGAACCTTTTGAGACAATCAACATGCCATCAAGATTCCATGAATGCATTGAGGTGGAACATCATTTTATTCGAGAAAAAGGTTATTGAAGGTATCATAGATACTAGCAAGTAGAAAATATTGTTGATATGCTCACCAAGGCATTTTATAAAGCTAAATTTGATCGACATCTTTTGGTGATAAATTCAGCCAAATTTATATTTTGTCCTGAGATGGAAAAGATAGGGTGAGAAATAAGATTATTCGGGAGAAGGTGGGAGTGGCTTCGGTGGAGGACAAGGTGCGTGAAGTGGAATTACGTTGGTTCGGGCACGTGATGAGGAAGGGTTGGTTCGGGCACGTGATGAGGAAGGGTTCTGATGCTCCAGTGCGGAGGTGTGAGACACTGGCTATGGATGATTTTAGGCAGGGTAGAGGTAGGTCGAAGAAATATTGGAAGGTGGTGATTAGGTATGATATGGAGCAGTTACAACTTACGGAGGATATGACGCTTGATAGGAAGATGTGTAGGATGCAGATTAGGGTAGAGGGTTTGGGGGTGAGAGGGCGTCGGTCGTATTAGGGGGCGTTCCTTATTTGTGTCTGAAGTTTCTTGTTCGTGGGTTGTGCATTGTCTATGGTTTCGGATATATAGTTTCAGTAGTATCTTGTGGCACTAGTATTATCTTGTGGCTAGCGGTAGTTTATTTTGCGTTTTATTGCTATACTGTTATTGGTTCTAAGCCGGGGATCTATCGGAAAGAGTCTCTCTACTTTTCCTGAAGCAGTGGTATGATTTGCGTACACTCTACCCTCCCCAGACCCCACTAAGTGGGAATACACTGGGTATGTTGTTGTTGGAAAGATATTGTTGACGGATATAAAAGGCTGGAAAATATCCATCTCAACGAAAAAGTTCATCTACTATGATGAATTCAGGCTTAGATAAATACTGAGAATGTAAAACAAACTTTCCATCAACATGACTACATGAATATGTGAATTACCTGCACTCCATAGCAATCACTTAAAACAACTTTGGGAAAAAGCCAGCCGCATCGTATTTAAGATCTTCCCAACTCAAAAAAAGGCAAACAAGATGGAAATAATGGAGTTTTCAAGTGCAAAGTATGGCTATCAGATATTTTTGAGTCTACAAGTTCCATTTAAAGAGCAGAAAGCATCTATGGTCGGAATGCCATCAACAAAAAAGACTGACCAGCAGCACCTCTAGTTCTTCCTAACGTCGCCCTAACTCCATCACAACCTTAACCAATTGGGTGCCGTCTCCTGCAAATTTGACAAGTCGAATATCAGCAGATGAGAGACTATCTATACAATATTTAAATAGACACTGACCATGTAAAGAATTTTCAAGGATTTCGACCTCTTTCAACTCTTACGTGACCTAACAGTCTAAAAATACTTTAATACGAGTGTATAGAAGCTAAACTCATTAATTAGAGAGTAAAAGCTCCCAGGGTTTCTGACATGAAAGATAGATGCAGTTTTATGTCTGCGCCATTTTTTTTGGTTTGAAGCATTCTTGCATTGCATTGGAATTGACTGAAGTCACTGCAGTACCCCCTTCTCCCAAGAACACAATACTCCATTGACCAGACTCGTGGATCAGCCCAATCAAAGGACCTTACCAGATTTTTAATATGATGTATTTCGTAGGTCAAATGTACAGACCATGACTAGCTGCTAAATGACTGGAAAATTTAATCCCGGGATATATTAGACGACTACTACCTCTTCGGTCGGCCTCGGTCTTCCTCATAATCCATCACTCCACCAGATTCAGAGTAGATCTCCTCATGCCCTCTGAAGTCAACGTCGGCCTGCTTACAGTTTGTAGCTTCTGCCACAGAGTAAGTAAGACAGATCGACAAAAATATCCCAGTACTTAAATAAGAAATGAGTCAAAAGGCTTGAACACGAACTGAGGGTCATTAGGACTCAAAAGTCTCAAATGGATAAACTATTTAATGCGGACCTTATGGCTAGAAAGGGACAAGAGGAATGCTTTGATGGGAAGAAGTTAAAGATTTTAGAGTTAATAATAAATGTATTAAAAATCTGTACTTTTGGTGTTAAAGCAGCACTTCAGATATGATGGATACGTATTTGGATCTTTGTATTTGCTAGGAGATATAATGTAGTATTGGATTATAGATGATGCTAAGTGTTGTACTTTTTTGTTGTACCATCTTGGTACTCTTTGAATAAAATTCTTACTTATCAAAAAAATAAAATTAAAACATTCTACCCAAAAAAGGCACCTCACAGTCCAGGTAGACCAAGCACATGCATGGTTGGCTGATCGGCATTCAATATGGTCCGGTGCAATGCAAAGTTATGCCCATAGTTTTTAGAATCAACAAAAAACTCATCTCTTGAAAAACTATACATTACTCACCTTCAAAGAGAGGGACTTCTTCACCTCGTCAACCCTTTCTTCAACATCCTTCCGGTGCTTCTTGTCCAAATCACTCATCATATCTGCCCATTTGATTTTCTCTTGAATTGAGACAAGAAGATTGTCTGATGTAGTCAACCTGTGTTTTTCATCAAAAAATGAAATAAATTTACAAGTAGGTCAACGATTACAGATAAATCTCATATTTAGCATGCAGAACATTCATAGTTCACAAGGACATATAGAACACACCAAGTTTCACCACAGTAACACCACATTGTACACAGAAATGTCAAAACCCTTTTAATCTTGTCCCTCACCTAACTTTGGTGGTATACCACAACTCCACAGATTCAATTTATATTTGATTTATGTCACAGAAAGCTTTGTGGGATTGTACTGCAAAAAAGATTATCATATAATTTCCACCACCAAAGTTACTATTTTATATTTCCAAGGTTGTGTTTTCATAGTTGTAATAAGAAGAAAATAAGTGCTCCCTCCATCCCATTTTAGTTGGGCACATTCCATTTTACATGATGATTAAGAAATCATAAATTGAATGATGAATTTTACTATATTACCCTTTACCCATATTAATGGTATACATTGGGCATAGGAATGGACATTGGAATTGTAATTGTTCACATTTAAGGTAGAATATTAATTGTAGGGCTAAAATGGGGAAAAATTAATTAATTTTATCTGATTTAATAAGTGATCAACTAATATGGGACATTTATTTTTAGTAAGATGAACAACTAAAATGGGACGAGGGAGTACAACTACTAATGGAAAAACAGATATGTATATGCAACAGTTGTAAAAGATGGCAAGAATAAGGCTGGAAGACTTTGTTATTAGCTCGAATAAAATGTATGATCATCTCTACATGATTTCTCTTTCCTTTTTTTGATATGGTAGATAAGTTCACTAAATATAGATGATTTTTTATTTTTTATGTCACATGAGAGAAAACTCAAATCAACAATGTAACTGCAAGGCAAGTAAGAAGCCCTTACACTGGCCTCTGAGTCGGAATCAGTTAGCAAATACCACTGAGGTGTTCCAACTAGTTCTTCCATCATGTGGACCCCACAGCATGGTGAGATTTTCTACCGTCTTGGGGAAGTGTAGGGGCTCAAATGGATTCATGCAGTCCAATAACACTGGCATAATGACATTCTCAGAATTGGGATCCTAGATTGAATCACTTATGGATCTCGGGAATGGCTCACAGGATACACCTTGAAACCAGAATAGACAAGGAATAGGATGCTATAAAAATGGCTACTAATAATGGGTTACAATCTAGTCTATATTCCTAAACTAGTGAGTACAGATGCATCATCTAGGAAGGTTTGTGTAGAACATTTTCAGCACAACTTCACGCCAAACAGAACTTGGACACATGTAACATGCCCGACATATTTTCATACTCGACCAATTTCTTGACTAATAAATCATTTGACGGACACGAGGACTCCAGAAAGACACATCCAAACACCAATCCGATCTCAAAATATCTTTGGCAGGTAAATATGATAAATTTTATTAGAAAATAGAACACTAACACAACTCAGTTACAGAAGAACCCAAAAGGGGTAATGCAAAATAATCCACCCAATTAATAACCAGTACATATCTCGAATTGGGCTCAAATTATGAACCCCAAGTTGACGACCTTTCCACTTTTCACCTTTTACAAGCAAGAAGCAGAATTCCCAGAACCCCCCAAGATTTCAGAACTGGACAGCAGGCCTCAAAAATTTACTCCTCCCCTTTGGTATGTCCATCATTGAGCATGTGCAATGTCGTCCATCTTTCCCTTCTTCATTTCAAGCTGCGTCACTAAGACAGACCAAGGACAAGACCCTCCCAGCCCCCCCCCCCCCTCCCCCCCCACACACACACAAAAAAAAAAAAAAAAAACTTTAGAATCTTTCTTCAAACCCTACTTCAACCCAAAATACAGCCTCAATTGGATCCTCATGTCTTCCCAGGCCCTCATTGCCTATCCATGTGAAGGGAAATGAGCCAACTTACTACATAAGCGATTCAACAGAAACGCCATAATCTACGTATCCTTTCCCTTACTCCTAACAGACACTCTTGTTTCTTGGCAGTAGTGCTGAACTTCAGATAACAGCAACTAACTCTGAATATGCCATCTGCTCATCAATATTGTAGGACAACAACAATGGCAGATCACTATAACCAAATAGAAACAGGCTGCACTCGCTTTTCTTAAAAAGCAAAAAAAATATAGAAGAATGAAAAAAATAAGGTGACTAAGCTCCACTTTTTCACTAGTAAATGTTTTCTCTGCCCTCCCATCACCAACAACCTACCCAGTGAAATCCCACAAGTCAGGGTAGAGAGTACGGACACCTTACCACTACCCCGTGGAGGTAGAGAGGTTGTTTCCGGAAGAACCTCAACTCAAGTGAGGCAATTCCAAGTCAAATATAATCCCTACATAAAATAGTTTTTCAATCTACAAACAGAATCTACTTGTTTATTCCTCATCCTGTGATTCAAAATTTTACATATAGTATAAAATTTATCATATTTAGATATCTAGTGTTGATTTTAATTTTTTCTTTTTTGGGTGATGGGTAAACCCAGCATTGAGCTTTTTCATAAGGCCCAGTATCCTCCTCGTTATCTGATAAATTTGAAGACTTCTTAGATGTTTCCACCAAAGCCAAGTCCTTATTTATCAGCGATTACGGTCAATATCTACATCCACCATATGTATGTTGGCAGCAGTGCCCCAGCTTCAGAGCTATTAATATGACAATGTAAGAGCTGTTCTTCACCATGGTCCAATCCAATGTTATATAATACAATAGAAGAAATTGATCAGATCCCATAAGCAGGTGGCGTAACTCATATCACTCCTATAACCTAAACCGGCTGCTTTTTTTAACAAGGAAAGGAAAAGGAAACCTTTAGAAACTGACATGCAAAGTACAGCTCAGTAAGTCATATGAAGCAAAGGCAGTCAAGACACAAAGGGAAACAAAATAAAACTGCAACAACTCTTAAGACCAGCTATTCATGAACAGAAGATGTTTGCTATATAAATAGGACAACAGAATCTCAATAGAAAGATGATATTGTAAAGTAAACACAACCCCAAGCCCAACAAAGAAATAACTAAATAATATACCCAAACAGAAAATTGGCCATGATACAATGACATGGAAATCAGAGCCATCTAAATAAGAACATAGACATACCAGTCAGTTAATGTCTGTAGCATATTCCCCAATTGACCGGGTCGGAGATCCCTCCCTGCAGCAAATTGTACCTATTGTGCGGAAAGAGTTAATTACCCCATGTCAGCCCATTGCAACCAAGAGTTGAGAAAACAGCAAAAACATCATACCAACCTCAAAGCATCTTTTGAACTGATCCAGCTTTCCTCTAACTATGCCCTATCCACAGATGCAAGAAAATTGGGTATTAGTAATTTTTAGAAATAAGTTGAATTTCTATCCAGAAAGCTAAATAAACTATCCCTAGAGCATCAATAGAAGCAAATCTCAATGTTATCAAGCGCAAAAAAGCTCTAAGATTTGTTGGGGCTTTAAGCGCAAATAAAGTGTGGGCTTTAATGAAAAAAGGTGCAAAGGCAGGAAAAATAAAAATATGTATATTTTTAGTCCATGACTAATAATAAGTATTAACGACATATATGAACAAAGAAACTGAAAAAAAAAGATCAAGTGACAAATCAATTGTTTAGTGTCGCCTCTTCATAAGAGGTTCATTGGCAAGGAGAAGTATGCCTTAGAACCCTTGACGACAAAACTGAAGCGCACATTAAGCAAGGCAAAGCACTCGACACGTTTTGAGCCTCGCTTCAGGGCTCAAGTGCGGCCTCTGACAACACTGTCAATTCCTACAATAAACTTTAGTCCAAGACACTTCCAATAGCTCCAAGGAGTGAGCGCTGATACTCACCACATACATGCACTCATTTATGAGAAAATCTTCAAGTTCACGCACATTTGTGACATCCAACTCCTGCATAAGTTGATCATATGGAAGCTCCTGGAAAGAAGAAAGTAAGTCCTTATTGGCAGAGACTCTAATAACAAAGGGCAATAGTGAAAAAAAAGTCAAACAAGAAGTCAATATCAACATAAATACCAAACATTGTTGATAAATTAACAGGGTTGTCATGAAGAGGGGAAAAGGAAGAATTGTTAAGAGACTTAAAAACACAACGCATAGATTTTATTCTTTTCGTTATGAGAAATAAACTTAAGAGATATGCTAATCATGCAAGTCAGCGCAAAGCATCTCACGAATAGTACAATATACAGAGTTTTTGACATTGAGCGACGTAAGCATATAACAAAGCATCCAGTATTTACTCGAATAGCATTATTCGAGTTATCATCAAAATGGAATATTTTATCATAGAAAGTTGACTACACTCACATGGTCTACAACAACAAAAGAAAGGAAACAGCTTAAATGGTACTGATTCAATCCAATGGCAATGCTTTTCATGTACCAATATATAGCTAATGCTAACAAACTACAGCGCCAAAAGGATTAATACACTTATATGTAGCGTACCTTGCTTGTATCAGCTAGCGTAAGCACAGTAAGTTGCTTTAACTTGAGAACTTGGTCAGGCACCAACTGAGGAAGACGGCCAGCATTACCTAGAAAACCACATACATGCCAAAACTGACAAATTTGAAATGCATGTAATAGAGAACCCGCGAGTACATCATCTTCCCTAACAAGACAATCATGTTTGGTCACAGGTTCATGGGTTATTAGCATAAGATATTTTCCCTAATCTGTTTTAAGCAATTACCGCCAATGAAATTTCATCCCTTTAGTACAAGGAACAACAAAAACAAATCAAGCCTAAGATTGACTCCCTTTTTGTCAGAAAGAGAGCAAATGTTTAAGAAAATAGACATAATCCCTCTTTCTAGTGGAAGTTCAACAACTATGAATAAACCTTTTTCCATTAAGGTAAGCGACATTGGGCACTGCCGAACTTTAGGATGTTACAGTGTGACTCACCCATGAAATTTAAAATTTGCACCAGTAGAAAAGGAAGCTAAATCATGGCCTTATTGACTTTCCAGCCAGCAATGAACTCAATTTTGGGGATACGAAACATGAGAAGCTAATATTGATATTTAGAAGAATCTTCAAGTTTCTATACAAATGAGAAAAAACATATTCTTTGTCTCAAAAAAATCTCTAACTGATAAGGTACAAGTACCCAACATTATAAAGTTTAAGACATTTAATCTGACATCAGGGCAGATGAAGAATTACAAATAAGATGACATATCGGCACTAGAAAGAACATTGTGAGATCTGAAACTGAAAATCAGATCCAATCAGCTACCCACCACACCACCCAGAGAAAGAAGTGCTTGTGAATAATCAGATGCAAAAAATATAAGCTTACTTTTGTAAGCACTCCACGTCCCATGAGCAAACAAACGAAGCAAATCAAGGTATACTGAATTCTCAGTTCCTTCAAGCTGCATACAGATTCCAACGAAAAAACAATTAGCCACAAATACGATAAGGATCCTAAAGTGTATATACAGCTACATGGCAACACGGAATTACCTAAACAACCTGCAAATAGTATATCAAGGTGCACTTTCATATCAGGGAAGTTCAGATGCTCCCAATAATCCCGGAACATAAACAAATGCTTTCTATGACCATAGTTTTCAAAAACTTATGGCTCAAGGTTCAAATCTCACAATTAATCCCAGTCAATCATGTATAATCTAACCTGAATCTAATGATTTAACATTGAATCACAATGAGATTTGTAGTTGAGAAATACCACAATACAGTGGTCACTCCAGATATTGTCTAATCTGACTTCCCAAAATCATTTCTTTTCCCATTTATTCCCAGATGTATATCTAATCAGAGGCGCATCCAGGATTTTGAGAAGACGGGTGCACTGTTGCTTTTAAGATAAGATTTAAAATTTTATAGTGAGAACAACTTGGCAAGCAAAAGATAGTTATATTATCACAAAAAAATCATAAGTCTACAATTGTACTCGATTAGATCCGTACTTTGAAAACGATCCATAATAGCATTATTACTTGCAGCGGCAAACAGGTAAAATTAATGTCCGCTTCACAAGTAAATAAACAAGAGAGCAAGTTTGCTCCATTTTTGTTTTTGCAATCACAATAGAAAACTGAAAATTTTAAAGCTAAAATTCTAGCGAAGTCATCGTAGATCATTCATCAAGAATTAAAAACTTTAAAGCTAATCTTCATGCTTATTAGATGTAGCCTGTAAGCAATGGGGAAAAAAAATTGTTTTAAAAAAAACCCAAAAATCAAAGTGCTAATTTGCTTACCAAGAAGAGGAATCATTAACGAAAAGTTGTGGGCTGCAGTTGCTATCTATGTTAACATGAGAGGGAAAGAGGGTTTTAAAAGGAAAAAAGTACAGCTGTTTTACAAATAAAAAAGGTAAGAGCTAAGAAGAAGCGGGAAAGAGGTTTAAAAGTTTTTTTTTAAAAAAAAAAAAGAGAAAGACCACTGCTATACAGCTTTAGAAATAAAAATGAAAAGAACCAAGGCGAAAATGAAATCAAGAGGATTCGATCCCTCAACCATCAGGTGGGATTCGCTCGGACTAGAGCTCAAACCAGTGAACCATTCATCCTCTTCTGATCATGGGTTCCTTCAGGTAATACTCACACATAATATATCTAGTTTAGTCGGGTGACCAGGGGTTTACGTGGACCATATTTTATATGGTAATTCATCACTATTTCTAATTGTCATAAAGGAACTCCAAAGAGTATCAAAACCCGAGTACAATACCCATTTAAATATACTTACTTACTTACAGTTTTATGCTCTGAACTTGATGGAATTGGGAGGATAAACCCAAGTTATCTCCTCATTAATGATCAATCAACTGCATCCACTACACTTCTTTAACCTTTTTAAAAATGTTCAAATTTGTAGCATCTTGACACTGGTAAGTTGCATTTTTCATTCCATTTGTGCTTTGAAAATCATCTGGTACTTTATTTGAAGATGAAGTAACAACTTTGCATCTATTTATCCATGATCTAAGGCGTTTACATAGACTAATTAATTTCCATTGTGCAGAGTTTAATTGAGCAAGAGTTTGTAGCTCAGTAGCAAAAACGCTGTTGTCCATTACTCGCTCTGTCCTAATTTACTCAAAGCTTTCCTGTTATAAGCAGAGCAAATTTATAAGCCAAATTATAAGACACATGAACCAGGGGTCTCTCCGTAACAGTAGGTATTTTCATGTAGAACTTTATCAGTTGGCACCCATGCTACCAAAATGTTAAATGGTGCAATCTTGAGTTAATTTCTTACGGAACTAGGGATCAATTCCCACTTAAAACATTTTTTCCTTCTTATTTTTTAGTGGTGCACCCATGTTCTAAAGACCCCAGACTTGCCTCTGATTTTAAGACATACCCAGCTTTTTTCTAATATAACAAGAACATATACTACACCAAAAGAAACTGCATCCCTAATGTGACGGGAAAACCCACTAATCAAACAACCACATAGCCAACCAAGCCAGACAATCTAGGGTCCAGCGAGGTAGAGTGCACGCAGAAATTACCTCTTCTAATACAAAAAAGAACAACTAGTACACTCAAAGCAAGTGCATCCCCAATGTCAGATGAAAATCCACTAATTAAACAACAACAACTAGTACACTCAAAACAAGTGCATCCCCAATGTCGGATGAAAATCCACTAATTAAACAACAACATACCCAACGCAGTTCCACAAAGTGAGGTCTAAGGAGAGTAGAGTATACGCATACCTTACCTCTACCTCATAGATGAGGTGGAGACACCGTCTCCAATAGACCCTCGGCGAAAATTCACTAATCAAACAACAACATACCCAACGTAGCCCCCGCAAAGGGAGGTCTAAGGAGCGTACATTATACGCATACCTTACCTCTACCTTATAGATGAGGTAGAGAGGCTGTCTCCAATAGACCCTCGGCAAAAATCCACTAATCAAACAACAACATATCCCCACAAAGTGGGGTATGAGGAGAGGAGAGTAAAGTATACACGGACCTTACCTCTACCTTATAGGTGAGGTAGAGAGTTCGTTTCCGATAAACCCTCAGCCAAAAATCCACTAACAAAATTATCAATTAAAAAAAATATCATCATATTCCCGATATTTCACAATCAATCACATAACATAACCACAATCAACCTCAGTAAATACCTAGAAACCTCGCAAATCAAAATATCATCCATAAACAATTTGACGCAAAACCCACAGACCAAATCATCATAAAAATCGAATAAAAAATATACATATACATATATATGGAGAAAGTAAGAACCTGAAGAAGATTGGGAAGAGAAAGAATCTCGGAGAAAGCGAAGAGTGATGGATGGGAAGTGGCTTCAACAACAAGGTTGGTAAGGGCAGAGCCGTTGAGTGTTGATGCTTGTTTCACAAAGTAATCGATGTGTTCCGCTTGCTTTTGTTCGATATCCATCTCTCTACAATTTTGATTTCAAGGATAAATCACAACAACAACAACGAAAAAACAATTTTAAGGATTTAAGAACATTTATAGACAACAATAAAATAAAATTAGGGTTTGTGAATTTAGAATTCTGAGATTATGAGAATTTATTAAGAGTGAATTTTTGGAGTCCTCGGAGAGGAAGGAAGGATCAAGGTACTCGACGAAAGGTCTTTTTGTCTATTTCGTAATTTGTATGATGCTTTGAGGGTCCTTTTGTATTTCTATTTTACTTGGGTGCTCTTCACTATATTTCTCACAAGTATATTTTAAGTGAGATTTTGATTTCGATGTTTGGATTAGCATTTTTTAAAGTGATTTATAAGCTAAATGTTAAAAGTCAAAAGCTGATAGTAATCAAATTTTAATCTTTGGCTTTTTTCTTTGATGTTTTAAGAAGTAAAGCGTTTAAAAGTGTTTTGTCTCTTTGTTAAACACCTCTAAAAGTTAAAAAATACTTAAAAGTCAAAAACATCAAAAAATAAGTCAATTCAAATACCTCTTAGCTGGAGTTTGGCCATGTAAATCACAAATTCTTGGAGTTGAAGTTGTGTTTGATCATAAATATAAATTATAACAATCCATTTCATCCTTATTAAAAATAATTATGGTAAAAGAGTAAGAACCTTATTCATCATAAGTTATAGAATCAATTGTTTAGTATAGGAGTGCATTGGACATGTATTGAGATCATACAATAATCCTACTATAAAGATAAGTTGAAATTGTTCTTACCGATTGAGTTTCGAGCTAAATTTAAATTAGGGTCAGCTATAAATAAGCATGTCTTCTAGAATATAAAGAGTTATAGAGCTAAATACCCACCAAATGAAGATCTTTGAGTCTTCTTTCTAACGCATCCGGTCGTTCATTAATTTGCTTTCAGAGTAAAAAATTATGACCGCTTTACTAAATACTGTCTAGGTTGAGAAATTTACCACCACAATGGTGATTTAACTGATGCAGCGGTAACAGAAGATATTTAATGCTTATTTTGACTGATTTCAGCCTCAAAATTCAAATATTTCGTTGTTAAGTTCTAAAGGGGCGATTTGCTCATGGTTGGGTGAAAAATCTTCATTGAGGTAAATTCATTCCGTTATTTTCTTCGTATTTTAATCCTTTGACATCCTAAAATCATTAGAACAATCTTTAATGGTGAAATTCTTGGAGATTTAAACCCTAGGTTCACAAGATTTTGAAAAAAAATATAATTGGATTAATATCACCTAGAATCACTTCTAAATTATTCATTAACGATTCTTGGCATGAATTAGTGATTCTAAAACATGAAATCGGTGGTTAAGAATCTTAAATTCTATAAAAATGGAACCTTTAGCTTTGAAACTCCATTAATAGAGATAGTTGAATGTGATAGAGTTTTTTAATAGGTGATGGACCTTTGGGTAATGTTTTAGACCATGAATAAAGATAAAATTAATAGGTTGAATTCTAAAATTAGTTATTCGAGGAGTAATTGCTTAACTACTCTTATAATTGTGTGGTTTCTACGTATTTGGACTAATGAAAGCATGAATGAAAAGAAAGAGCAATCTTAATGCTGCTTGCTTGTTTTGAGCCCTTCAATTGAGGTAGGTTATGATTAATTTGTAGTAGACTTAGGCTAGATATACTCGATTTTATTAATAATTATATCGAGAGATTTCATGTCTTAGGCCTTCGAGCACAGTGTTTGAATGAATTAAATTGTTAAAAATCTAATTAGTCTTGAGTATTATCATGGATTATTATTATACTCAGCTAATGCAATATTTGTGGCATGAAAAATTGATGAAATATAGTGAGAATGATAGTTAGTTGAAAGTAATAATAAGATAATTGTGCGTTATTGTCTTTGGAGTGGGTCCCTTGATGGGTATTTGTATCACTTGATTGATAAATCATAGAGTTATTATTCGAACGTGAATAATAAAAGAAAAATTAAGTGACCTTCTAATCTATGAGATAGTCTCTAATGTTTTAAAAAGGGGTGAAATCGATATTGTGTACGTCTGAAGTAAGAGACATGTTTGCAGAAGATAGTTAGGACTTGGGAGGATTGATTGTAATAAGTGGACATGGCAATATAACTTAAGAACCTAAGGTTATGCTTTGCAGGTGTCAGAAAGTAAGGTGTAAAAGTGGATAACCCTAGTTAGAGCCGTAAGTTGAATCGAGTTGAGTAGTTGGGTAGTCAGCTAAAAGGGATAACATTTTGAGACTTAGTTGTGACTTGAACGAAAGAGTTACTAGATAGTAACTGAATTACCAGTTCAGTGTGAATAAGAGAGATTCAAATTGGTTAATAAAACAGGATGATAAATTAGAGTATGGACATCAATCTTGGTAGAATGTACTTGGTTATCCATAATTGTAAGTTCTATTTCGATTGTTGTTGCTTGCATTTTATTTCAATTGGGTATTTGCGATTTGCCTTCATGCACTGCTTATAATTATTGATTGCATTTGCATTTGTATACACATTTTGATAATATTTCGTGGTGGAGGATCGAGTGCCACGTCAATACGAGTATGATATATTAATTATGATAGATCGGAAATCACGTCGGTACAAATATGATATGTTTGTTATAATGGATCGGTACCACATCAATACGAATATGATATGTTGGTTATGATGGATTGTTGCCACGCCGATACGAATATGATGTTGTGAATGAGTTGAGAAGGAAAGAGAAATTGTGCATAATTGCATACATATATTCATTCATATACATTTATATTTATATGTTGTTGGCGGTTTCTTGCAAGGATCGAGTTATGTTGATGAGCTTTGGTGATTTTTTATGAGGATTGAGTATTTGACGAGATATTATTGACCCTTAAGTGGATCAGGTATATTGATGACTGTGATTGGACATTGTAGCCAAGTGTGAATTATGTATAACTCATGTTTTTCTGTGTATATAGTTGTGTATATGATGTGTATTGTGATGCCTTTTGTGTAAAGTTGTTGATATTATCACTTGTCTTGATTAGTGCAATCCTAATAATTAATGATGGAGTGAAACCCGTAGAACTAGTGCTGCTAGGTTAGAGACGGTGTTATATAAACTAAAAGAACATTGTAAGATAGACTGAATTATCCAAGAATAAGGATACACAAAAGTAATAAATGTTAGGTGGTTCATAGAGAGATTAAGTGTAAATAGTAATACTTGTATGAACGTACTCTAGTAACTGAAATTAAAGTTAAGTCATGTTTCTTTCCTATTTGTTATCATTATTATTTATTTTTAACCTTAACCGGCGAATAATTTATCATTTTCTATTCATTTTACACTTGCTATTAAATATAATTTATCACTCAATATATTTTTAAAATATTAAATTTATTATACTAAAAAAATAATATATTAAAATTACCTATATTGGATTATTATTTCTTAACCTCTATTCCAAGTTAATAGTTACCACCACTATTATTGGACAGAAGAGTAGTATCTTTCTACCAAAGAAAAACATGGAACCCAAAAAAAATGTGTGTTTTCTTGATGAATAAGACATGCCACGTCAACTTTTCATTTTGGAGCTGTCATATATATATACCCCCAAAAAATAATATAATAATAGAACAAAGCCCATTTTTCCCTTTGCTATTGCCTATTGGTCAATGTTGGTCTACGTAGGCGTCACCTCCCGCGCACGTTAGTCTTTTGAATTCCGTTTTGCATCCTCATGTCAAGGTCCTTTTGTTTTTCTCTTCTCGAGAATTTGCTTTATTATATATTTCTCTTCTTTTGAATTTTCCTCATTTGCTTCTTTCTTTTTTCACAGATACTCATTATCTTACTTCTGTTTGGATGGTTGTTACTGTATTGTTTCATAACGTATCATATTATATTGTATCATTTTATATTGTATCATACATTACTGTTTTAATAAATACAACGTTTCCATTATCTAAAGGGCTACTATGAAAAGATAATAAGGGTAGGATTATTAAATAAAAAGTAAAGGCAAAATAAAATAAAAAAATATAAGATAACAAAGCGATCACACCAAATCAAAACTAATAGTCCATGTAACTTGACGATACAATAAAATTTAAGTAACAATCAAAACACACATGGTATTGAAACTAACAACACGATACAATAGGATAGGTGTCAACCATCCAAACACAGTGTTAGTGTGGGGATAGCGGTTGGGTGGTGGGTAAGGTAAAGGTTGTGGGGGGGGGGGGGGGGGAGTGGGAGTAGGAGTAAGGTAGGTTGGGTAGGGTTAACTGGAGGTATGACTTGCTTCTGAAATTGTTCCCAATGCTTCCCTTTAATCCTCTCCATCTATGTTGTTCGAACTCGTCAAAAATATTGCGTGGTGTGTGCCGGATCCTCGAAAAATAATGCATTTTGGAGGATCCAACACGGGTACGACAACATCTTTGGAGGATCCGATGCAGGGCGACCACATTTTTGGACAGTCCGAGCAACATAGCTCTCCATGACTTGCTTAGCACTATCTGTGGGAATGTGGAAACCAGACCATTGTGTTATTGCATATACCACCCTCTTTGTCCAAGCACAATCATCAAATAAATGGCATTGTCTTTCCTCAGTCAGTCCATCACATAAGCAACAGATAGCATTCTCTACTGAATTGATCCTTTTTTTAGTCATGAACAACTGTCCAACACCGCAATCAAAAGGATGAACAACTCTATTCCGCATAAGTTCAACAATTCTGAGTCTGCTTTGATTTTACAGAAAATATCAAGACGTAAGTTGTTATGCATATGAATGACAGAATGAGTAGCACGGTGTGGTTGACTAGCTGTCATGATCAAGTACAAAAGGAAGAAGAAAACTGAGAGGAGTGTAACACGTTATTCTTGAATTATTAGTTATTCAATTCATGGTTTCAGGATGGATGTTGTTTATGCATATTGGTACTTTAGATAGTACTTAGTTTTTCTTTTGAATGCATTGTTTGTTTCTTGTCTCGGTATTCGTTTCTGTATCTCAGCATTTTAGTTGTTAATGCAGATCCTTCTATAAGATCCAGAGAAGGGAATATGCGGGAAAAAAACATGGATGGCTTTTTAGGATCGGGATATGTTCTCCGCTATATAGATATCACGTTCAATACTCATCTTTCGGTAGAGGATATACTTCATTTACCGGGTACAAATCCCAAAACGGTCTCAACAACAATTTTCAGAAGATGCCTTCAGCTACTTGGTTAAGTAAATTTAAATCAAATCTGCTGAGTTCATTGTACAAGGGAAGATATTTTACTCCTCTTACAGGATATGCTTCATTAATTCGGTACAGAATACAACACGGTTTCTGTAACAATTATCACAGGATACTGTTGTCCAGTTCTTTGTACAAAGCAAGAACTTTTCGAATCGCCCATGCAGCTAATTTGGCTTTGTGCAGCGGTACATTTGCCTTGCTATGTCGAAAGAATTACCTTGCAGGGGCATAAGGCTTGCCCCTGACCAGGAATAATGCATCTTCTTTGCGTGCACAAAATGGTAACAGATTATTATTTACTCGATTAATCCTGAAGGTATTCGAATGTGCTAAACTTATGGCAAGAGCTTTTCATTTGGTGATCCTGTTTTCTCCGTGCATCGCAATGGCTCAATTTGCGGATGTTTTGGGACCTCAGTTCAGGAAAATGTGGATTCGTGTTGTTCGCTGGACGCTTGAAAGCGCTGGACCAGTGTTTATAAAATGGGGCCAATGGGCAGCTTCACGTCCAGATTCATTCCCGCGAGACTTGCGTGCTGAGCTATCAAAGCTTCACTCAAAAGCTCCTGAACATAACTCTGCCTATTCGGTAAAAGCTATTGAAGGAGCTTTCAACTGCAAGCTTACTGAGATGTACGACGGGTTCAATGAGACCCCTGTTGGATCCGGAAGTATAGCTCAAGTGCACACTGCTTTCAATAAGCATAAACACCCTTCATTTGGTCGAAAGATCAAGCCCACGAAAGTGGCGATGAAGGTTAGACATCCACGAGTTGTCGAATCAATTGAAAGAGACTTTAAGATTATGTATATAGTTGCAAAAATATCCAGGTTCGTACCATCATTGGAGTGGCTTAGGTTGGACGAAAGCGTCCAGCAGTTTTCTGTCTTTATGATGTCTCAAGTTGACCTCGAGAGAGAAGCGGATAATCTGAGCCGTTTTAATTATAATTTTCGGAGAAGAAAACATGTCTCTTTCCCTAAGCGTGTTAATGTACGTCCTGATGTGCTGGTGGAGACTTTTGAGGAAGGGAAAAGTCTCACGAACTATGTCGATGGATTCAAGGGTCGTGATCAACGACTTAAAAGTGCTCTTGCTCATACCTAGGGCAAAGCATATCTCAAGATGCTTGTTGTAAGTTCTTCATTTGATCTTCTTTTTAAAAGGAAACTTTTTTCTTATTGCGATTATACTTTTGTTCTTTCAGGTTGACAATTTTTTCCATGCGGATCTGCATCCAGGAAATATTCTTGTGGTTGTACCGCAGCAAAAATCCTCTTGGAAACGTATGGTCAAGTCAAAAAAGCCCCACGTGGTTTTCCCTGATGTAGGCACGGCTGCTGAACTTTCTCAGAGCGAAAACAGAAATTTGGTTGAGTTCCTTATTGCTGTTGCTCGCCGAGATGGTAGCACTGCAGCTAAGTGCACTTGAAATTTTTCAAAGATGCAGAACTGCCCTAACCCAGATGCCTTCATTAAGGTGAATTATTTTGTCCGTCCGGAATTTCTTTACTTTCTAGGCAATTATCTCAACCACTCGAATATAAAGAGACCAATTACCCATCCCATATCCGATGCAGGACTCTTAACAGATATATGCGACTGAACTATATTTTTCGATGGAGCTAAAATCAGAATATAGTCTAAGTATGCACGAATATTGTTTATATACTGTCCAGTGCCCTATCGAATTATAATTACTGCTGGTACATCCGTATGGCTCAAATTGTTATCGTAAAACATCTGTATTAATGTCTCTCCTTGATCCTCTTTGTTCCTTAATATAAAATGTTATGACATTGCTAAACAGGAAGTGAAAGAGTCTTTTGATTTTTGGGGGACTCCAGAAGGTGATTTAGTCCCTCCTGTGGATTGTGTGATGCAACTACTTGAACAAGTTAGGCGTCACAAAGTGAACATTGACAGCAATGTGTGCACTGCCATTTTGACAACTTTAAACCTCGAGGTAGTTTCTTCCTTCATTAGTTGACCTATTCTAGATTGTCAGTAATTATTTTTTTCGTTCCCACCGGTGTCTGGTACATGCATTGGGGCTCTAACTAATCAGGATTCGCGTATCATAGAGCCTATTTATGGGGGAAGCTTCCATTACTATGGCTCAAACCTGTTTTAAGTTATTAATTGAACATAAAATTTCTGCTTGTCTATAGTATAGTTCAGCGCGAACTGGTAAGTATTAAAGCTACATTTCTTACTCTATCAACAATGAGTTGACAACAGATACGGCTGATATTGCCCATAGCCTCTGTCACCTCTATCCGAGGATGATAAAGAAAACGAATCTAAAACAGTCAAATCTCTATATTTCGAACCTTTTTCAGCCTGATATAACAATTGCTTGTTATATATAGAATTGCCCCAAAGAACATATTTTTCAGTTCTCTTATGTTTAAAAGATGAAAAAAAATTAAAACTTTAAACAAACTATACAACATTATAAATTCATATTAAGTACGTACAAAAACTTAAAACTCCAAGACACATGTCATGATACTACTTGGAAATTAAATTCTTTCAAATTTATCTTTGGATATGCTTTATACTTTGGATATGCTTTTAATACATTTGCTGTTTGGTCTTATAACTTAATAGATACATAGATATTTAAGTAGTATTGTACAGTGATGGTTCTTACTATTATAGAGGTAAAATATAACATGGATAAATTGGTTCTGAAGAAACTCGCCCTATCATAGTGAAATATCTAATAGAGTGTGATTTTGTCATAGAGAGGTCTGACGGTAAATCTTTTGTTTGCATACCGAGTAATCCTGTTCATTTTGTTGCAGGGTTTGCTACGGAAACTTGATCCTAAATATGATATGATGCATACTCTCAAAACGTTGCTTCTGAAACAGAATCTGTCCGACACAATTGTAAAGCAGTTATAGAGGTAAAAAAACATAAAAAATTAGTTCGGAAGAGAACTCGCTATATCATAGTGAATGCTCTAAAAAGGTGTGGTTTTGTTAAAGAGAGGTCTGACAGTAAATCGTTTGCTTCCATACTTTTGAGTAATCCTGTTCATTTTGTTGTAGGGTTTGCTACGAAACTTGATCCTACATATGATATGATGCATACTCTCAAAATGTTGCTTCTGAAAGCTAATTGGGTAGAGGAGCTTGCCCACAGAATGTCATTACTTTGTCGAAGACAACATCATACATGGTAAATACCTAGGTTAACGACCTGCAAATACTTTCGTTCTGTCTTGCTGGTCTGTCTTCATGACTTGCCTTTGAGTAGAGAGAAGGCTGAATTGATCTGGTCAATGGTTGGTACCCTGATTGAGTGGATAAATTGAAGTAGCTGATCGCAAGTGGTTCGCGTAATGGGACCAAGAGCATATATATCTGCAGGCAAGCAAGATTCAGACTACTCAGCAGAATTATAGAGGAACTGAAATGTGGTGAAGTACTTCAGAAATATGAGGTGAACTAGCTCTCTTTAAAGTTGTGTGTGGCTGATTGCTTGAACAAGTCTAAGGTTCGTGGGTTTTGGTGACTCTACGTATAGTGTATAGAAGCATAATCTTAAAAATAGTGAAGTTTCATTTTTTCTGCATAGATTCTACTAGCAGAACATATGCGTAATTTTCAATTTCTTTACCAAATTGTGCTGGAGCAATGCATCATCATCTGTGTCTAATATCGAAGCATACAGCTTCAAACACAACATCCATGTTACGAACAGACTTTAAGGATCACATCTTCCTTTCTCTCTATTCTGTTAAATAATGAAGTTCCAAATTAACCTTTGGCTACTCAGCTAAACATTGCACTCTGCATTGGCATGTGCTGTCATGTTCACTGTCATCTGCATTGTTTACAGCTCCTTGATCCATTGGCGAAAGAAGATATTACCTTCTCATAATCGAGTTTTATTCTTTGAATCTCCCGTATTGGTTCACCCAAAAATAGTCAATCAATGCCAATGACAACATCGATTATCTGCTTCTCTTTCACACTGAGCTGAGGCTAAGGCGAATTCATGGTTTAAACATGATGAGTTCAATTTTAAGGTTTTCACTGATGAAATGGGTTCAAAATCTTATAATTTTGAAACAATAGTAACTTTTCGCGTGTATATCTGTACTCAGTATTGAAAATGGTATATTCAGTTCAATCCTGACTTATTTAAGGTGCATCCTCATCTGCTTTCACAGGCTAGTAGAAGTCCTGAAAAACGGAAAACACACAGACACAAAAGTTTTTTTTTCTATCATTTTTGTTAAAAAGAAATATGTGAGTACTAATATTCTCATATTAAGACACATTGATGTCTCACAAGTTTTGATGCACAGGAGCTTTTGTTAAATGGAATTTGAAAATTTACTCGTTCATGGAGAATGAAAATTTGAACTGAAGGGAAACAAAATGATATAGAAAGGGAAAAAGGAGGCGGACCTGGATTTCTATTTTGTTCTTGATCTTATTTTTGCGTCGCTGAAACTTATTTTATTGAAAAACAGTTGGAAATCCAGAAATGTTACATTATTTTCATAGTTGAAATTCAGCTTGGAAGATTGTGGAAGTCTTAACTCTTTTGTTTTCCCTTCCCTCAGATTTGAGATATTCCTTCGTGCTGAGCACAACTTGATGAAACAAACTAAACTGTCCAGATTGATTTTTAGAATTCAGAGGAGAAACACCCAAAATGTTTCATTCTTCTTCGGTAGAAATAATGGACAGAAGGCTGTGGGAGGCTGCTCAAAAAGCTTATGTGCATCACTTGAAAAGCTTGATCAAAGAAGTCCCTTTTTTGCTCGGCGCAGTTTCATTAGCAGGCGATGAAACTCCTCTGCATATTGCTTGATCAGTGGCCATTATGAATTTGCCAAGGAGATCATTCACCTGAGGCCAGAAGTTGCAAGAGAATTAAACCAGGACGGAACCGAATAAGAATTTTTTCTGGCCAAATCATCCCATGAAGTGATTTAATTTGCCGGTTCCGCAGCCAACCGTTACGAGTCGTACAACACAGTCGTAAGCATAACAGAATCTAAGCTGCCATCAAGTGTCAAAAGCATACTGTTTCGATCTTGCTGTATCAACTAAACAATATGGGGCAAGTATCTCTGCTACCTTCATTATGACTCTTTTTATCTTTAGAAATGAATGGTCCAGGTTGTTGATCTATTGCTTGATAAAAATGTTGTTGCGATGAGCAGAACATTGAGGTGAATTCTTTAAACGACAGAGAGAGGCGTTACACCTTTGGAGGTACTACTTAAAGAACCGGAGATAGAGATATTGAGGAAATTCTACGAGCATCTGTTGAGAACTTGCAAGCTTTCAACCATGAGATGGGAGGCATTTGTCAGGACACTTACTGGCCTGATGACAATAACAGCACCAGTATTGATGGCAAAATGTTCAGTGATGACTGATGAGAGCCAATAATATATCCTTATGGCCTCTTCTTGGTTTTCAGCTCCATTGGATTTTTTCACGTCCCTCAGCTGAATTCGGAAAATGTTTACTCTCAAACAAAATATTTTTCAAAATTTTTAGTGCTACACACAGGGAAAACACAAAAATATTTTTTGTCATATCAACAACACCCATAGTCAATTGTTTTTTTTTTCCTTCTATGTACTTTATTTAATCTTTGGTATCTAGACTAAAGTTGATTTATGTCACTAATTCAAATTTGCAAGGAGATCCAAATGGGGGTCGGACGAAACACTACTTAAAGAAAGCTTCTTATGGAAATAAGTAAGTACTACTATTATTATAAAGATTCTGAACATTGAAAAAAAAATAATTCAATACATTTTAAAATTCAAACATTAAAAAAATAAATAAATATATTTTTGAAATTTAAAATTGTGTTTGGATGCATTTCGCTTTGAAAAAAATTGAAATTTTATGAGCGAAAGTCTCAAAAATTCATTTTTTTTTTTAACTTGAAAATATTTGATAATCAAACAAATTTATGTCCAAATAAGTATTTGCTATCAAAGTTGCCGTCATGAAACTAGGAGCTTACGGATTCGAGCGATGAAAACTACATCTTAAAAGTATAAAATAACATTGCGTACAATAAACGTTGTAGCTCAATGTTTCAAAGGGTAACGGTAAACTTGAGGACCACAATGGTCATAACATAATCTATTGTGAACAAAAAAGTAATAACGACCAAGTACAAGGACGATCCACTCAATTTCCCGTTTTACAAAACTCTGTTTTCTTCTCGCCATTGCCAGTAGCTCTCTGAATGGCGAAACCATTTGCCGGCGATTCACGCAGTAACCGAGCCGCCGTTCAAGCCACCAACGACGACGCTTCCGCCAGCAAACTGTATGTATAATTTCCTTTTCTTCAACTCTTTCATTTTTCCAGTTAAATGGATTGGGACATAGCAAGTATCCGTGGATTTAGTCGAGGTGTGCAAAAGCGAAAGCTTAGTGCACCGGGATTTCCCTGTGTTGGAAATTAGTGTAAAAATTGAACCTAATTAATTTTGTTTTTTTTTATCCAATTGAAGTTGTTTTAATATTTTGTGTTGAATTGAAGGTCATGTGTGAAAAAAGGATACATGAAAGATGATTATGTTCATCTCTTTGTTAAAAAACAGCTAAGACGAGCTCCCATTATTAATCGTGGTATGCTTTCTCTGTTTTTTTTTTTTTTTTGGCTTCTTAATCCATGGCGGTGATTGCTTAGTGTTTTTGATATGGGACTTGATTGTTAGGTTATTTTGCTCGATGGGCTGCTCTTCGAAAGATGCTCTATCAATTTCTTGATTGTGAGCCGAATGCTGATGGAAATGGAAATGGAAATATCAGGAAACAGATACTGTCACTTGGAGCTGGATTCGACACGATGTATTTTCAGTTGCAGGTGCTTCTGTGTTCTTACGATATCATCCACAATAATTGAAAATTTGGTTCATTTTGGTTGAATTTTGTGTTATTTACTTAGAGGTCTAGGGATCAATTCTCACTTAGTACATTTTTTTGCTACTTGAGCCGAGGGTCTTATGGAAACAGCCTCTCTACCTCCTCGAAGTGGAGTTAAGGTCTGCATACACTCTACCCTCCCCAGACACCACTTTTGGGACTACACTGGGCTTCTTCTTCTTGTTGTTTTAGCAGCCAGTTTCATGGCCTGACCCCAAGTAGTTTGGGAGTTGGGACTATGGCAAGCTGACATTATGTGTCTGGTTGCTGTTCTGGATCTTTACAATGCTCTTGTTTACAATGTCTATTCGTATGTAGCAATATTCCTCCCCATCAAGCGGATCCTTAAATGAAATTGTCAAGAGAAAATGGAAGTTAAGCGCAATTCATTAATGATACCTCAGATGGGTTACTGCTCATAGAAATTTGAGTGTCTGGATTAAGCTATCTGCAATTTTTGTTGAGCTTGGTTGACACGTTATGAAATTGCATTATTGCTTTATGTTAAAGATTTATCTGATACTGATCCCTGCTGAAGGTAGTTCTCCAACACAATTAATACCACATCGATGTTTACTGTAATTTCCTTTCCCCGGGAAGAAGAAGTAATAGTTAGATTTGTCTTTGGCAGGATGAAGGAAAAGCTCCTTATCTTTACGTGGAACTAGATTTTATTGAGGTGAGATTTTCAATTTTAAATCCCCTGTGTTTGTTTGAAGTTCGGTATAATACTATATCACAGATGAGATCTGTTTTATTTTTACGTGGCTGTGACATCCTTCATTTTTTGGAAAATTATTGGCTTAAATAATGAGCTCATCTCTCTATATATTTTTCTTACAGGTAACAAGTAAGAAGGCAGCTCTTATAGAAACCTACAGTCAGTTAAGGGATAAAGTTGGTGAAACAGCATCAATATCCTCAGGTAATGGGTCTGTTTAGCTTGCAAAGTTGTGAATGTTCTCCTCTTTTGGATTCAACTTGGTGACCTACACACGCCATTCACATGGGCAAACATTTGATGCATTTCCCTAAGTACCCCCTTTTTGAACGTGAGATGGATAGGGTCGCGCATTTGATCGACCAGTGTTATCAAAAGCAAAAAGTGCGAAAAAGCTCTAAGGTCCGTTGGTGCTTTAAGCGCAAAATGCATATATAAAGCGGACTTCAATGAAAAAATGTGTAAAGGGAGAAAAAATGTAAAATATATTATTCATCCAAGAGTAACAATTATAAGCATGAATGACAAATATATGTACAAAGAAACTGAAGAAAAATTACGGTAAAGTGAAATATTAATTGCTTAGTTGCCTCTTCAGGAGAGGCTCATTGTCAAGGAAAAGTATGCCGCAGAACCTTGATGATGACATTGAAAGTGCACATTAAGTGAGGTGAACTCACATAGTCGCACCTACCAGCAACAAGACGACTACACCCCCGTGAGAGCCCTCTATTTGACTAACATACTCCCTTTTGATCTCCCCCATACCTTCATATCAAACTGGGTTCTTAATCTTCTCTTAAGCTCATTTATCGAGGCTAAGTCATTACTAGAGAAAGCAATGTCATCCACGCAGAAGAAGGACAATACCTGATGTCGACCTCCTTATAAACATTGACAATACCTGATGTCGACCTCCTTATAAACATTGAATGATCCGATTTACTTATTTGAAAACCGGCTCCTTCCTCTACTCCTATTTCGGTTCTTATACATGTTGTTGTCACCTTTCAAACCAAGCTCTTGTGCTTGCTTTAGCTTGGCGGGGGCCGTAACATAAATCGCTTTCTTGAGCTTGCATACCAAGTTAGGATTCCTAGGAGAAGATAAGCCTGGAATTGGAGGAGGCTGAATAGAAACTTATTCTTGCCCCCTTCCCTTATGTTGTTGAAAAGGCATTCTATTCTGCACGTCAAATTGAAATAAGGCCACCTTTTGATTGCAGCCAAGACAAGAATGCCACGAATGGTGTTTAGCAACCTGAAGCAAATGTGGGCCGGAGAAGCAATGTCACTCGATCATTATTAAACTGACTGCAATCTTTTTCTATCCGTGAAGATCCCACTAAAGCGCCTTCTACTTCTAATAGGCCATGAACTAGATCAGAATCATTCTCAACGAGTCCTTAAGAAGCGGCGACAAGCGTAGCTGTTCTGAAGTTCTAGTTAGAAAGAGGGGTTGGTAATCTAATCCCTCTTAGTGGTCTTATAGTAGAGAGAGTGATCCTCGGACAGTCATCTATGAGTTGAAGCAAACAAAAAGGTGCGTGACTGACACATTTTTTGTTTCAAATAATCTAGGCATTTTTGGCTGGGAGGGCTTTCGCGTAATTTTATTTAGCCATACCCTCACAATAAAGCATTGTTGTTTTCGGCTTGATAGCTATGAAGTTGTTTTATGCATCTATCTCTTAACATCAAAGTCTAGTTGTCAATGGCCTCTGGGATAATTATGTGATGCTATTATTTCCCTAACATCAAAAGTGTATATATACTTTTTTTGTATGTTTGAGTTTGTCTTAGTCCCGCCGGTAGGGAGTTCGAAAAGTCGGAAGTAGGTTGTAAAACCAACTTTCAAAGGCATAAAGTACTTGTTGTATGAGGACTTTCAAATGCGGAAACCCCAATCAGGATGATTGTTCTTGCGGTTACTGGCTTCGCATACCCATGGAAGATGTTTCTTTCGAAAAGTGGTACTCGTCATTTTCTTTTCAAAATGGGTTGTGTCTGTCCGAGCTCCTAATCCTAGCTTTATAGTCTTATATAATCTTATAAAGTACTTGGTCCCGTACGAACTAGCAAATTCAAATCAATAATTTTTCTACACAAAACAGGGAAAGAAAATGAACTAGAACAAAGCGGATTTTCTTCATTCCAGTACTAGAAGCATTTTCTTACACGGGAAGCACATATAGACCAACCGCACAACACAACATTACAAAGGGAAGCATTAGTGATACATACACAACAAAGACACAATGCATAGGAATATATCTCCACAAAGAACAAGAACACCTTTAATGAAAACACATTACAAAGCGTCTACAGACACTTATTTAAACCTTCTGAAACTCTGACAGAGTCAACTGACTCTTAGTTGTTTCCGTCGCGGATGCGGAAGGCCATCCTAACTATAAGGTCCTCCCTTTCTCGGATGAGGGTCCTCTCCTCTTCTTCTAAAGTGCGGATTTGGTTTAGGAGCTGTTGAATGCGTTGTTCCACCAGCTCCGAAAAAACAGCGGGCACGTGTTCTAAAAAAGCCTGTAGAGTTTGCTGTCGTTGGCGCTTTTCATTTTCCACGTGGAGAATTTTTTGATTCATTTGAAAAAGTATTTCAGTGGCGGCTGGATTCATCTCTCCCCTTGCTTTGCCAAATAGAGAAAGCGGCTTCTATTTATAGACGTTGGAAGCCCTTTCTTTTTCTTATTATATTATTTGTAACCTTATACAAATAGGCCTGTGAAAGACGAGTAGGCAAGCACGCGGGTTGTACTGGTCAACTTTGAGCTGTCGAGTGAGGATTGGCCGAGGAGACTTCTATCATGTAGTTGGGTACAAATAGACCTGTGAAAGACGAGTAGGCAAGCACGCGGGTTGGTACTAGTCAGCTTTGAGCTGTCGAGTGAGGATTGCTCCATCTCTTAAGAAGGGATGCGGGGCGCCTGTCTTATAATAAAAGGGTACTTTCTTCTCTGATGTGCGCTATATTATTGTGTCCTATTCCTTATGGAGTGATCCGGGATTAAGCCACGTGGCGATACCCGCCAAAAGAAAGGGGGCCTTTCGTAGTCAAATGAGTACGAGGAAAGGACAATTATTTAGCGCACTAAAATCTAGTGGATGGGCTTCCATATTCATGAAAAGCCAGGTTTAAACCATGTTATGGAACCAAGACAACCTAATAAAAATAGGGTTACAAATAATATAATAAGAAAGAGAAATGGCTTCCAACATCTATAAATAGAATTCGCTTTATCTATTTAACAAAGCAAAGGGAAAGATGGATCCAGCTACCACTGAAAGACTTTTTCAAATGAATCAAAAAATTGTCCATGTGGAAAATGAAAAGCGCCAATGGCAGCAAACTCTACAGGCCTTTTTAGAACATGTGCCCGCTGTTTTTCCGGAGCTACTGGAACAACACATTCAATAGCTCCTAAACCAAATCCGCATTTTGGAAGAAGAGGAGAGGACCCTCATCCAAGAAAGGGAGGAACTTATAGTTAGGATGGCCTTTCGCATCCGCGGTGGAAACAACTAAGAGTCAGTCTACTCTGTCGAAGTTTCAGAAGGTTTAAATAAGTGTCTGTAGACGCTTTGTAATGTGTTTTCATTAAAGGTGTTCTTGTTCTTTGTGGAGATCTACTCCTATGCGTTGTGTCTTTGTTGTGTATGTATCACTAATGTTTTCCTTTGTAATGTTGTGTTGTGTGGCTGGTCTATATGTGCTTCCCATGTAAGAAAATGCTTCTAGTGCTGGAATGAAGAAAATCTGTTTTGTTCTAGTTCATTCTCTTTCCCTATTTTGTGCAGAAAAATTGTTGATTTGAATTTGCTAGTTCGTACGGAACCAAGTACTTTTATTCTCAATGCACGATTCAGAGAAGGCTGATCGCTAACCTCAGAACCCTCACTATCTTCCAGAGTCAATTTATTGAAATGATTACAAAGGGAATCTCTATCGAAATAGTCGATATCTCTTAAGACAGTCAATAGTCTATACCAATTTGCACTCTTAGGAAACAGAACCGCTATTTAGATCAATCATGCGTAGAATACAAACCCTTTTGGCAAACTATTTGAATAAACACTCATTAGCGCCAAACCCTGTAGCTGAGCTAATGGCGGAGGGATAATTCATAGTAAGCGGGGATCTGTACACTATATACGACATTTCTCGTTGATTGTTTTTTTTCAGGGAAGTATTCTGTAAAAGATATGAAATATCCTACCGTGTATATATATACAAAAACCAAGCACACACGGCGCCATCTATCATTAACTTCTTTTCTGAAACATCAGCTTCTATAACATTTTTAGTCAAAAAATCTTTTATATCATCTTCGGTCCATAATTCTGGAAAAGTCGATTGTGAGACATCTTCTATAACCTCAGGACGTCTAAACCAATCTAGAAGATCCACACCCAGGTACTTAGAAACTTCTTTGATTAGAATATTCAAGCAATTTGTATTGCCACTCTTGAGAAAGTATAGTACAAAAGGAAGAGCAAAACTGACTATAACTAATTCGATAAGCATATTTTTGATGAATGATAAGAAGATAGCTCGACAAAAATTCATTATGAGAAAATTGATGATATAGGTGAATATGCCTGTATGGATGTTTAAAACATATAAATGATTATAAACAAATAGATATATCCTGGACAAACCTAAAAGCCAAATCATACAAATATGCTTCACGTTAGGGATAAAATGAGTTTTGAATCCATAAATAATTGCTATTAGAAGAGTAATCATGGTAGTATTGTAATTCGATTCTATCGCGTAATTTTATTTAGCCATACCCTCACAATGGAGCATTGTTGTTTTCGGCTTGATAGCTATGAAGTTGATTTTTGCATTTATCTCTTAACATCAAAGTCTAGTTGTCAATGGCCTCTGGGACAATTATGTGATGCTATTATTTCCCTATAGAATATCAAAAGTGTATATATACTTTTTTTGTATATTTGAGTTTGTCTTAGTCCCGCCGGTAGGGAGTTCGGAAAGTTGGAAGTAGGTTGTAAAACCAGCTTTCAAAGGCATAAAGTACTACTTGTATGAGGACTTTCAAATGCGGAAACCCCAATCAAGATGATTGTTCTCGCGGCTACTGGCTTCGTATACCATGGAAGATGTTTCTTTCGAAAAGTGGTACTCGTCATTTTCTTTTCAAAATGGGTTGTGTTTGTCCGAGCCCCTAATCCTAGCTTTATAGTCTTATATAGTCTTATAAAGTACTTGGTCCCGTACGAACTAGGAAATTCAAATCAACAATTTTTCTGCACAAAACAAGGAAAGAGAATGAACTAGAACAAAGCGGATTTTCATCATTTCAGTACTAGAAGCATTTTCTTACACGGGAAGCACATATAGACCAGCCACACAACACAACATTACAAAGGGAAGCATTTGTGATACATACACAACAAAGACACAATGCATAGGAGTAGATCTCTACAAAGAGCAAGAACACCTTTAATGAAAACACATTACAAAGCGTCTACAGACACTTATTTAAACCTTCTGAAACTCCGACGGAGTCGACTGACTCTTAGTTGTTTCCGCCGCGGATGCGGAAGGCCATCCTAACTATAAGGTCCTCCCTTTCTCGGATGAGGGTCTTCTCCTCTTTTTCCAAAGTGCGGATTTGATTTAGGAGTTGTTGAATGCATTGTTCCACCAGCTCCGGAAAAACAGCGGGCACGTGTTCTAAAAAGGCCTGTAGAGTTTGCTGCCGTTGGTGCTTTTCATTTTCCACATGGAGAATACTTTGATTCATTTGAAAGTCTTTCAGTGGTGGTTGGATCTATCTCTCCCTTTGCTTTGCCAAATAGAGAAAGCGGCTTCTATTTATAGACGTTGGAAGCCCTTTCTCTTTCTTATTATATTATTTGTAACCCTATACAAATAGGCCTGTGAAAGACGAGTAGGCAAGCACGCGGGTTGAACCGGTCAGATTTGAGCTATCGAGTGATGATTGGCCGAGGGGACTTCTATCATGTAGTTGGGTACAAATAGGCCTGTGAAAGACGAGTAGGCAAGCACGCAGGTTGTACCAGTCAGCTTTGAGCTGTCAAGTGAGGATTGCTCCATCTCTTAAGAAAGGACGCGGGGGCCTATCTTATATAAAGGGGTACTCTCTTCTCTGATGTGCGCTATATTATTGTGTCCTATTCGATAAGGAGTGATCCGGGATTAAGCCACGTGGCGATACCCGCCAAAAGTAAGGGGCCTTTCGTAGTCAAATGCGTATGGGGAAAGGACCATTATTCAGCGCACTAACATCTAGTGGATGGGGTTCCATATTCATGAAAAACCAGGTTTAAACCATGTTATGGAGCCAAGACAATCTAATAAAAATAGGGTTACAAATAATATAATAAGAAAGAGAAAGGGCTTCCAACGTTTATAAATAGAAGTCGCTTTCTCTATTTGGAAAAACAAAGGGAGAGATAGATCCAGCCACCACTGAAAGACTTTTTCAAATAAATCAAAGAATTCTCCATGTGGAAAATGAAAAGCGCCTACGACAACAAACTCTACAGGCCTTTTTAGAACACGGAACTCGGAACCAAAATGAGCCACGAAACTAAAAAAGTGACCAAAATAGGCCACCTATTTAAAAAGTTACCAAAATAGGCTAACCGTATTAATTTATTACGTTTTTCACTTTTTTGTTAACGGTCAACTAACGGAGTTGACTTTTAATAAAACGTAATAATTTATTACGTTTTACACATTTATTTGTAAAACGTAATAAATTATTACGTTGTATCAGAAAAAGTTTAAAACGTAACAAAATATTACGTGTTACACCTTTATCGAGGTTGCTGTGACTTGTCACGTCAACTAAAGTGACTTTTCAAAAAGAGATGCAAAAACGTAATATTTTATTACGTGGTATACTTTATTGTGCAAAACGTACTAAAATATTACGTCTTATACTTTAATTCCTTAACTTTTTCAGAAGTTTGTGTTCAGTTAATGTGGTGTCAACAATTAAAAATTGTCCACCTACTTTTTGCTTTCAACAATTCTAATTTTTTTAATTTTTGGTAGTTAAATTTATTTACATTTTATAGTTAATCGAAATAATTTATTTTTGCTCTATGTAATAATTTTTTTACGTTTATATAAAAAAATTTAAAAAAGAAGTATCAATTAGATAATCAATTTAACAATTTTCTTATATTGATTTTATGTCAAAAAATAATCAGTTCTATCATTAATTATCCGATTTCTTTCTAGAAAATTATTTTTTTGAGTTTTTTTGTACTCCAAAATAGTGAAATGTTAAATTTTCGTCGATCAAATAAGCTGCTATATACAAGAATTATTTTTTCTTGGTTAAAAATATGAAATTAAATTTTTCGGTTAATGATTCATCGTAGTTTTCGATTAGTGTTTCGATTAGGATATTGAGGAGACTCACATGCACAAATTCGTTTCATATTATAATTAATGGAGTAAAAAATCACAATTTAATTTAGGAGTCTAGAAAATCGTACCGATAAATATATATGATAATGTATAAATCAATAACATTTTTATTGGTACGATTTTATTAAAAAAATTATTGTATTATTTGTACGTTTTTTATTGGTAAACCGATAACCCAATAAGATTATGCACAAAAAAATAAGAAATTGTTCATTGTCCCGTCAAAAGTATGTAAAATGTAAATAATTTTTTTTAAAAAAATCATTGATTTGTTTTGTTAATTCAAGTGTCATGGAGTTAATATTTTTTGACTTCTTCTTTCATAAAACGTACAAATAATACAATAATTTTTTTAATTAAATCGTACCAATAAAAATGTAATTGATTTATACATTATCATATATATTTATCGGTACGATTTTCTAGACTCCTAAATTAAATTGTGATTTTTTACTCCATTAATTATAATATGAAATGAATTTGTGCATGTGAGTCTCCTCAATATCCTAATCGAAACACTAATCGAAAATTACGATGATTCATCAACCGAAAAATTTAATTTCATATTTTTAACCAAGAAAAAATAATTCTTGTATATAGCAGCTTATTTGATCAACGAAAATTTAACATTTCATTATTTTGGAGTAGAGAAAAACTCAAAAAAATAATTTTTTAGAAAGAAATTGGATAATTAATGATAGAACTGATTATTTTTTGACATAAAATAAATATAAGAAAATTGTTAAATTGATACTTTTTTTTAATTTTTTTTTATATAAACGTAAAAAATTTATTACATAGAGCAAAAATAAATTATTTTGATTAACTCTAAAATGCAAATAAATTTAACTATCAAAAATTTAAAAAATTAGAATTATTGAAAGCAAAAAGTAGGTGGACAATTTTTAATTGTTGACACCACATTAACTGAACACATCAACTTCTGAAAAAGTTAAGGAATTAAAGTATAACACGTAATATTTTAGTACGTTTTGCACAATAAAGTATACCACGTAATAAAATATTACGTTTTTGCATCTCTTTTCTGAAAAGTCACTTTAGTTGACGTGACAAGTCAAGCAACCTCGATAAAAGTGTAACACGTAATATTTTGTTACGTTTTAAATTTTTTTCTGGCACAACGTAATAAATTATTACGTTTTATTAAAAGTCAACTCCGTTAGTTGACCGTTAATAAAAAAGTGAAAAACGTAATAAATTATTACGTTTAGCCTATTTTGGTAACTTTTTAAATAGATGGCCTATTTTGGTCACTTTTTTAGTTTCGTGGCTCATTTTGGTTCCGAGTTCTAGAACACGTGCCCGTTGTTTTTCCGGAGCCAGTGGAACAACGCATTCAACAACTCTTAAACCAAATCCGCACTTTGGAAGGAGAGGACCCTCATCTGAGAAAGGGAGGACCTTATAGTTAGGATGGCATTCCGCATCCGCGGCGGAAACAACTAAGAGTCAGTCAACTCTGTCAGAGTTTCAGAAGGTTTAAATTAGTGTCTGTAGACGCTTTGTAATGTGTTTTCATTAAAGGTGTTCTTGTTCTTGTTCTTTGTGGAGATCTACTCCTATGCGTTGTGTATGTATCACTAATGCTTCCCTTTGTAATGTTGTGTTGTGTGGCTGGTCTATATGTGTTTCCCGTGTAAGAAAATGCTTCTAGTGCTGGAATGATGAAAATCCGCTTTGTTCTAGTTTATTCTCTTTCCCTGTTTTGTGCAGAAAAATTGTTGATTTGAATTTGCTAGTTCGTACGCGACCAAGTACTTTATAAAGCTAGGATTAAGAGCACGGACAGACACAATCCATTTTGAAAAGAAAATGACGAGTACCACTTTTCGAAAGAAATGTCTTCCATGGGTATGCGAAGCCAGTAGCCGCGAGAACAATCATCCTGATTGGGGTTTCCGCATTTGAAAGTCCTCATCCAAGTAGTACTTTATGCCTTTGAAAGTTGGTTTTGCAACCTACTTCCGACTTTCCGAACTCCCTACCGGCGGGACTAAGACAAACTCAAATATACAAAAAAAGTATATATACACGTTTGATGTTCTATAGGGAAATAATAGCATCACATAATTGTCCCAGAGGCTATTGACAACTAGCTATCAAGCAGAAAACAACTTCATAGCTATCAAGCCGAAAACAACAATGCTCCATTGTGAGGGTATGGCTAAATAAAATTACGCGATAGAATCGAATTACAATACTACCATGATTACTCTTCTAATAGCAATTATTTATGGATTCAAAACTCATTTTATCCCTAACGTGAAGCATATTTGTATGATTTGGCTTTTGGGTTTGTCCAGGATATATCTATTTGTTTATCATTTATATGTTCTAAACCTCCATACAAGCATATTCACCTATATCAATTTTTTCATAATGAATTTTTGTCAAGCTATCTCCTTATCATTCATAAAAAATATGCTTATCGAATTAGTTATAGTCAGTCTTGCTCTTCCTTTTGTACTATACTTTCTCAAGAGTGGTGATACAAATTGCTTGAATATTCTAATCAAAGAAGTTTCTATGTACCTGGGTGTGGATCTTCTAGATTGGTTTAGATGTCCTGAGGTTATAGAAGATGTCTCACAATCGACTTGTCCAGAATTATGGACTGAAGATGATATAAAAGATTTTTTGACTAAAGATGTTATAGAAGCTGATGTTTCAGAAAAAGAAGTTAATGATACATGGCGCCGTGTGTGCTTGGTTTTTGTATGTATATACATGGTAGGATATTTCGTGTCTTTTACAGAATACTTCCCTTTAAAAAAACAACAGAAAAGGGCCTAAAATGCCCTTCAACTATTGAAAATAGTGCAAAAATGCCCTCCTTCCACTTTTAGGCTCAAAAATATCCTTCCATCCACCTATTTGACTCAAAAATATCCTTCAACTTAACAGACAAGTGATTAGGCTTCTAACTTAACATGTGATAACTTCTTATTGGTTAGAATTTTAATTAATTAATAATTTATTATTATTAATAATAAATAAATAATCCAACCAAATCCCATTACCCAACCCAACTAAACACCCGACCCAGCTAAATACTCAAATAAAAAAGCGGGTCCTAATATCAAAAGGGGAAAACCGTAATAGTTCTCATTGATTCGTTATAGTTTGCCTGCTGGAATTACTATGCATGATCAAGTATTAGCGCAAAATCGTCATAGTTCTCACTGATTCGGCCAATGAAGGTGGCAAGCTGGTTGTTCTAGTTATTATATTGCCCAGTAAATTGAATTGGTAAACATTTTGAAATATTGCAGGGGAATGAGGTTGATGGTGGTTTGGCTGTCTTAAGCCCACATGTTTTTAAGGTTGTATCTGAGTAATGTAATCTTTACCTGAAACAAAAGATAATACAAGAAAACCTCAAGCTTCTCTTTAGTGGCAAATACTAAAAAGTTTCCTCCTTTCTTCTTCTTTGTTCTCTTTTGCTACTGCTGCTTCTCAAATTCAAGTTCAAATTTTGTACCAGGTAACATATTTGAACCAATCTTGAAAAAGAATCATTTCTTTTTTTGTGTGGAGTTTCTTAGCTTGGTGTTTTTTCTTTTTTTTGCTTATGCATATGGTTCTTGAATGTGTGTTGCAGAGATAAAAGTGCAGCAAGACAAAGATGAGCCATATCTTGGAGTGAACATAGGTACAAAATTATTAGCTGGGTCGGGTATTTAGTTGGGTTGGGTAGTGGGATCCGGTTGGTTTATTTATTTATTTATTATTAATAATAATGAATTATTAATTAATTAAAACTCTAACCAATAAGAAGTTGTCACGTGTTAAGTTAGAAGCCTAATCACTTATCTGTTCAAGTTGAAGGGTATTTTTGAGCCAAATAGGTGGATGAAAGGGTATTTTTGAGCCTAAAGATGGAAGGAGGACATTTTTGTACCATTTCTAATAGTTGAAGGGTATATTAGGCCCTTTTCCGAAAAAACAATCATGAGAAATGTCGTATATAGTGTACAGATCCCCGCTTACTATGTATTATCCCTCCGCCATTAGCTCAACTAGCTACAGGGTTTGGCGCTAGTGAGTGTTTATTCAAATAGTTTGCCAAAAGGGTTTGTATTCTACGCATGATTGATCTAAATAGCGGTTATGTTTCCTAAGAGTGCAGATTGGTATAGACTATTGACTGTCTTAAGAGATATCGACTATTTCGATAGAGATTCCCTTTGTAATCATTTCAATAAATTGACTCTGGAAGATGGTGAGGGTTCCGAGGTTAGCGATCAGCTTTCTCTGAATCGTGCATTGAGAATAAAAGTACTTGGTTCCGTACGAATTAGCAAATTCAAATCAACAATTTTTCTGCACAAAACAGGGAAAGAGAATTAACTAGAACAAAGTGGATTTTCTTCATTCCAGCACTAGAAGCATTTTCTTACATGGGAAGCACATATAGACCAGCCACACAACACAACATTACAAAGGAAAGCATTAGTGATACATACACAACAAAGACACAACGCATAGGAGTAGATCTTCACAAAGAACACCTTTAATGAAAATACATTACAAAGCGTCTACAAACACTTATTTAAACCTTCTGAAACTCTGACAGAGTCGACTGACTCTTAGTTGTTTCCGCCGCGGATGCGGAAGGCCATCCTAATTATAAGGTCCGCCCTTTTCTCGGATGAGGGTCCTCTCCTCTTCTTCCAAAGTGCGGATTTGGTTTAGGAGTTGTTGAATGTGTTGTTCCACCAGCTCCGAAAAAACAACGGGCACGTGTTCTAAAAAGGCCTGTAGAGTTTGCATCTATAACTACTTCTGGTTTATATACACTGCTAAAAGGTTGAATTCCAAATTATTAGGTTAGGGCAGGGTGGAGTTCCTCTTTAGCACTGTTCTTTTGGGTGTAGTTCTGACTAATCAAGGTATAAAAGAAAAAGAAAAACCGTCCCTTTCTTTTTCACGTTTTTTTACATTTCAGTTCAGATACGTTGCTCGACCTGCGCCTTTGCACGCTCGACCGCTCCCCCATCCCACCTGGCCCATTCTAGCGCTAGCGGGGAATAACCTCAAACCGTAGAAGCTGCATCCTCAAGGGCTGAGTAATTATGCCAATGATCAAGATATTAACCACATAAATAGGTAGTAAAATGGTTATGAACCCACAATGGCGAAAGTTGGGGGAAGAGTGCATTTCCATCGCGAAAGATTCAATCCAGCCACAGGTTCCCCTACGGCTACCTTGTTAGGACTTCGCCCCAGTCGAAGACCCCACCGTGTTATGCGCCAATAAGACCACCAAAGGCCTTTGTGGCACTAGTGTGCCACAGAAGTCATGGGTGATCATTGGTCCTATGCTTCGGGCAAAACCAATTCCCAGGGTGTGACGGGTGGTGTGTACAGGGCCCGGGTACATATTCACCGCGGCATGCTGATCCGCGATTACTAGCGATTCCAACTTCATGTTCTCGAGTTGCAGAGAACAATCCAAACTGAGGCAATATTTCTGGATTCGCTTCGCCTTACAGCCTTGCTTCCCATTGTAATTGCCATTGTAGCACGTGTGTGTCCCAGCCCATAAGGGCCATGCGGACTTGACGTCATCCCCACCTTCCTCCAGTATATCACTGACAGTCTTTCGTGATTGCGGCACACACCTTTTTGTTTGTTTCAGAGCCGTTTGTTTGGGCGGGACATATTAATTACTGTAGTATGCTGCTTACCAGTTATGCCGAAGAGAAGAATATGGAGGATTGATCCTATTCACTGCTAATCGTGCAGTTTCCTTCCAATGATAAGGCTTTCGGGCAGTGGAAGTGGTCTTCCACTTGAGTTCCCTTGTCAGTTGGAGTTCTAACAGTAGGAGCGCCAAGGTAAGCCCTTGCAGCCATTGAGATATATCTAGCGGAAATGCTAGTTTCCAGCTATCTGGTTCAAGTCTTTCGTTCTGCCAGCAAGCTGGTGCTTGCAGCCTGTGGGTTAGACTGCCCTAAAGCGAGTAGGAGTTTACTCACATGCAGTTGGAAAGTTTGAAAGCAGAGCAGGAGTCTTCATTTCAAATGGGCTTTGATAGATCTTTGAAATTGGAAAAAGATGCTCATCCACTCTCTTTTCGATCCAGTTACAGTTGGAGTAGTAAGCTCATATAGTTCCCCCTCTTTCTCTCTTTCCTGCAGTTTGAGTTTTAGTTGGCTTTCCTGTCGATCTCGGCGAGCCAGTCTTAGTAGTTGCCCTAATAGGAGGAGGGTCATATAATAGTTGCTAGTCCTACTAACATGGAGTGGTAGAAAGCGAAATTGGGAGAAATTTGACACCCTGATTTTGCTCTTTTTATCTTTCTGTGCCATCTTCTAGCGATCGAAGACTTTATCTAAGAGGTGGATTTCCCTTGATAGTCGGGCATATTATATATGATGGATACGAGTGGGCCAGGCGAGTGAATAGGTATCAAGCCAGGTTACCTTTTTGAGAGTCCTAAGGAGGCTACCTAAACGATCGTTGAAAGGCTTAAGAGAGGTCAGGAAGGACAAGTCAAAGAGAAGGGTGGTT
Organism: Capsicum pubescens; assembly: GCA_030864215.1. Taxonomy (NCBI): domain Eukaryota; kingdom Viridiplantae; phylum Streptophyta; class Magnoliopsida; order Solanales; family Solanaceae; genus Capsicum; species Capsicum pubescens. Next base: position 288,246,190 of record CM061538.1, on the reverse strand, counting down.
CGTAGATCAATTAGTCAGCCGTAGTTTATTCTATTTGTAATCTTCTTAATGTAGTCTTGAGCGGGAGGGGGGGGGGTCTATCGGAGATAATCTCTCTACCTCACCTCTGACGTAATTTATGGACTGACCTCATACTCTACCCTCCTCTAACCCCAATTAGTGGGAATACACTAAGTATGTTGTTGTTGTCGTCATAATCGTCTTAATATAAGTTGAATCTGAATGCATAAAAAAAGGTGGTTCTTAAGTCTTAGGGGTCGTTTGGTACAAGAGACAAGGGATAACTAGTCCCGGGATTAATTTTAGGATAAGCTTATCCCATGTTTGGTTGGGATAAAATGCATGGGATAAGTCATCCTAGGATTAGTTATCCCGGGATTGTAGTGTTATTTTTATCCTACAAGGTGAGATAACTAATCCCGGGATAACTTGTTTCCAACGAAACGACCCCTTAAAGTGTTTCTTGTGACCTACAGGTGTGCTTTTTGCCTTGATGACTTTCAAGTTAGATAAATTATTTGATAATTCTTTTGACACCGACATGGTGTTTGGCAACGATTTTTTGACTTGTTACAGAAGAATCCTGCAGTTTTAGTAAAAGCTAGATTTCATTTATAAAAGAACTGGCAGGACATGCCAAAAACTACTGGGAGACTGGTAGTTTCTGTTTGATGTTATATTACGTGGATCCTTCAATTTCCTTGACATAACTGTATCAGATGAGTGTGATAATGGCCTATTTTTGTGGGTTCCGCTGCAACTGGCCCATTTGTGGAGTTCCTTTGTGTTGAGAAATGGATCTTATGATGGTGGACAGTGACGATAGATATCACTCAGCATAACCAAAAGGGAAATTTAGCATCCCTTGGTTAACCCCTAAGCAACTGTTCATGGCCATTATGGGGAAACCCTTTATGAAGGAGATACATTAGTTATATTTATATATGAAAAAGTGAGATATGGTGATATATCACCAGGTCTTCCAAAAGTAGAACATGTGTTTGAAGTGAGTTCGGTCAATTCAATATCCTTGAATCCAACAAAGAGGGTTGAGGGTTGGAACAAATGTATAACAAGAATTCTTGGAGTTCCTTGGGGATTCTTGATTGGTGCTGAGCTAACTATAGCGCAAAGCAAAATTTCTTTGGTAATAAAATCTCAGAATCAGATCTACTGAATGTAGTGGATCATCTACGAGCTCCAACTAAAAAATGGTTTCTTTTGTTGTATTTAATCGTATCCTTTGTCAAACACTAACATATGTTTCGTCAGTTTTCCTACTTCTACATATTACAATCTCATAGACATTAATCTGCAATGACTGGCGAGAGTGGTTGCAAAGAAACTACGTTGTCATGTCAGACACAAAGAAATTTTATTTTTAGAGTGATACGTCATGCAGAAATTTTTAGATTCTAGAATCTAACTATAAACTTTTAACGAACTATTTATGAGGGAAGTTTCATTTCCAATTAGCTAATAGATCCTTTTTACCTCTAAAAGATGCACTAGATAAACTTCACTTTGCCATGTTGAATCTAATTCTTCATATTTTTTTTTTGAGATAGGTAACAAATAAAAATCTAATTGTTGATATTACTTCCTTAATAGACTCTGGTATTAAATGCTTAGTGCAATTTCTTCTCTGCAAAACTAGAATAAACTAATATCTAGCACAACTTATCTTATGCTCTCATGCAGAAAAGGGGGAAGTCCATAGTGATCATTACAAATTGCTTCCTGTAGATTTGCGCAACATAGAAAATCTAAATGATATTATAGCCCAAGCAAATTTAGATCCCAGGTGTGTCATTGCTTCCCTACTACTTTTCCTTAAACAATTGTCTTTAATCTCCAGAAATGCAGCGCAGGTGATCTTATGGGATTTATTAAGTTTTGTCAAGCTTAGTGAGTCATGACTAATACCTCTAACTTAACCTCTCTTGTAATGGTATGTGTTATAATGGTGAATTTGATCCATGTAACCTAATGTACCAGTTTAATGATTAGTGTTTTAAAAGCAAAAACTGCATAAAAGCAATAAAATCCATGGATCTTGAAGTAAAAATGGAGAAGTGAACTGCACACTTATTTGAACTGAAACGCACAATTGTTAGAAAATTTAAAAATATCAAACACCGCCTCATGCCCCCACCTTTTACAACACTGTATCAGATATAGGACTAGCAACAATTTTTTCCTGGTTGCCTTTTTACTTGATTAATTGACTTTAGGTGTTTGCTGTCTACACTACTACTACTTGTAGTCTTTTTATTGTCTTCTTTTATTTTTCATCTTTTCAAATTTAGAACTATCTTGTTCTCTTTTCTGCTTCCCATGTTCTTAAAATATTGATCATTCATACACGTCCAAGTTGATACCTGATTAGGGTTAACTGCACATTCTGATGTTATCATCAGTTTGCCAACATTTATAATTGCAGAATGCGTTCTTATATATTTGGATCCTGATTCAAGTCGTGCTATTGTTGGATGGGCTTCAAGAACCTTTTCTACGGCAATATTTTTCTTGTATGAGCAGGTTGTGGAAGCTGTTAAGTTAAATCTTGTATTCTTTCATAGGCTAGATCCCTCCCTTCATCCTTTCAATTTGAGTTCTACTGTTATACTGTCCCAAGGTACTGCAGATACCTTGCTGATTTATTGTAATGACTTGCTTGCCTATGTTGACAGATCCACCCAGATGATGCGTTTGGCCAGCAAATGATTCGGAATTTGGAGGTATTCTTTGCTGATTATCTCTTTGATGATTAAGCATAAATTATAGGGATAACACGTATCTTTGTCTTGTAACGGTTTGTCAAAAAGTATGACTGTGTAAGATGCTTTCATGAATTAGTGTGTTTATTTGGCCCATTGTCTCATGTTTAAAGCACCAGAAGTTATATTATTGTGAGTAATTTCAGTTGACATAGAACTAGGACAATTTGGTCCTATAAAGTGAGTCCCTGAAAAGTTGAAATAGTTTCTGTTGATTTAAAGCTAATGTCTTGTCGGAGAGATACAAAGTCAAAGAAGATATATCATTGTGGACTGTCCCTCATCGGTGCCCTTATATGAATAAGGAGCTTCTTTGTTACAGAGTCCAGTTTCCTCTCCTTCAAAATACAACTGATATTTCTGTTGACTGTCATAGGATGATTTTAGTCTTGCTCTACTAAAGTTCTCAGTATACCAAACTTTTGTCAAACTAACTATAAGAGGTAGCTCTGCAGATATTCTATTATGTTTCTCATGACAGGCTTGTGCATTTTCTGCTTGTTCCCTTTCTCTGATTTTTTTCTTCCCTGTTATGTAGTTAATGTAACTTTCTATTAATTAGTTTATCGACTATCAAGTATCAACTGCACTCAAATCCCAAGTTAGTTGGGTAGATAATATGCATACTTGTATCCATTTCACTATTCAGGTGGGCACATTTTGACAAATTTAGTATCTAGAGTATTCATCATAGTTTGGTTCTCTAATACTGGCAGTGACCCTACCAACTCTCTTTCTTTATCTAGACAGAGGAATCGTTATGCTTTCCAAATCTCACATATGCATAGTTTAGTTAATACAACTTGGCTGTTTAATATGCATAGTTTAGTTAGGTAATACAACTTGGCTTTTTAAAGTTCTGCACTTAAATAAATTGTGTCATCTACAAGTATTTTCCAGCTTTCCCAGCATTCTGTCTATGTTATGTAAAAGGAAACCAAGTATGTGTCATACTATTGAGATGCTAATAGTTTGTATTTCTGAGGAAGTAAGAATAGGATTAACCATTGAAAGTTTAATTATAGAGTTCCTCGATGACAAATATTAATTGTTAAAATTATTTAAACCTCTAATAAAAATGGTGTCTATGGGAATTATGTCTTTTTATTTTAGCTGTGAAAGTTCCAAAATCTGTTGGAAGTGTGTAATCCGGGTTTAGACAATTTATAAAAATCTTTTGTATCTCCCAGACCATTATCTCTGCTCTCCTGCCCTGACTAGTTTTTATCAATCCTTGAAATGATTCTTTTCTTTGATGTGTCTGTGCAGCAGAATTATAATGCTCTTTTTCCCTTTTCAGAGCCGAGGTTGCGGACTATTAGGAATTTATGCTACACCAACTTTACAGGAAAAAGAAAATCTTTTTGTTGATCAAGGATGGCAGGTATTTCCAATTTGTAAAACTGCTTCTTAATCCATAGATTTAAATCACCATACCTTTCTCTGAATACACACACACACACATATATATAGTGAGAGACAGACTTCTTTCATTTCCGAATTAGCTTGCGACAAGTCCTAGCATTAGTATGAGTTTGTTGACCGCATAAGGGCGATCCATCTTGATGATGAATTCCACGATACCAAGAAATCAAAATTAATCGTTTGATGTCTGCTCGTTCTCCCCTCTTCAATTCCCAATGAACAACATGATCTTATTGATTTCATCCCAAATGGGCGAGTCTGTATTTTGAATTTGGGCCTTCAGATCAATCAGAGTGGGGATTTGCTCCTCTTCGGGAAGCTCGTCAAAGTTGCCAAGATACCTGACGCATCTACTAATTTTAGACAGGAGAGTCTTTAGATGTTAAGAGTTTGCATTTGGCCTATAACCTGTTCAGTCAAAGGTTTAGTTATACAGACCTACAATATTTCCGTCCATTTGCCTTGTGACACCCATCTTCTGTAATAAGGGATGGTAGATGATGTACTTTCCAGATGAAGCTGGCCTTTTTGCTGAAGGTCTTAAAGCTTAGAAGAGAATTATACCAATTTCCCAATTTCTAAATAAATACACACACACACGTACTATTTTTGTTGCAATTTGAAAAGTAAGATCTGGAAGAGAATGAACTGTGTACCCCTGGAAAATTATTCAGAAGACTCAAGCCCCAAGCACAGTTGCTTGCTTTGGTTGGATTGCAACGCATGAATCATGTTTGTCACAGGTACATCTGCAAAGAAGGGGTTTTAATCTATGCAGCTGGTGCTAACAGCAACAACAACAACATAGCCAGTGTATTCCCGCATAGTGGGGTCTGGGGAGGGTAATGTGTACACAGTCCCATACAAGTACCTCAGATGAAGTAGAGAAAGGTTGTTTCCGATAGACCCCTGGCTCAGGACAGAATATAGTATAACAAACAAAAAAAACACAACAAAATGGGATGACACACTGCTAGCTAATACAGGAAACAAGACAACCACAAGATTTGGCATTGCAAGTTTATTTGAAAAATATGGTGTATGTTCTTGAACTTATGTCATATTCATTGGATCAGCCTACTAATATCAAGCAAGCTTACCAAGTCGAAAGAAAGTTCTTACTAAGAAGTCCATGTAGCTTTATTCAAATAAAAATAGTGGTTTGATTATTTTTTAGGAATCAACTTAGTGAAATCTTCTATTTCGTATTACCAAAAAGGATTGATCCGTTGGGATCAGGACTGCTCTCTTATAATGGATCAGATTTTATCAAAATCAACCCCCTCTCTTCCATTTATTCCTGTTTCAAGACAAAATATCAACACTCTTGACCAACCTCGAGGAACTATTAATAGGTTGTTGAATAGAAATAATGAATGTATAAAAGTGGACTTTTTAAAAATCTAGATCCATGTTGTAAGGTTATTTTAAATCCATTCAATTTGAATTGGTAGTTTCTCCGTCACAATTACTGTGAAGAGACATCTAAAATAATTAGTCTTGGGCAGTTTATTTGTTAAGATGTATGTATAGCCAAAAATGAATTGTCCTTTAAATTGGGTCAAGATATACTTGTTCAAGGTAAATCTATAGTGATACAATCAGTTAAGCCTATTTAGCCGCCCATTACGAAAGAGATACATTAGTTACATTTATGTATGAAAATTTGAGATTTGGTGATATAACACTGGATCTTCCAAAAGTAGAACAGGTGTTTGAAACAGTTGGCAAGGGCAACCTTTAAGGAAAAAGCAAAGAAAGTTTCAGTTGTGCCTTTTATATTGTGTCGTCGAGGCTAGAAAGAAATTGAAGGTGCTTTGATAGAAGGGAGGAAAGTATCAGTTCCGTTCTGTTAAAAGTAGATGTATTCAGAACTTCAAAATGTGGTGTAGTGCTGCTTTTAGTTTTGAAGTTGATACATATGATGCTGGATTTCTTAGAATCCATTCTGGTTTGAGGGATGTGTGTCCAGTTTGATACTTCTTCTAATGTTGCAGTACCATCTTGGTACTGCCTGACAGTTTCCTAAATAAAATTCACCTTTTACTGATCAAAACAAATTAGTAGGAATACTATTAATAGGATAGATAAGGCTAATGAGTCACCTCACCAAACAATTATATTTAGCTATAGCAGGTTAGATAAAAGTGCATGCATCACTCTGGCATTAGTTGTAGGCTCAAGCTTTTAACTCCCTATGTCCCTGTTACTGATAATTTGAACTGTTACAGTTAATGACTACTAGCAATGGTTCAGCTCTAGTTTATATATTGGTTATGATAAAGCACACATGAATTTATAACTAACGGTTAGTTATTAATTGATTGCAGAAAGCTGTTGCTTGGGACATGCTACAGGTTTATAGTGATTTTATTGAAGCTCAAGAAAGACGAAGGTTAGCATGAGCTTTCATTACTCTTGTAGATTGATTTATGTAAACAAGGGAATGAAATGATTCATCTGAAGATGATGATCATATGCTACATTCTAGAGTAGCGTACTGTCTTTTATGGACATATTAAGCAATCGAGAGAGCTTGTGCTATTATGTTGATTAATATTATGTGTGGAGATATATGTTGCACAAGCATTACTGTTTGGGGGTAATTGAGCATCATGATGTGTAATTATATATTTGGGCATGTGATGAGGAGGGGCACTGATGCCTCAGTTCGTAAGTGTGAGAGGTTAGCTTTGGATGGTTTCGGGTGGGGTAGAGTAGGCCGAAGAAATACTGGAGGGAGGTGATTAGACGTGATATGGATCAATTACAGTAAAACTGAGGACATGACCCTAGATAGGAAGTTGTGGAAGATGCGAATTAGGTTAGAGGGTTAGTGCGGGTGGGTGGGGCGTAGCTAGTACATAGGAGCGCTTTGGTGTAGCCGTGCTAGTAGTCGTAGGAGGGTTGGGGTGAGGGGCGTGCTCCCGGTTTGATAGTGTAGAGTACTACTTTGTGGGTGTTATTTTATGTTATTCCATCTTGTTTCATGATTTATTTCGACTTTGTTTACCGTCTTTGGTCCTGAGCCGGGGGTGTATCGGAAACAACCTCTCTACTTCTTCGGAGGTAGTGGTATGGACTGCGTACATTTTACCCTCTCTAGACCCCACTATGTGAGAATACACTGGGTATTAAGCTACCAAAATTTTCATGTTTCAGTCAGAGCTTCAGAGGTCTGTAAGTCTTGTTTTGCTCCTGTCTCTCTCACCCACTAAAAATCGAACGAGTAAAATATAATAAGAAACAAATTATAAAAAGGTCCGCACATGCTAGCATCACGGTAAATGCTTTAATTTGTTGCATGACTATGCTAACATGCTTGGGCGCTTGACCTGTCTATATGTACATGCTGGTTGTTATTTGGTCTCACAGTTGCTTTATAGAAGTTATTTTTCAGCTGGATAGGTATATTCCTATAGCAACATAGATAGAATTTAGAGATGTTTTTAATAAGTTCATGGTCCTCAAAAGTTGGAATTCAGATTTTAGTATTGTGGTATCTCTTGTATTTGGTGTAGGTTTGAATTTGTAACAGATATTAGTATCGTGGTATCTCTTGTATTTGGTGTAGGTTTGAATTTATAAATATTGTGGCAAAGGATTTTGGCAGATGGATATAACTCCTTATATATGTTCTTTCCACTTTGCCTTTCTGAATTCTGCGTTGGTAAAAAGTGATTACCTCGTCACAGAAAAACAAATCACAGTATTTAAGAAAATATAAGAGAAACATAGTTAAGAGAACATCTATTAGGCTGACATGATGCTCTAATGTTTTGGTCTCAAAATATGATGTCTGTTGTTTCTTTTTATCTTTACAACAAAGAAAATATGCTTTTAATTCCCTATTAAACAAAATAGAAGCTTTCATATCTTTTAGAAACTTTCTATTTGATAAAAGTTACTATGGTTTTCCTGAAATATATTCTTATCTTTTTAGAGTCTGATATATCCTTTTTTCCAGGATAAAGGCTGATTCTTCTTTTTCTGTGTGCACCTTCCTTTATCTCTTTTGTGCTTGAAAAATTTATACACCACCCCCCACCCCCCAAAAAAGGGCCATTGCAGTTCTCAAATATTTGTATGTGATTCTCTGGACAGGATTGAAAGATTGGAAATATTTGATGAATTTGAAGAGTGGTATATGATGCAGGTAAGTTTCTATTACTCTTGTGCGTTTGACTGCAAACAGATTGGCCCTTTTCCAAGGCTTGCTTTTTCTTGACCTTAGGTTTTCAAGTACCAAGATGCTGCTCTTTGTTTTGTTTTTTGCTTTTTTTATTTTTATTTCTTTCCCACTCTTATTCTCCTTTAGTCTTTGGACAACCTTTCTGTATTATGTTATTCAATAACAAAGTTAGTGATGTGGTATCTGAAAGTTCCTTTTACCAATCAAAATAAGTTGGTGACATAATAGCAAAGAAATCCAAGATACGTGTACTACCTTTATGTCATGTGCTGCTGACCTGCCTTTTAGTCAAGTGACTTTGATTGATTAAAAATTCTTAGTCTATCGCAATAATATATTTGCATTATGTAATTTGGGATCTTGTAAACTAGTTCTGATTACTGTCGAGAGAATTTGGGAATGAGAGTACAAAAAGGTTGATACTCCTTTCATCATTTAGACCCTGTTCGACTAATTGGAGATTAGAAAAGCAAAAAGAAAAACAAAACAAAGTGGAATATTTCATTATGTTGGAGTAATTCAGAGAACTGCTAAAAAGTTTCGAGTGTTGGGGTCTGTTAAAAACATGTTTTATTAAGCTACAACTGTATGAAGTAGTAGTGTTGTGGTAATTTGGATTCAATTTGGATTCTAGGATTTGTCAAAATATTAGCATATATGAAAAGAGATAAAGACAACTGTATGAAGTAGTAGTGTTGTGGTAATTTGGATTCAATTTGGATTCTAGGATCTGTCAAAATATTAGCATAGATGAAAAGAGATAAAGTAAAGTGGGATGGACACGAAAGGTAGTAGATTAAGTAAGGACTTGAAGGGGTATTTGAAAACCAAAAAAGATGGGGAAAATGCATTCCTTCGTATTATACTGATAAAAAGTGCATGCTTTATGCTCAGGGAAGATGCATACTTCATTTTATACTGATAAAACGAAATTCACACCTTATTTATCTAGTCTTGTGTAATGCTACTTTTCATTCATTAATTTTTTTATTTTTTTTGAAAAACCAATTGCAGGAGCACTACTGTGTTACATATGCAGTCAACGATGCTATGGTATGCTTGTATATCTCCTACATTAAACTACGTAATTAGTTCCAAACTTGCAGGAGTATTCCACTAATTATGTTCCATCTTTTATTTGATCTTATACTTCAGGGACTGTTCAAGGAATTCGGTTTTCCTAATAAACAGCCCACAACAAACACCTCCACTGCAACATCCACATGAAAGAGGATCCTATCTAGACGATCGCTTTTTCCAATCTCTGATGGTCTTCAGAATATGAATGGAAAACTTGTTTACTAGCTGTCAACTTGCCTGGACAGAAGGGTTTCAGGTACTGAAAGGGTCTTAACCAGTTCTGGTCCTACTTAGGTGTATTAGGGATGGTCATTAGTGTGAATACATCTTATAGAAAATCCTCTTCAGCTATTTTTATTTTTATTTTTATTTTGTATAATGTTGGACCGAACGGGAGCGTGCGAGTTCATATAGCGGATCCCAATTTGTTTTGTTTCTGATGTGATTGTGAAGGGGAAGATCCTCTTTTGCTAGCTGTTTGGCAAAGCTAAAACGTGGTAGGGCCATTTGTGAATGGAATTGTGTTGTGTTGGCCCCTTGTTGGGTGGGGGAACACTTGCATGGTTGTCCCCTCTTTTCAATTGGATACTCTTTTTTCTCTTTGCTTTACTTATCTATTTGCATCATCCTTTTGTTCTTTTGTATTTAATTTGACTATTGTACCACCGAATTGGTAGATACGATAACTCAATGCTTCATCATGACAACAACTTTGTACCTCAAATTACTATTCATAGCTATGGAAAATCAAGGTATTTCTTTTTTGCAATTTTAAGGTTACCATACATCTATAAATCTTGAACATCTAGCTACCCCAACAATAACATACCCACTCTGGTCTCACACGTGTGGTCTGCAAAGGGTGGAGTAGTGTACGCGGGGCCTGGTTACACCCTCGACATCGGAGTTACAGTCTAGCAATTGCAATTTTACTTTACTCCCTCTCACATAGTTAGTTCATATTCTTAATCGATGTAGCTTGGTGTAAACATCGAGAGTAAGTTTTTCGATAGCCATGACCTTATAGATTACATTGAAATAAAAGATGGGGAGAGAGAGTTAGGGTGCAGGGGGTCCAAAAGCAAGAAAAAGTGGTTGCATCAAGTGGAGGTTGGAATAATGTAATGCTGACAAATAAATTTAAGTGAAAGGGAGAAAAAAAGGGTCCCCCTTTTGTGTTCACCTTTTTAGGAGGGAAGGGAATAGTATTATAGTTCCATCATTTTCTATGGATTGCAGCCCTACCTCACACACTATCATCTTTCTAATGCTCTATTTGCCTTCTGCTGTTGCTTCTGCTAAGTGCTAAAAAACCCCATTTTTAAGGATTTATACATTTAACTAATTTTTGTTGCAGCTTTAAGAGACCTCTTTGTTTACTGCATGAAACCTTAGGTGCTTTTTTTCTGTACTATGTTGTTCTTGTTCCTAAACAGTTCTGCGACAGTTAGCAAAAATGTATATAAATAAATAGGCTTAATCCATAGCTAGAGGCCTTTTTACCTTGTCTGGACATTCTATTTAGACATTTGTATTAAGTCAAGTTTCAATTGTACGCTTCAACTCCTAATAAAATGTTTCAATTAGACACTTTCGATTCAAATTTTGAGTCTTTCTGTGTGCGTTTCTTTTGTTTAGATAGCTAAGTTAATCACATAAAATATGTCGTCTCCTTTAATTATATACATTTGTCTCAATAAGACGTAAAATCTCACGTGTTTTCTGCTTGAGATTAATGCGTATAATTGTCTAATAGACAAACAAAAATACACGCAAAAACATTTCTGAGATTTTCGTGTGGCCATGAAATCATAATTTTTCGGAATTGGAGTTGTGTTTGGCCACGAATATAAATTAAAGGTGGATTTTGAAATTTTATGAGAGAAGTATGAGTGACAAAAGTGAAAATAGGTTTTAATTGTTTTCACTTTTTCAAATACAATTTCAAATTGTATTTGGAATTTTCATGACCAAACACACATAATGTTTTCACTTTTTTCACTAAAGTAGAATATTTTTTCAAAAAAAATAATAAAAAATTCATGTCCAAACGGCTACTTAAATCGAAATTATGTGAAAAAATTCCCCCACTAAACATAGAGCCTAATTCTACCCCACCCCACACACACATGTAACCCACCCACCCCACCCCTACCACACACACACAAAAAAAATAAAAAATAATGTTACTACAATGGAGTATTAAACAAAGATCATTTTGTACTTGAAAAACCTTGAGGAATGTGACAGTGTGTGTCTGTGGTCCTTTGTATAGTTTTAGAGTGGCATCGTATTCGTATTTCGTACCAGACTTACTCTGTTGACCTTCTCAATTTGGACTCTTTTCACTACACACTTTGTCCATTAGCATCTTGTTTTCTCAATTAGGAACCAGAAAAGGCCTATTTGGTTATCGACTCTATAAATAAAAATGTAAAAAGATTAGTTTTCAACATCGTCATCCCTTTCGATGAATTGCAATTAGTTCTTTCCTAACTAAAACCAAAAGCATTGCACCATATTGAGATGTGAATTCATTTTCCGCCCCAATGAGATAGGAATTTCTAACTCAAATCCTGAGATATTCAATTAATCAAGTAGGCTTAAAAAAAAAATTCATGAGTCAAATTTGTATGTAGAACTCAAATTTAGGACCTCTATCTATCTGCCGCATATCATACTGAAGTAGAGATAGTCACACACTTCTATATTGATGTCTGATGGTCCTCGAGCAGACACATGTTATTCTTTGCTTGCGAGCTCGGAAAAATTCAGTAGCTTTGCTTACGGGCACACTTATTTTCCCCCCTTTTTGTGATGCCTAAAAAGCATCTTAAATTTTTGAAGAAAAAAAAAAAGAGAAGAAAAAAAAAAGGTGATGGAAAAAAATAAATAAAGAGCAGCATGTGAGGAAAAAAATTTGGCTTACACTATTTTTTCCAATCTTTCCCTTTATCCAATGTCCTTTTTTTTTCTTTCTTTCTTTCTGTAATTAACATTCACACTTTCAAGAATCACTGTTTTATTCTTTCCTTTTTCAACTGTTTTTTTTTTTTTTATTTCCTCCAAAAAATAATTCTATAGTACTATTCGCATAAAGTTTGGGTTAAACTCTAATCGCAACGACGAAGATTTACCTTTTTTACCTAAATATATTTAAAAATTCTTTTAACAATATATCATAAAAGAAAAATTCTCCAGCGATTACCTTTACCATTAGGTTGAAATCTAAATGTAAATATAAAGATTTCCTTAAACATAACTCATGAATCAATTTGTTCGATTCTTATAAATTATATGAACATATGATAAATTGTATCTTTAGCTATCGTACACAACATATAAAAAATAACTTTCATTCGCAATGAATAACATTACAAGAAAACGCTTTATGTGGAGAAAGAATCGTATAAAAATCGGGAAAAAAAAAAGGAATCAACTCTATTTAGTTTGGTTTGATTTGTGTATTTGTCAAACCTATATAGTTGTTTGGTTTTGGTTTAGATAAAAAATTAAAATCATGAGTATTTTATTAATAACTTTGTGATTCATGAATTTTTATTTATTTGATAAAGTTGAAATGAAATTACACTAATTTGGCATATTTCTTATTAGTGAATGGTCCTTTTGATGAGTCATGGATAACGTAAATTTTTGTGAATTTTCATGGTGCAAAATCCTAAAATATGAAATATCTTTTTGACCAAATGTGAGAATATGCTCTTTGCACTCTTCTTTTTTATTTTTTATTTTTATTTTTTCAAAAAGAGAAATAAAGTTACTCTAAAAAGAAGTTTCCTTTCTTACCCCAATTTGTGTTTTATCCCTACCCAAAACCAAAATCTTGTTCTTTTTAATTTCCTTTTCACATTTAAAGAAAGAGAAAAAAAAAGTGGATTTTTCTATACATTTTTAAGGATTGTTTAGACATAAAAAATATTTATTTATTTTTAAATAATTTTATTTTATTTAAATATTAATATTTGATCATGAAAATTTTTAATTCAACTTGACGCTGCATTTCAAATTTAAAGCAACTTATAACTTATTTCCCAACATATTTTTAATTTTTGAAGTTGGATGTAATTGTATTGAGACATTAATATTATTTTAAATATTTTTACAAAAAATATAATTAAACACGTTTTCATCTTCAATTTTAACTCCAAAAATTTAGTGAAAGATATTTGAATTTATGCCAAACACGTAATAATAGTCCTGGACATTATAATTGGTTTTTACTATTTGCCAACATGATTAATCAATGTCCCTTATGTTTTACTAATCTTTTTTATTTGTCTTAATTAATGATTGCATTTTTATAATGTCCATTTTCCCTTAAATTATCGATCTGGTCCTCAATCCACTTATCTTTCTTCTTTAGACCCTATTGTTAATAAGTTCTTTGTTATGAATCAATCAACTGCAATTTTTACATTTTATAAGTTTTAGTAAATGTTACTCCCTTCGTTCCAAATTTTCTAATTTGACTTCCCATTTTACTTATTTTTTTTCATTAATCAAGAAGAGACAATTTTTTTTTTTTCATGTTTTACCCTTTACATTAATTATTTTTTTCTTCAAATTAAAATGTAAACATCATTTAATAGGGGTACTATGGTAAACTGAACATGTTATTAATTATTTTTCTTAATCAATGTGTCATCTCAATTTGTGACGGATAATTTGGGACGGAGGAATACAAAAAAAAAAAAAAATACACAAGAAAAATATAGTATTGTTATAAATGTATTTACATTATAGTGAATGTCTATCAAGATCTACTTTGATATCTATTAGGATTTGAAGCATCCGTCTTTTACTCAGACTAGGAGTAAATTTTCCCTATAAATAGAGGGGTTTTATTCATTGTATTGACAATCAGATAATCTCTCATGCCTCAAGGGAATAAATAAGAAGCACTCTCTCTATTCTCTCTACTTTTCTTCTTTATTCTTTCTTGTAGCAATAACACGTTATCAGCACGAGACTCTGCCAAATAAGGTGAGATTATAAATCTAAAGGCCAAGGTTAGTAATTCCTTATGTTATTTGTATTTTTCTATTAATGATATAATTATTGTTGGATTTGAGGAAAAATAATTGGTTTGGACCATTTATGTTTTAAATTCATTCCTCAAGAACAATATTATCAAAAGGGATGATAATATTTGGGTTCAAGTCCCATCGATTTATGCCTAAGACGTCTTTATATGGATAAGATGTTGAGTTTGAATCTCAATACACCATATTGATGATATTATAATGGCTAAGGCAAAATAATGAGTGTTTAATTAAAGGTCATGAAACATATCCCATTAGTATGCTTTATTCCATGAAGTGAATATGGTAGCATAAATCTGAAAGTTGACAACTTGCTTCATTGTTGAAAGAAGACAGGTGATTGAATGCACGAATATAAACGTGGAGAGATAATATGATAATAATCATCAAAATTGATAATATTTCCACACGCTTATTATGATTATAAGATTTGCTAGAGAAAAATTCTCTACATCATATATATGCCTCAATTTGCTTCTGAAGTAGCAATATGATGAGCTCCTGAAGTAGCAATATGATGAAAGAGGTTACTTGTTCAATATAAATTGAGCATAATTTTCAGATTGTGTAATCGAGATAATTCATCTTGATGATGATGGTTTAGCATTGAATGTCTTTCATAAATAACTGAATCATTACTAATGAGAACAAAGTTTCATGTATTGGTATGAAATATGATATGTTGCATACAATAACACTTGTATGCATTAGACCAATAAATTATGATTATTTCTTCTCTCTCAATTGGTTCAAGATCGGGAACCAACTATTCCATCTAATAGTTTTGATGTGCGATATTCGATTAATGAATGTACCATGATGCATAAAGATGGATCCATCAAAGAAGATGGATGATGTATGTTAGCTTTCCTAACATAGGGGAGAGATTATAAGCAGTTATAAAATATGTTAGGAATTATCATCGGATCTTCATTCAAAAGATAATTCAAGTCAAATGCCGAAAGCATCTCATATTAATCTGCAAGTGCTCCTATTTTGTGTCCTTAAAGGATAAAGTCTATGCATGCATGAAGCTTGATAGACCAATAGGTTTTAAATGAAATAATCCTTGAAAAGGATAAGGAGCAAATAATCATGATAAGAAGGTAATGTGCTCTTGAAGAGCCTACAACATAACATTTCATGAAACCTTATGAGAGGTTTAGGTACCTGAAAATAATGAAGTGATGAGATCTCAAAATGTTATGTCGCATTGTGAACCGATACAAAAAAGAAATCATCGATGATATCTTTGATACAATTTTGGCGCAATATTGTAAAAGATTACAAGGATCTGAATTCTACGTTAATTTAAGCATACTGACGTAGAAATATTTATCAAGTAACCTGAAAAGATGTATTTTGGTAAGTGTAAAACTTATTTGATTTGCTGTCCAGACACTTAAAGATGTCACACTTGATATGTTGGATATTGTTACTTAACAAACATCCATATGAAAATCCCTAAAGGATTCAAAATGCCTGAAGCATATAAAGTTCCTGAGAAATTTTTTATTATACTCATAAGATATAATTTGATGATTTGAGTATCATTGAAACTCTTAGAGAGTTTTCAAAAGCAATAGAGTATTTGCTTAAATGAGAAACATGCAAAAATTGAATAAGGATCCATTCCGACCTCAAGAAAAGAATGAGAAATTCATTGGTTATGAAGTATCATATCTTAGTGCAATTGATGCACTAATGTATCTTGCAAATACTACAAGGCCTGATATAGCCTTTTTTATAGTTAATTTGTTAGCAAGTTTGTAGTCCGAATCTTATTGGTCATACTGATTTTGAGTACTTATCTGACCTACATAAAGCTCGGTCTCAAATAGGCTATGTGTTCATATGTGGTGGTACTGCAATATCTTGAAGATATACAAAGTAATCTATCGTAGCCACTTCATCGAATCATGCTGAGATAATAGTTATTCATGAAGAAAGCCGAGAATGTGTATGGTTGAGGTCCATGATACATCTCATTCGAGAAAAATGTGGTGTGAAATATGACAATCTACCTACAATTTTATACGGAGATAATGCATCATGCATAGCACATCTTAATGGAGGATTCATAAATGGAGATAAAACGAAGCACATTTTGTCAAAGCTTTTCTATGTACATGAGCTACAAAAGAATGATGATATTAACGTGCAACAGATTTGTTCAACTGACAATGTGATTGATTTATTCACCAAATCTTCTCCAATTGCAACTTTCAAGAAGATGCTGCACAAGATCAGGATGCAAAAGTTCAAGGATGTTCTCATTAAGGGGAGCAAATACGCATTGTACTCTTTTTCCCTTTCAAGATTTTGTCCCACCGGATTTTCCTTGTAAGGTTTTTAATGAGGCAGCCTATATGCGTATTGTTAGAGATGTGTACTCTTTTTCCTTCACTAGATTTTTTTCCCACTGTTTTTTTTTAGTAAGGTTTTAACGAGTCATATTATCTATCTAGACATTCAAGGGGGAGTGTTATAAATGTATTTACATTATAGTGAATGTCTATCAAGATCTATCAAGATCTACTTTGATATCTATTAGGATTTGAAACATCCGTCTTTTACTCAGACTAGGAGTAAATTTCTCCTATAAATAGAGGGGTTTTGTTCATTGTATTGACAATCAGATAATCTCTCATCCCTCGAGAGAAGAAATAAGAATCATTCTCTCTATTCTCTCTACTCTTCTTCTTTATTCTTTCTTGTTTCATAACAAGTATCCCTTTGTGATATAAGTTAATGAGTTTTTTTGTGTGAATTTAAAAAATAACCCTTTAAACACCTAGACAATTGTGGTTAAATGAAAATGACTATCACAATTTATTGATCAATAATGAAAATGGATAAAATAAGAAATATAATCCCAACTTTTACTACAGATTTGAGACAAACTTGGCAATTTAATACCTCGATAATTGGCATTATTGATTTCTTTAGCCACTATCTCCGTTTGTGATGTATCTTTCTTCAAGTTCAACGTGCATCTTAACTATCTATAGATGTTTCATTGCAAGTTTAGATTAATAGAGATGTGATCGATGATTGAGATGTCTTTATTCTTAATTAGATATTTTAAATATTATGAATTTTGAATACACGAAAAATCTTAATTGACAACACACCATCTCCCTCCACCCTCCACCCTCCACCCCAACCCAAACACAATCTCCAAGAAATGAGCCGTGCCATATTCAATCTGAAATAATCAAATTCCAATAATACAAACATCAAATACTCTGTGATAAAAGGAAAAACATAAGTTTTGAGATTACTCGTGCATTATTCTTACATTACTACACATGTACAAGTAACCTATTTAATTATGAAATTAAAGACATTAAGAGAACAATCAACCAAAAAAAGACATTAGGTTAGAAATAATATTTAAGACAACAATCAACCAAAAGAAGAAAGAAAACATTCTAAAATAGGGAAATATAAAATCTTAATTATTTATTCAATAAAAAAAATATAGTGGCCTCTATTCCAAGATCCCAAAGCACCTACCTACTAGCTACCCCTACCCCCCACCCCAACCCACCCCACAACCCACCCCAACTAATGGGGTTGTGAACCCTACCCTTTCTTGTTGTCTGCCAGCTGCCATCCATATCCAAGCTAAATACAAAAAACAGCCTTTCCCTATTCTAAACCAATCCTTTAATTAAAAATTTTAGAAAAATAATTAAAGATATTATATATTGTTCTAAACCTATTAGGGAAAATTTTCTCTTTTTGGGGAAACCACATTTCTTATTGAAAAAGTAAATAAATATGTTCAACATTCCTAACATGATAATTTTTTTTGTAAAATATACTCTTTTCTAATAAGAATAAAATAATAAGACGTCTTAGAGTAGGAGTATCAACATATTTAATTTTAAGCTAATTTAATCACTAATTTCTTAGTCTTTATACTCCCTTTATTGTTTTACTTAAATAGTATACTAAATACATTTTTTTTTCTTTTACTGATTTATTTTAACAAATCAAACGAGAACTAATTGTTATTTTTTTATTCTTTTATTAATAAGCAATTATTTTCCAATTTTGTTTGAGTATTTCTAGTTAAATTTTAGTTTTTAAGATATAGTTAATAAAGATAGTTTAGTAAAAGAATAATTAATAGTATATGCTTACTTAAGTGGATATAAAATGCAAATGGACAAGTTAAAAAGCAACGTGAGTAACAATTTAAAAATCAACCCGAATTGCGATAATATAGTTGAGATTTCTTTATTTTTAATTAGAAGTTTCGAATTCGAACACCTAATAATAGAAACATGCGATCTACAATACGTAAATATGAAATAAGCTAGCTCCAATGTTGGTATCAAGTGAAAAAATCAACATTTAATTGTGAATAATACGTAAATATGAAATAAGCTAGCTCCAATATTGGTATCAAGTGAAAAAATCAACATTTAATTGTGAATAATTATTTACTAAACATCAACATAAATGTGATAGAATAATTGAGATTCTTTTACTCTTAACTAAAAATGTCGAATTTAAACGCCTGACAATAGAAAGATAGGACTATGCAGTGTATGAATGTAAATTTAATTAAATTTTTAATGTTGATATCGAACATCAAATGAAAAAATCCAAATAGATAAGCTTATTTATTACAAGTATCTTGAAAATTAATGTTGACAAAATGATTTTAATTTAGACAAAAAAAAAACATGACTCAATAAATGGTTAATTGCCAAATGCCAATTTCTTTTGGTTTAGAGTAGTACTATTTGGACAATTTTTTTTAATTATTTTTTTATTACCAATTTTTTTTAAAAAAAACTTTAAAATGTTGAAAAAAGATAGACACAGCCAGTCATTGTTAAAGTACTCAAAAAGACTTTTTTTTGAGTGGAGAAAAGAAAGTGATGAGCAAAGTAAAGTGAAGTATCACTATACCACTGTGTGTAAACATGCCACTTCTTCTTCTTCTTCTTCTTCTTCTTCACCGGCTCCGCCCTTCTCCGTCGCGGCTTCTTTAACTCTCTGTGCCGCCGTAGTAACCACCGTCAACGGCGGAGACAACATCCACTTAATTGGTTTTCCTTTTATTTTTCCGATGGGTTGTACGGCGTCGAAGCTGGATAATGAAGATACAGTCCGGCGATGTAAAGATCGCCGGAGATTAATGAAAGAAGCTGTATATGCCCGTCATCATTTAGCTGCTGCTCATTCTGATTACTGCCGTTCACTTCGTATTACAGGTTCTGCTTTATCTACCTTCGCCGCCGGTGAACCTCTCTCCGTTTCAGATCATACCCCCGCCGTACTCCTCCGTACGACGCCCTCTTCTACCACCCCTACACCCCCACCACCACCTATTCGTATCCCATCTCCTTCACCTTCCTTCCACACACCACCTCCGCCTCCTCCTCCGCCGTTTTCGCCGTCTCCGACGATAGCTTCTTCGAAGCTTCCTCATATACTTTCTGCTTCCTCTGTTTCTTCTCATCAGCAACGGCAGCGACAGCAGCAGCCGGTTCAGCCGAAAAAACCGGTGAAGCTTCCGCATATTCTGTCGGGATCAAGCTTGAATTCGTATAATGAAGATTATACATACGATGCGAAGGCGAATTCGACTTATTCGAGTACTCCTTCACAAGCTTCGTCTGTTTGGAACTGGGAAAATTTCTACCCTCCTTCCCCTCCAAGTTCAGAGTACTTTGAACGCATCCACAATAAAAACAACTTAGCTGTTGAAGCTGATGATGAGTTTGATAAGGCATCGAATTACACATCTTATTCACAGTACTCTCAGCATCAACGTCAACATCAACATCATCAGCATCCTAGTGAAGAATCACTTCTTGGGAAATCGAATAAGCAATTCGATTTTTTCGATACGGATAGTGTTAACGATGAGAAATCGACAAATGGGTCAGTCAAGAATCAGAAAAAAGTTGGTGAAAACAAGCAGAACTATGGAGGTCACCATTTGAATAACAACTGGGAAAGTGAAGCTGAGAGAGAAGAGGTACAGTGTAGTGAGTGGGGAGATCATGATCATTACAGTACTACAACTTCATCTGATGAGGATGAGGAAGAGGAGGAGGAAGAGGAGAAGGATGAGATAAGATCTGGGTATGGGCCAACCCGTTCGAATTTCGGGTCGACTGGTTCAGTGAAGAATGAGGAAGTTAATGTGAATATGAAGAATTTCTCAGGGAAGAAATCTGATAAGATGTCAGAGGATGGAGGGTCGTCTTCGATGAGTTGGGGGAATGGAAATGGGAAAGTGGAGATGGTATCTGATAGAAGTATTGTGGTGAGGCACAAGGATTTAGCTGAGATTGTTGCTGCCATTAAGGAATACTTTGATAAAGCTGCTTCTGCTGGTGAGCAAGTGTCTGAGATGTTGGAGACAGGTCGAGCTCAGCTCGATCGGAGCTTTAGGCAGTTGAAGAGTGAGTCTTTTTCTTGGAATCTTGATTTATGTGCTGCAAATTTTGATTTTTATTGCTCTATCTGTGGCTTTTGATCATAGCATAGTTATTAGTAGATATTGTATGTTTTCTGGGATGCTATCTGAACTCATCTACGTGTATCGATTGCTTGTTGAACCCTGTCGTGTGAAAGTAGCTTTGCATAGCCAGTTCCAGGTTTGGATAAAGGAGTATAGTTGTGGTAGTTTAAAACTCATGGTAAAAGTAGTCAAATTTTGATGAATCTAGATGATTCATATCATTTGCTACAACATTTTCGGGGTTGAGATTTAGTTGATTGACATTGATTTGGCTTCCCCTTGAGATCCAGTTGAGCAAATATCGTTTGTTTAGTATGTAATATTGTTTTTTTCCGTGCATTGCAGAAACGGTGTATCATTCCAGTGGAGTATTTAGTACCATAAGCTCTACCTGGTCTTCAAAACCTCCATTGGCGGTCAAGTATCGATTTGAACCTAGTTCTATTGATGAAGGAGGCCAAAAGAGTCTTTGTTCCACCTTGGAGCGACTTTTGGCATGGGAAAAGAAACTATATCAGGAAGTGAAGGTACTCTTTCTCAATCCGAATTGTTCTTAATCTTCAAGAACTCCTATTTACTTTCTTGTGTTTTATACCAATTGGTCTTTTGCAATCTTCGTCTCAGTAGGTGAGATTGTTGTCTGCAAAGATAAAAAGCTGTAGTTAAATCCAACTCTGATTCAATCAAGAATGGGGTAAACTATACTCAATTATTGTGAATTCAGTAGCGGAGCCAGAATTTTCATTGAGGGGGTTCAGAAGTAAATATATGGACTAGTCGAAGGGGGTTCAACATCTACTATATATACATAAAAATATTTTTGACCATGTAAAAATAGTATAATTTTCCGACGAAGGGGGTTCGGATGAACCCCCTGAATTCAATGTGGCTCCGCCACTGATTGTGATGGGATATTGATATTTTAGTAGGGTATATGATAGATATAGGTGTAAAAATCAGGCGGGTCATACTCGTCTGATCTTCTTCGGATTATCCAGCTTGTGTAATCTAACTTGGTTGCACTCGGTTTAGTTAATAATGGTGTAATGACTAAAGTAACCTAAGTAGTTATATGACTTGACATGGACAACTTTGAGCTATTATAAGATTTTAATTTAGAACATGCAGATTCCCTGCATGCCTTATAACTAACCTTTTCAACTCACTTAAGTGTACATTCTGGTCATATATGTTTAAGGTGTGTGGCCATCTCGCTAAAAGTTTAAGCTATTAGAGAGGGAGAGCAGACTTTTATTTAACTAATTATATATCATTTGAAAGCTCAAGTTATTAGAGAGAACACACTATTATTTAGTCAACTATATCTTCAATAATATAAACCTCATTTTGTAAAACCCTTTTTTTTTCTTGCGGTTATTAGTGCGGAAAGGAGAAGTAGCATAGGAAGTGTCTGCAATTTTAGGATCCTTTCAACTCCTTATAGGTTGGAACTTTTCTTGACATGATTAAAAACTGTGGAAGATGGATATATGCATGTCTCTGCATATACATGTCCGTTGCTTGTCTATTTTTTTGGTGACTCATATCTATTTGATTTTGATTTTCCTAGTGTCATGCTCTTGCAGTAGTAAGCTCATCGTGTGTTTATTTTATTTTATTGGTTATAGCGATGACATTGAGTTCAAACTATTCGTGAAAAATAGAAGAAAGGTTAGGCAACTTGAGTGACTACTTCCTTGCACGATACTTTAGTCCCACACATTTGTTTACTCTTTAAGTACTGTAAGTGCAGGCCAGGGAAGGAGTTAAAATTGAGCATGAAAAGAAGTTGGCAACATTACAGAGTCAGGAAGGCAGAGGTGATGACGAAGCCAAGTTGGACAAAACCAAGGCCTCAATAAAGAGGTTGCAGTCACTGATGGTGGTCACATCGCAGGCTGTTTCCACTACGTCCTCTGCCATTATTGGTCTAAGAGACTCTGACCTTGTTCCGCAGCTTGTTGAACTTTGTCATGGGTAAGTACTTGTGTTTGGTGCATGCTTGATTTGGAATTTGTTGACAACCAACTTGTATTTAGAATATTTTCTGGTGGACACATGCATGGAATATGGGTTGAAATGACACATGGTTAGTACTTATGTTGCAATACTTCTTAGAGTAAACATCAACTTATTGGAGCCAACTTTCTACCTGTATGAGATTGAAGAAGTCTGGTTTCCGGAATTTCTTCCGAGTTATTCTTTTCTTTCTGAAATCATTTCCAGAGCCTTAATCACCCGAGTAATTATGTGCCATGTCAGGACTTATTTCCTTATAATTGAATTGAATAGGCTGAATATCTCCTACCTAAAATTGATGGATCTCACCTAAAGTCATACTCTCACATGTAAAATGTGTTGATGTTATTATTTGTCTGTTCCAGTGGGTAGTTGAAAGTTTTTGTATCTTTAAAGTGTGCTCCTTTTGTCTTCCTGACCATGAAAGCATGTCGACGGAGCATCTTTCTAGAGTCTGACAGCCTCTCCAGGATAAGTTGTGGCCAAGACGGAACCACTTTTTTTTTTTTTGAAATTTGGAATATCTACTGTGTTTTGACATGTGTAATTGTGTAATTGATGGCTAAATATAGTAGTGCTTCTTAGTCCGGTCAGTATTGATAGCTTAATCTGAAATTGTGGCAATCACTATGATAATTGCTGTGAAAATCTGTGCTCTTCTACTCAGAAGATAGTTTTAAATTGGATTGTCTATGTTTTAAATTTGAATATAGCTGATGATAAGTGCTTACTGTTTTCTAAGTTTTATCCCTGAGTAGTCCTCAACTGATACTGGTACTAAACTGATGCAGATTCATGTACATGTGGAAATCCATGAACCAGTTTCATCTAGTTCAGAATGACATTGTGCAGCAGGTGCGTGGCCTCATCAATAGAGCAATTAAAGGTCAATCGACATCTGACCTGCACCGGCAGGCAACACGTGACCTTGAGTCTGCTGTATCTGCATGGCACTCGAGTTTTTGTCGCCTGATAAAATTTCAAAGGGACTTTATCCGCTCCCTTCATGGTTGGTTCAAGCTCACCCTTGTATCAGTCAATAGTGAGCCAACTAATGGCAACAGGGAGTTCTCAGATTCATATATGTTTTGCGATGAATGGAAGCTAGCGCTTGACCGTATTCCTGACACTGTTGCATCTGAAGCCATCAAAAGCTTCATAAATGTTGTCCATTCGATCTATGTGAAACAGACGGAGGAACTAAAGATAAGAAAGCGGACTGAATCTGCATCAAAGGAGCTTGAGAAAAAGGCTTCAAGTGTTAGGAGCATTGAAAGGAAGTATTACAACTCTTACTCCATGGTTGGCATTGGACTTCCTGATGCGGGACCTGATAATGGTAATGTTTTAGATGCACGAGACCCTCTCGCTGAGAAAAAGGTCGAGCTTGCAGCTAGCCAACGGCGTGTGGAAGATGAGATGATGAAGCACTCTAAAGCAGTGGAGGTAACCAGAGCGATGACTCTGAACAACATTCAGACGGGGTTGCCGGGAGTTTTCCAGGCTATGACCAGCTTTTCTTCCTTGATGACAGAGGCCCTTGAGGCTGTATGCACCCGTTCTTATTCTATTAAGTAGGAAACAACTTACAGATAACTGAATACTATTACGTATTTTCTTTTTTCTTTTTGGCTATTTTTATCTCGGTTTTGGGCGAGGATGGAAGAGAAAGGGCGCATTTTTGGTCATAGGCTCCTTTCAGCTAGTTGGTTTTTTCCCTTGATATTTTGCTATATTGTTGTAGATATGTGGAATTTTTTTCAATTTTATCTAGTGGTGGGAAGAGGAATATTTCCTGTATGTATAGCAAATTGTTTGCATTATTGCATTGAGTTCCAACATTCTAAGCAGATGAATAAATGTATTCCTTCTAAGTGGAAAAATATTTCTTCAACCAAACTATTCTTGCTGTTGTGTCCTTTTCTGTAATGTGCATCTTTCATGACCTATTTTTGAGAGCATTTGACAGGATCACTTAACTCGGGTTCTTCTTGTTGATGTCTCGAGGTTTTCTTGGTTCGGTGGTTGGGTCATGAAAGTCAAGTAACATCCGTAGAGACATACTTCCTTTATGTAATGGGGATCAAAGCATTTTGTGATGTCGGAAAGCCACTGAAGACACAGCTCTAGTATCCAATTTCTCATGAGAGGTCCTGGTTATAGGGTTCATTAGTGCTTTTGACACATAGGATTATGTGACCATTGCATTTCAAATCTGAGTTCTGGTTGAAGACTCTGCTGGTGCAACAGCAGTGCAAGTGAATAATGTAATATGCTTTCTCCTCTTTTACCTTAGCATTGAGGTTGATTGTCTCTACATTTTGTTTAACCACAAATCATCTTCTTTTGTTTTTACCATCTTGAGAATAAAGACAAGAAAGGCTTGATCTTTTATTGATTTGGGTCCCCATGAAATATTTTTCATAATTCGACTAAATGATGAAAATAATAGACTTGTTTGTTCTTTCTCCCCCTTTAGTCATTATTAGGCTGTAAGAAGATACCCTTTTGGACTTTGCTTTTGTTCCAGCAAAGGTAAAACAGGACCAATAACTATACAATGCAGAAAATCACCCCTTCCACTACTGTCTTTGCATGTGCATGCAGGTAAAGCAAACACTAAGACTCAGATATAAGTTTCTCCTCTATATGATAACAAAATCTGACAGGAGGTTAGCAGCTAGCAGGTATGACTGACTTACTTTTCAGTTACACACCTTCCACTCTTTCTTTTGCTAGTTGTAGTGGCGGAGCCAGGATTTTTGAACTAATTAAAGGGGTTTAACATCTACTATATATGCGTTAAAGATATTTTTAACCATTTAAAAATAATATAATTTTTCGTCGAAGAGAGTTCGGATGAACTCTGGAGCAAAGGTAGCTCCGCCACTGGTTGGTTGGTGTTGGGGTTATGGAAGGAGAATGACAAGAGAAAAGTAGGTCAAATTAGCATTACACTGATCCGATTAGTTTAGATTCGTGCTCGGCCTACTAGAAAGAGAAGGCTCTTCACCTTTTATTCTCGAGACTTAAATCCGAGACTTCCACTAATAACTCTTTCTTTAATGGTGAATTGTTATTAGTATTAAAATGCAAGTATTTGTAAGATATGATGAGGTATGTCAGATATGCATATGATTTTCTTAATTGTCCCCCTTGAAATTCGCCTACTAATTTGGTAATCCAAACAAAAGTGTAACAGCAAACGTGTGAATTGTTTGTTCATAAATTTGTCAACTTGTTTTTTTTTATGATTATTATTACTTCATTTTATAATGGGGTTCTATTATTTTCTCATATTTTTCTGATAAATATTTCTTGGATCTGGTGCCACTCTGATGCTCATAGACCATAGTCACTGCTGAGTATACTGAACTGAAGCCTCCCAGTGACGAGATACGTCATGGAACTAAAAAAAAATATCAAAATATGTCACGTTTTTTAAGTGTGACCAAATTTAAGAGAATTATATGCATTATTTTTAACTAAAGTGACCAAATGGAGTCTATTTTCAGAAAATGTGCATAACTCTCTTAAAAAGAGAGTTACTCATTTTTTTTAATATAACTCTCTTAAAAAGAAAGTTATATATTAAAAATTACATAACCCACGTAAAAAGTGAATTATGTATTTCTTTTTACATAACTTACTTTTTAAGTGAGTTATGTAATAGAAGCCACACAACTCTCTTAAAAAGAGAGAGATGTATTTTTTAACTCGCTCAAAAATTGAGTTATATAATAAAAGTTTAACTTGCTTTTTCCCTCTACGTAAATATAATAAAAATTATATAACTCACTTTATAAAAACTTACATATTATGTGAACAATTAATTTATCTTTTAAAGTTTATTTTTTTAGAAAGAAGGTCAACTATTATGAAACGGAGAGAGTAAAACTCACTTATTATATGAGTCATGTAGAAATAAAATACATAACTCACTATTTAAGTGAATTATTCATTATATGAATATAACTCTACAAATATATGAGTTATGTGCAAATAACTTTTTCCGCCAACATTTATATTTCTCCTATTTAAACAGAAGTATACATTATAGACTCTTCATTCTTTATTAACTTATCTCCTCTTTTGAAACTGCATTTTTTTTCATTGGAATAAAAATGAGGCCTATTGATTGGTAGCGATATTGACGCCGACTGTGGAATTGATTCTTCTTGAGGATAAGGGCCCATGGACATGCCTCTTTGTTCAGAATTTGACCTCACATCATCGTCACTCGATGAGTCATAAGGACATTCACCGCCCTCAACATTATTAGGCTCACTATCATCGCCCTATGACAATTCACCATAATTTGGCTGGTCACCATTTTCAATATCATCTGGTACAATGCAGTTTCAAAAGAGTAGATGAGTTAATAAAGAATGAAGAGTCTATAATGTATACTTATGTTTAAATAGGAGAAATATGAATGTTGGTGGAAAAAGTTATTTACACATAACTCATATATTTGTAGAGTTATATTCATATAATGGATAACTCACTTAAATAGTGAGTTATGCATTTTATTTCTACATAACTCATATAATCAGTGAGTTTTACTCTCTCCGTTTCATAATAGTTGACCTTCTTTCTAAAAAAAATAAAACTTTAAAAGATAAATTAATTGTTCACATAATATGTAAGTTTTTATAAAATGAGTTATATAATTTTTATTATATTTACGTAAAGAAAAAAAACAAGTAAAACTTTTATTATATAATTCACTTTTTGAACGAGTTAAAAATGCATAACTCTCTTTTTAAGAGAGTTATGTTAAAAAAAATGTATAAGAGTTATGTTAAAAAAAATGCAAAAGAAGTTATGCACATTTTCTTAAAATTGACTCCGTTTGATTATTTTCGTTAAAAATAATGCATATAACTCTCTTTTTACTTTTTAAGAGAGTTAAGTATATTTTAATCACACTTTAAAAACATGACATATTTTAATATTTTTTTTAGTTTCATGACATATTTTGGTTCCCAGTGACACAGGTAGCAATTTGCAAAACCAATGAACCTAAATAATAATAAAATAAAGAAGTGAGATAACATAAATGTTTGGTTTGTTTGGGGGAAAAAAAAGGAAAACACTTGATGAGTTAGTTACTGTAGTTATCACCAATAAAAGTATAGGATTCCAAGTGGTGAAGTGGGGTTTGAGCTTTTTTGTTTTGCTATCTTTTTCAGTTTCATTATCAAACCTTTTGAATAGTTGTATCTCTTTCTTTCTTTTTGGGTAATAATAGTTGTATTTCTTTCAAGTCAAGAGTAATAAATACTTAAATAGTAGTAGACTAGTACTAGTATTTTCTCTATCACAATTCATGTGGAATATTTTTCTTTTTGAATTTATCATAGAAAGAAAATTGTCTTTTTATATTTAGAAATAAGTTAATCTTTAAAATTTGTATGCTAAGCTATACAAATGTCCAATACATGATTTATACCATAAATCTTGTTAAAAATAACAATAACCTACCTAGTGTAATAACCTACCTGGTGTAATTCACGGGTGGGTTTGGAGAAGACGGAGTGAACGCAGATCTTAACCATTCTAATAAGGTTGAAACAACTTTTTTTTTTTTAAAATAAACTTTGTGTCTGATCAACAATGTCACGTAGATTATGATGGAAAATATCCTAGTGTTGTGTCCTGTTGTGTATTTAGACAAGAGCTTGTTCCAAGTGGAGTTGGGGGCCCAAGATAAAGTTGGAGTAGAAGGGGACCAACAAAAAATAATGAATGGAGAAATGGACCAAATAAAAGCAAATATGGCCGTGGGGCTCAAATTATTTTATTTTTTCCCCTACTCCTTTCTTTTCTCTTGAAAAAAGAAATGGTAAGTTGATTTTTACTCTTGGTTATAGGATGCGTCGAGATGTCAAGGAGAAAAGAAGGATATGCAAGAATCATTAGATAATAATGTTGGGTTTAAACTATTGACTCGTCTTATTCTTCGGCGACAGAGACTTCTTGCTTGTCACGAGTATTAGCATTATTCTCGTAGTTTCTAACTCTCCGATTTCTTTCTACTACAACGTCAACTTACTATATCGCCAATTACTTCTTCACTATTAAGTATTGTCTAGCTCTTTCAGAAGTGGAAATAACAAGGCATTATGTTTCGATCACACAGTGCAACACTAATTTAATATGATGATGGCATGAGTTTAGATAAAATGTGATCGGGTAAAACTTCATATAGCTCATTAGCAAAAGTTCTATAGGACAAATATTGAGGCTGCACAAATATTCAGAAATCACTAATATAGGTCATACACTTTTCTATATGCTAGTTTCA
Organism: Capsicum pubescens; assembly: GCA_030864215.1. NCBI lineage: Eukaryota > Viridiplantae > Streptophyta > Magnoliopsida > Solanales > Solanaceae > Capsicum > Capsicum pubescens. Next base: position 288,216,828 of record CM061538.1, on the reverse strand, counting down.
GTCTCATGCATGTACAACATGGGATCCTCTAATGGCTACAACGCACAGAACAACGTGATACTGATATGATCAAAATGAAAATCAGCTTAGACATGTTCAATTTCTCAAGTTCTGCGCTTCACTAAATTCCTTGGTTGTTAGCATATTTGCCCATTTGCTTTGGTAATATCTAAGCCTTGCCTAGGAGCTGGCAAGGGAAGCTCTACTTCTACTGTTGTTACGAACCCATCCTACTGATCTACCACCTGATCACATTGGAAAGTGATCAGTTTCTTGTTCTATGGGTAGTCCAAGGTCATTACCACTTGATAAGGAGAAACTGTATAAATCCAGCACTGATTGCTCCAGCATTTGACAATGAGCAGCATAATTTAGAGAACTAAAGGTGTTTTTGGACCACACTTGATCAAGTTGAAACACAATTACCTACTTTGATGATAAATACACTTCTTTTTCTTCACAGAGATGAACAACTTCATGTTTAGGACCTCCACAGCCCCTGAACAACTGATTACCTTCAGATATGCACTCTAAAACGATACAGATCTTCAATGAGAAACAGTTTGCCTTGGGGGTTTGGTAGAAAGGTGCAACAAATGTGAATTTTCTCAGTTCATCGTGTCCTTCGATCTCATGCAAATCCAGGAAAACAAATTGAGGTAATTTCTCTTCAAGACTAATTTTTATCCACAACCTATTCTCGCTCGAGATGTTATGGAGTGTGATATCTAAAGATAAACCAACAGGCAGCCCTGAGACGAAAGGAAGGGGATTTTGAAATTCATTGCCCTGAAAATGCAGTTCAGCTTCCATATATTTGAGATTCCCCGAAGAAACTACCTTTCTTGGGGTGAAATGCTCAAGTGACTTCATAAGGAGATATGGATTGTCCAAAAATGGACAACTAGTGGCGTCAATCTCTCTCAATGACTTTTGAACTTCAACCACAAAATTGGATGATTCAGTGGATCCTTCTTCACAGATATGCTCAATACAAGACATAACAGAATGTATCTTCTTTAGAGTAGTCTTGTTCGCACAGGCTCCCATATTGCAAAGTGTCAGTATCCCATTTGCGATTATCAACTCTAAGATAAGAAAATTGTCCTCTTTGTCTAAACCTATTAACCTATATCTCATATCCCTCAGGCATCTGTCCAGTTTTTTCAAAGAGAACTCCAATTTCCCCCATTCATGGAAGTAGAACTCCTTGCAAAACACCAAGGATGACAATAAGCGTCCAAGTAGTTCCAAGGCATCTATATATTGCAAAGCAAACACTAACTCACCCCTATGATTGTGACTTGCTATTGTTCCCAATTCTGCCTTCAAACTCCTGCATTAAACCATAAGGTTGAGTAAAATTAGCAATATACATAGCATTTGATACCTTAACTGGAATATACCTAAAAATTACAAGAAGCAAGATATGTCTGAAAAGATGGCCAATCATTGCAGCAAAAGGCAACTTTGTCTATCAACTATCATAGGATTTCCTGCAAGTACTCAAAATAATAAATGAAATAAAAATAACAGTTGTATTCAAGGTGGTCATATAGCTACTAAAGAATTGCAACCTCAGTGTGCGAGTTACTTCATCGATCAATCCAAGTTTCAGTGATGGCCAAATGTCTATTACCACCTGAAGGATGATATTCACACAATTTATCTCTCTCTTATGCTCAACCTGGAAATGTAAAAGCGAGCTTTCTGCTTCCTTCAGTTGTAATTTCCACCAAATGTGATATTTAGAGAATTCACATCTTTGTGACAATTGCACATCACCTTCCTCCAGATGATGCTCTTCCATTTTAAAAAACTCCGATGCAGAAACAAATGTGAATGTACTGCAATAAGAAAGATAACCCAAAAGTGTTCTCTGGTCAATTATATCAGCCAAACTGCGAGAGACTCTCCCTAATAGTGTGACTGCATAAGAGAACATTCTCGGTGGAACACTGCAAGTTTGTTGCTTCATTGAGACTGGCGCAGAGGTGGCTAACACTAGATATGAAGCTTCCCTCGCATTGTCATAACCCAACTTGCCTCCAGAAGAGGGCTCAATCTGTGCATACGTTACATGGTGATAGAAAAACTGATATAAGTGAAATTGTAATAATATAAATAACAAGGAGATTAGATCTAACATTGGGCAGTTCCAAAATTTCATAAAACCAGAAAGAAAGCCTAATTTTTTAGCGGAAAAGCTATGCTGAACAAAAATATCTTGAAAGCTCTTCGATTTCCTAACATGTGCAGTTAAAATGTCTAAGATGCCAGCTATATCTTGAAAGCTCTTCGATTTCCTTACATGTGAAGTTAAAATGTCTAAGATGCCTGCTTTTAAATGACCTATTGCACATTTTGCACCACCCAATATAGTTGTTTACGTTGACACATGTATTGTGATATGATAGGGCCATGCATGAGACTCCACCTACAAAGGAACCCTGCTTATTTTTCACTTTTGTTAGTATGTATATCCCATACAGATGATATAACTGTGTCAATTAACTGAAAAACTCACAAACAAAGTGAAGTATATGATCTGAAGGCACAGTGAGATCGTATTATGTAAAGTTAGAAATGTCAATTTTAAGAATCAGAACTGCTGAACTATACAATTGTAAGTACTCATGTTCAACATGTATACTTATTTAAAGAGTCTGGCAAACGAGAAACTAACCATGTGTCTAGATTAGGGTTGGAGCGATTTTGACCAAAAACCATATACGTACTATAAAAGAAACAAAAGGAGAAGGCTAATATATAAAATTCATAACATCTTACACACAAAAAGAAGCTCAGCATACTAATTGATTGGAAATGTCCATAAAACCATCAATTGGGCTAATGTACTAGCTGTTGAAAAAAAGAGATAATGTACTGGACAATGCAGGGATCCATACTTACCATTTGAGAATCTTCATTAATCAGCCTGACTAAAAACTTTCTGTGGTTTTGACCAATCATGAACAAAGCAGAAAAGACTTCAGCTTCATCCTGAAATTATGATTTTTTTTTTAAAAATCAACAAAATCATAACAATACATAGATAACAAGTGTATCCCAGCTTTCCATATCTAGGTAAACTATCTACTAAAATTAAAAAGGAAATATAATAAATGGGAAATCCCCAAAATTGGGATTTCAAAAGACAAATCTGCTTCTCCTAAAAAAGAACGCGTAAATATATAAATATAGAAGAAAGGACACATATCCCCTCCAAGTTGTACCCCTTTCTCCCAAAAAGACACTGGGAACTTTGTGAGGGTCCTCGCATTCCCCTAAACCAGTTTCAAGTGATATTATCACCCCATTTCTCAAAACCAATCCCAACTTTAACAAAGGTGTTAATCACATACCAATCATTGCTTGCCACATACTAATTTAGTTGAAAAAACATTTTTTTGTCCAGGCCAGCTTTCGCGCATCTCGACTAAATTCACAGGATGCCTGCCACCTCCCACCTTGGCTTTTTTTTCATTATTCCTTAATATTTATATTTCCTCTTTTTTTGCTTCTTTTTTGATGAAGTAAAGAGTTGTCATTGAAAAGTATCAGGAAGATGCTATGTGGGCAAGAAGATACAAACTTGGTTAGCTCCATTACACAAAGTCTAAACTAAAAGCAATGACATATGGGTTCCAAACTTGGCATCAATTACAGTCCTCAAAAGGGGTGTATCTTCATGACCATACCTCCATAACCTTTTCATTAGCATGCTCTTGTCGTGTAGTCTCAAATTTTTTATTCAAAGTCCTCATTGTGATTTTGTCTGAGTGACTTTGACCCACTTTACCAATGAAAACTTGTGAGTCCAACTATTATCCTCCCATAAGAAATTCCTCCTTAGTTTGTCTATCTGCTTCAATACTGAACTAGGCATATAGGGTTCAGTGACATGAAGCGTGTGGGAATGCTATCAAGGACACTGCTTTCTTACTTAGTGACTTCACCAAGATAACTTTTTTGTGTCAACCCACCCCCCCCCAAAAAAAAAAAAAAGAAAAAGCTAATCCCATCCACTAACACCCCCATTTTCTTTCTTCTTCCTTGTCGTGCAACCGCAAGAAAAAAAAATATTTTCGAATTTCCTCGCTGGAGCCCCCACGCCAAACCCACATCTCACAAGCTTCTTCCTTCGCTCTTTTCTCCATCACTGAAACATGTGAATGGAGTGTGCTTCTTTAATTTCTGCGGATAGCATTTTGTATCCCTAAGTGCTCTTCAATATAGTTTTGGTGGGTGTCGTTGTTGGGAAGGAATTCGTAATCAAGGAAATGATTTCACTAAGGGGTGTGTTATTTGTGGTGGTTTCTGTGGACTCTGTTTTAAATCAGATTGGTGAGAGATGGAGGAAGGTGTCTATTTCTGTTTTGAATGAATTTTAGCATATGGATTGAAGCACAAAAGGGGATCGTAGTTATGAAGAAAATGGTAGAGTTGTGGTGGAGATGGTGGCGTCATAAGTGGTGGTAGCAGCAAAACGGGATTCATAAAGAACAAAGAAAATAAAGGAGGAAAAACATTGTATCAGACTTTTTTGCTTTTGGCGCACGCAGATGTATCTAGAGGACACATAATCCATTATAGACATTCTAGGCTCTTACTAGGATTTAGATTCAGTTTCCAAATTTTTTGACTAGTTGTAAATATGGTTTCCATTGCACCCCATGCACTGGCTCAGTTAATATATACAAAAGTTACCTACAAAAAAAAAAAAAAAAGGAAAAAAAGTAGAGATCCATTATAAAGAAATCTTGCAAAAATGACATTTTAATCGTTTCCTCTTCGTTCCTCCCACTCTTAGTAGAGTGCATGCACTCCTAATGCCAAGTGGACTAAAAAGGGGCAGATATTTACCACCACTACCTGGTTCAGGGGATAGTAGCAGGACCCCCGCAAAAGTTCCAGTGTCTTTTTGAAAAGGGATATCGATATAATCTTTATCGGATAATACATAACCCCCCCCCCCCCCCCCAAAAAAAAAAAAAAGAAAAAAACTTGTCCACATTTTCCTATTATGAGCTTAAACTTTGCAGGGAACCACTTACCCCCTTAACAACTCAGTAAGTAGTAGTAGTATCCCTTTTCTCCACCATCTAACATAGAGGGCATGAGTTGACAAAAAGCAGGCTCCCTCCGTCCCAAATTATGTGTCACCATTTCCTTTTTGGTCGGTCACAAAAAGAATGTCGCCTTTCCTTATTTGGTAAGTTTTTAAAAACACAATTACAATTTTACCCTTAGTGGTCCCACTTGACTTTAAATACTATTACTCCTTTTTTTATTTTATTTTTCAATTAAAAGTGGTCCCACTAGATTTTAAAATACTATTACTTCTTTTTTTAAGAAGGGTAATTTTGTAACTTTAACAAAGTCAATACTTATTTCTTAAATATCGTATCCGGTTAAATGGCGACACATAATTTGGGACGGAGGGAGTATTATTTATTCTCTTATTACAACAACAACATACCAAGTATACTCCCACAAGTGAAGTGAGATCTAGGGAGTGTAGGTGTACGCAGACCTTACCTCTGCCTTGTCAGGTAGAGAGGTTGTTTCCAAAAGTCGCTCGGCTCAAAGAAAGCAAAAACACAACATTCATGAGACATAAGCAATAGCAGGACAGCCAAAACACAACACTCATAAGGTGATTTTGTCAGGTCCTACGTCAACCTCCAGATACACCAGTCTGAAACTATGGCGAATGAAGATATTAAAAAAGGGACGAGGTAAACCTACAACATTGAAGAAGGTTGTCTAAGATGACCTGAATTCTCTTGGAATCAATGTAGACTTAGTGAAAGACCGGAGAAAATGAAAAAAAAAACTATATAGGTGATACGCTAGTTGGACATACGTTTTAGTTATATTAATACATTTACATTAGTTCCTATACTTTCTAAGGGTTTTTTAGAATTATTATCGATGCAAATGCTAGTAGGAAATATGAAGAACTTTTAACCGTTCTCATTTTTATTTTTATTTTGTATAATGTTGGCTTGAGAAGGAGAACCTTGGAGCAATGGTAAGTAGTCTTTGTGTGACCTATAGGCCATGGGTTCGAGCTGTTGAGTTAGCCAAGGTTGTTCATGTCAAGGTATGTTGCCTATATTGCACCCTTTTAAGGCGTGAACCTTCCCCAGACCAGGCGTGAATGTGAGATGCTTTATACACTGGGCTGTCTTTTTTATAATGTTGGCCTTGGATGAATTTAAATTTGAAACATGGTCAATGACGATCATATGGCCAACCCCTACTTATATAAGATTGAGGCATAGCTGTTGCACCCATATGAAGCAGGCATCTAAAGGAAGAGGTAGTATTTGACGAAGGTGGAAGGATATCAGTAAGTTGTATTCCTATTTTGCCAAAATTTCATTTATTTGGAAGGTGGTATATAAGAGTAATGTTTGTCAAATGAAGGAAAAGATCCGCAATTACCGTTCAAGCAATTGGAGGAAACTTGGGATGGCGAGAATATAGTAGTAAAATCATTAAATTTGTTGAAAAGGGTCGCACAAGGAGGTGAGGTTCAAGGTTGTATGAAGTTGAGTTACCACTCATGTGGCCTAGATTAAGAGCCAGACAACCTCCATGAAGTCTAGGATCAGGTACTTGAATAGAGACTTAGAGGCGGATATAGAAGTTGAAGTTTATGAGTTCATACAACGACCTCAAGTTGTGTTCATGGTCAAATATTCATAGAAATTCAGTAAATTTCCAAATATATATAGGGGTTAGGGCAAAGTTCGTAAGCTACAAGGTTCATGTGAACCCGTAACTGACCCTCTAGATCCACCCTGCATAGAGCTTAATTGGGTGATCTAGAGAGATTCCCATAATGTTGCTCCTAGCCGCTGGAAATCAAAACATGGGCTAAAAATTGGAAAATTCTGGTGGGAGTTAAAGTTAAATAATAAATGGAATTTTCTTCTTGTTTGAACTCCCGACAAGGAGAGAAGCAGAAAGAATCAAGATGGGTTGCTATTCATTTGAGAATTTCAAACTTCATCTTGAATGGCAATCCAGCTATTGTCATTTGTCATAGACCAAATTGGCACCATAACCATGTTTGGATTTAAGTCATTTAACTGCTCAGTGAATATCAATGTGCACAATTCTTCCGCAACATACCTGAGGATACAATTCCAAATCTCTTATAAGTCCATTAACACACATTTTGAACATAACCAAGCTCAGTAGTTCTGTCAGTTTTAGTATCTTCCTCGCTGTACATCTTACCAAGCTGTGACTATCTAGTAGAATCCCAAGAAACTGCAAAATCAAAAATAAAAAGTTTAGAGAAAATCTCAACAGACTTCTCTTTCAAATGAGCAGAAGCAAATACAAATTATACAATATTACATACTTCAACACTACAATGGTCAACGGTTTCCTTATAGGTAGCTATAGCAGTCAAATTTAAAAAAGAGAAAAGCATCAAATTCCTGATGTCTAAAGAAGAACAGCAAAATCAAGAAAGGAATAAGGGATAAATCAGGACTTGACCAGCATGTGGATGAATGATCAAGATGAGAAGATAAGAGTATTTAACTAGTTTATTCCATCAACAGTTAAGAAGATGCACCATAGTAGATCAAGCTGACAAACAAACACTAAATGCTGCAATATAGCATGATAGGTCCAGGTGTAATATTTGAACGAGGTGCAGACGAAGTAATTACACCTGCCTGTCTCTCAACAAGAAAAAATAAAACCGAGGCCTCTAGCTAAATCAAAGATTTACCATGTGCAGATGTTCTTCTTGCAACTTAAGATGGCCAAACATTGCCACATGATGCAAAGTATCTAACGCTTGTAATCTTACAGCCATTGAATCATCATTAAGTACGTCCATCAACAAGTTCACGACCTCATTAGAAAAACTAGAAGAAAGGATTGCTAACGTCTGCAAAGCTCGGCAAGCAGATTCTCTGACCTTCAATTAAGCAAAAGGGAGTTATACTGGCATATTCCTTGTTGTAAAGTTTCTAAAATTAGAGAAAGGGAAATAATAATTGACTTTCAGGACATGGCAAACACAAACATCATTACCTCATATAATTCATCCTCTAGTCCATGTATAAAAGCTAAAATAGCACTCTTTGCTGGTATCCGGAACAAATATTTCTTTGAGTACTGGCCAGGAAAAATCATTTCTTCTGTTGCAGGTGAAGCTTTCTTAGATACAGTTTGTAAAAGAATATTTTCAGAAACAGTTTCAATCTTCCCTAGGGCAGTAAAAGCTTCAATCCTGACCTTGACACTCATGTCTCTCGCCATTGAACATAGCTGCGAGCATATCATGTAGAATGAGAAAAGGTTAAGTCAAAAAGATATTTTGCATTATTGTTTATATGGCAATTGCACGAAAACAAGATCAAAACATTACTATGAACAGCTTATCCTAAAACATGTGAAGCATTTACCTGGTATAGTTGAAACAAATTCTAATAATGAGAGATAGAGAGAGAGAGAGAGAGAGAGTACATGCTGACTAATTCGGTTTCAGACAATTATGATTCACAAGATGTTCATGCCAAGACTCCGACACCTCATGGCAACATTGTTGTAAATTAATATGAGAAGTATCTCCAATGGTTTCTTCTGATCTCCCCTCCAGAACCTAAGTCAGTAATTGCAAGTGACTCATTACAGATATTAAGTCTATAAAATTCTGAAGATTGTTCTACAGAGGCCCGATTTGGGTGCCATCTACCTCTAGACACATCAAAATTATCATTAATTTTATCTTGGATTTCCTTCTGTTGCCATAAATTTTTTCTTGTTTTTTCCTTCTTTTCTTCCACGTGGGTAAACACCTTACACTATTTTCAGCCGAAGGGTGGCAAGGGTGAGAAATTGACAGAGATGACATTTGTGTAACCCAATCAGACAGATAAATGGAGAAGAAGGAAAAACCTGCACAAATAATGCATCGGACCAAACCCCTTTGCTTCTTTCTTGTTTAGATGCCACAATCAACTGCCCGCATGCACTAACCTGGATCAGCAACAGGAGTAAATGAATTAGTCATTGATTAAATATCCTCTAAGAAGGAAAATGAAAGTCTCTGACCTTTAATTTTCCTATAGCAAATAAAATTTCAGCAGTTAGTAGGATCAGAAATCCACAAAAAAGAACCGGTTGGACAAACAATCCTGTGTTCTTAAAACAACTTCAACATTTATTTTCAACGAGAAACTTGTATGGGTTGTTTGGTTGGACAAGAAAGGAGATCTAATCTCCGCATGAAATCTAGCATTATTTAATGCAATGCTTGATTTGCTACTTTTGTTTTTCTCCTAAATCTTGGCCAAACACATCGGTAGCCTCCTAAATTTGGCACAAACTTTCATTTTGGCACCTCAACCAAGTATTGTTCACTTTGAACACTCCAAGTAGTGCTCTATTGTATCATTTTGGCACTTTTTTGACAATTAACAAGATAAATTTGATGACATGGCAACAACAAATTAAATAATTACACGTGGCATTTTTTTTTAAAAGAAAACTATTAAAAAATCTTTTAACACCCCCCCTCCCCCTCTTCCCGGTCTTCTTCTCCAGCCTTATTTTTGTGCTGAAATAATCCCACCCCACCCCCATTTTTTAATATCTTTTTTTTCTTTTGAGTTTCATTAAGTTGCAATTCTTCCTATTTGTTGTAGGTTTAAATTTTTTTCAATCTTAAATTATATAGTTTTCTTCTCAAAATTCGATACTGGGTCAAGTTAAAGATGATGAAATCAGTGATAGCATCATGATTTTTGGTGATGAATATTAAAATTGCGTGGAGGTAAGTTTGACGGTGATATTGAATTCAATTGTGGTGCAAAATTTGAGGAGGTGAATAATGAAATTAATGGTGGTTGTGTGGCAAATTTGGTTATCACTATTTTTTATTTTCTGCAACAATCGTGGAGGATTTAAGAGAAGGATTTAGGGAGGAGAAGAGTTTGAAAGTGTATATTTTCGGTGATATTACGACGGGGATGATATGATTCTTCGAAAGAATATTTTTCAGTTGTATTCTTTCATATTCTTCTAAAATTCTTCAAAATTAGTATGTGATGATTTTTCTTCTTCTATGTTTTTGTAATTATAAAATTATTGGTGGTAATTTGGTGGATGGTGATGGTGGTGATGTTGGAAGGTGGAGTTGGTGGAGGGAGAAGAAGAAGTTCAAAAAAAATTACAAAAGAAAAAAAGCTTAGCAATGGTAGCTAATGGTGGTGGAAGGTGGAGTTGGTGGAGGAAGAAAGAGGGAAGATGAAGAAGGAAAAAAAAATAGAAGAATCGGTAAAAAGAGCTCCTCACACGCCTTAGGTGAAGTGCAACACACAATGTGTTGTGTGTGCAAAAGGTGCCAAAATGAGACACTTGAATATTTGTTTAGGTGCTTAAAATGAAAAATGGTTGGTTGAAGTGCCAAAATGAAAGTTTGTGCCAAGTTTAGGGGGTTGTCGATGTATTTGGCCCCTAAATCATACTTGCATAAGTCGTGTGGAAATCTATGCACCATTTTATGCGGCATGGAATATGGAAAAAGAATGAGGGTATTTGTTTTAGGAATCTAGTGTAAACTTGACATGGAGAAGGCATATGACCATGTCAATTGGGATTATCTTCTGGATACTTTGGGGAGGATAGGTTTTGGAAGAAAATGTATCCGATGGATCAGACAATGCATTTCTACAATCAGGTTCTCAGTCCTCATTAAATGATCTCCGGCCGGATTCTTCAGTTCCCAGAGGGGACTCGTGTCCTTCAGTGCCCAGACTCTAGACACGGGGACCCTTTATCCCCCTTTTTGTTTCTAATTACTATGGAGGGCTTGAACAGCATGATAAAAACTGCAAAAGTGAAGGGATGGCTAAGTGGCTTTGAGGTGGGCAGAAATGAAGATAATAGAGTGGAAGTGATTATTTGCAATATGAAGATGATATTTTGATTTTATGTGATGCTGAAGAAGATCAACTAAAGATATTAAGGGTGATACTAGTGTTTTCTGAGGGAGTTTCTGGGCTGCATATTAACGGGAGAAAAAGCTACTTATACCCCATCAATGAAGTTCAAAACTTGGAGAGTCCCTGAATGCCATAATGGGTGGGATAATTGGTGTACTACCTACAACATATTTAGGGATGCCCCCGGAGGCTAGATCTCAATGTAATGAGATCAGGAACAAGGTGATAGAGAAATGTGAGATGAAGCTGGCAAGATGGAAATCTCAATATTTATCTAGAGGTGGGAGATTGACACTGATAAATTTTGTCCTTGATGCCCTTACTACTTATATGATGTTTGTGTTCCTTATTCACCAAAGGATTATCAACAGACAAGACAAAATTAGATGAAAGTTTTTTGTGGCAAGGAAATAATGAGAAACGAGTTATAACCTGGTCAAGTGGGATGTTGTTACAGTGGGCAAGAGACAAGGAGAACCGGGTATTAAAAATTTGAAAAATCAGAGCAATGCTCTTAGAATGAAATGGTTGTGGAAATTTTGCAATGAGAACCACTCCTATTGGAGGGAAGTTATCACAAAGGGAAGACTTCTTCTGGATGACCAAAAATGTAACTACTCCTTATGAAGTAAGCTTATGGAGGTCTATCATGTCTTTATGGGACGAATTCAAAGACAATACTAGGATCAAAGTGGCAAATGGGGAAAGAACTGACTTTTGGAAGGATATATGGCATGAGGCAGGTAGACTTGAAAATCTATTCCCAGACATCAGTGCCTTAGTTTCACATCAGCAAAAGTCCATGGCTGATCTCTGGTCACCTCAGGGGTGGAACTTCATCTTCAGAAGACAGGTAAATAATTGAGAGGCCCAGAGAGTTGCTGATTTCTATAACACTATTGAACTCCCCCAATGGCTTGGAGGAAGTCCAAGATACTTTACGGTGGAAGGGCAACAAGAAGGGTGTTTTCAAGGTGAATTATGCCTATAACTGGTTGAATCACTCAAACCAGGTCGTAAGTAATTGGCCTTGGAAAGGAATTTGGAAGTCAAAGTACCACACAAAGTATCTTGTTTTCTATGGTTACTAGCTAAGGAAGCAATTCTGGACCCTAGACAACTTGATGAGGAGAGGGATTCCATTATGTTCTAGGTGTCTATTCTATGGAGAAACTGTTGAGACAGTTAACCATCTCTTTCTACACTGCAAAGTAACTAGCCAACTTTGGAGATTATATCTTTTTTTTTTGGATAACCGGTGGCGTCTGGACCAGCTTTTGCATACCTCGACTAAATCTACGGGATATCTGTCAGCTTCCACCAGCAATAGATACCAGGTAACTCTGTCCACCAAGGCTAGGACAGATGGGAAGAATCACCTAGTATTTTTTGTCTCTGCTGGGATTCAAAACCCACTAGGTCGCACCCAAGTTTCTATAGCACTATTGAACTCCTCAGTGGCTTGGAGGAAGGCCAAGATACTTTACTGTGGAAAGGCAACAAGAAGGGTGTTTCAAGGTGAATTATGCCTATAACTGGCTGAATCACTCAAACCAAGTCGTAAGTAAATGGCCTTGGAAAGGAATTTGGAAATCAAAAATACCATACAAAATATCTTGTTTTGTATGGTTACTAGCTAAGGAAGCAGTTCTGACCCCAAGACAACTTGATGAGGAGAGGGATTCCATTATGTTCTAGGTGTCTATTTTGTGGGGAAATTGTTGAGACAGTTAACCATCTCTTTCTACACTGCAAAGTAACTAGCCAACTTTTGAGATTTTTTTATTTTTTTGGATAAACGTGGTGTCTGGACCAGCTTTCGCATACCTCGACTAAATCCACGAGATACCTGCCACCTTCCACCAGCAACAGATACCAGGTAACTCTGTCCACCAAGGCTAGGACAAATGGGAAGAATCACCTAGTATTTTTTGTCTCTGCTGGAATTTGAACCTAAGACCCCAGGCTTTCTACCCACTTTATTGACCCACTAGGCAACACCCTTGGGTGCAACTTTGGAGATTATTTCTAAATCTCAAGAGCATGTCATAGGTTATGCCTGGCAAGATTACAGAAGACATTCAGAGTTGGAAGAAGCTGGAGTGCAGTCTAAGAGCAGAAAGATATGGAGAATTGTCCCTGCTAGCATTTGGTGAGCAATTTTGAAGGAAAGGAATTCCGGATGTCTCAATAGTATAGAAAACAGTATGCAAAAGTTGAAACTTAATTGCCTGTTAATACTGTCCTTTTGGTGAAAGCAGTTATATTCAAATGCCACTATCTCCTTAATTGACGTTTACGTTCTAGACTCAATCTAGGAGCATATAGCTGGTCAAGATGTACTTATTGTAAATAAGGTTTAGTATTGCCTATGTACTGGTTGTAAAAATATACAAAGTTACCTATTTCCCAAAAAAAAATATTGTAATAGGATTATAGTAGTGCATGGATTAAAAATACTAAAATGGCGCCTAACATCATAATAGCGAACAAAGAAAACACATTTGAATTATAAAATACAAGCATAGCATTGTAAACCCTACATCACTAATCCCTGCAAACCTTGTCTCTAAACCAAACGACCTCTTAGAGCATGAGAAGAGCTTTAACCAATTTCTCCAGCAATAGATTATTATTATTATTATTAAACTTTACCTTCTCAAAATAAAATTTTCAAAAGCTAATTTCAAGCACAGAAGATAGCCAGTACTTGACAATACTTAATTTTTCTAGTTCCAACAAACGACCTAAATTCAGAACTGCAACAATATCAACCCAAGAAGAACATATAGTTAAGTTCCAATGAGATGTAATGTAGAAATGGCCATGAACAATTCATATTCAATCACAAAATAACATCTTTCTGGTGCAATCCACATCATACTTTATCAATAATAAAATAGAATAAAATATAAGCCTCATAATAACCTAAAGTAATAGTAACAATTACATTCTTCTTTTATCCAACTAATACTACTATTATGCCCTATACAAACTAGTTGGTTCGGCTATATGAATCTTCAATATCCATTTCTCTCCCATTTACACATGTTTCATTCCAATATTAAACAATTTGGATTCTTTAACACAATAGGTTCTCTGTACCTTTCCTACTGATATACAAATAACACATACATCAACATGTACACAAAGACATATTCAACATTCGGAAATCTTACCACGCGAACTGCAGAACATCGTACGGAGTCCTCAGAATCAAACAGAAGCTCAACAGCTCGAAAATAGCAACCATCAATCAGACTTTCATCTTCCACAACAATGCACTTACACAAATCAGCTAATCCGTTCAAAGCAACATCTCGAATATACGGATAAGGATCCTTCGTAAACCCTAACAGAACCGTCAGCAAAACCGACGGCCGTATTTCAAATTTACTCACATTTAAAAGCAACCAATGCCGAGAAGAAACACAAGGCTGAAAAACAAGTGACAGGAACGTGGATTCATCATAAACGTTATCATCACACGCGAGTGCATCGATTAGTGAGGGCGTGGTGAGAGTGAATTCACGGACGGCGGCGGAGATGCGGTTGTTGTTGAAGTGGCGGCGATCGGAGAGAAGAGAAAGGAGGCAGAGAATGTGGTGGTGGAGAAAATGCAAATTAGGGTTAGGGGTTTTGAGGGAGGTGATTAGGGTTTCGGCGATGGAGGAAAGTGTAGAGACGGCGGTGGAAGGATTGGTGATGAGAGAGAGAGCTTGTAAGAGAGCTTTATCATTGTTGATCTCGTCGATCTGCAAATTGATCCGGAGGCGGTGTTCCATCGGATGACGGCCGGTGATTCGTCGCCGGCGAAGGCTTCTCTTTGTTGCTGATTACTACTACCTCAGTTAGCTTCAGTAGTTCAATTTGAACTTTGCACGCCCTTTGATCGAGGTTAGGATGTATTTTGGCATATTATTTAAACTAGTTTAGTTTACGTGTTTTGCACCGTAACTTGCATCAATAAATGAAAATTTATGTAAAAAAGTAAAATAATTAAAAATAGCATTGATGCTAAAATAAATTTTTATATATTCAAATAATGTAAATAAATACTGTATATCAAATATATCATTATTAATTATATAAAATTAAAGATCATGCTTCATATAAATAAAATATTAATTTTGTATAATTCATATATAATTTTTAAAGCGATTAACCGGAAGAAATAGAGAAAGAATGAAAAGATGATAAATAAATATCAAAAGATAACTAAACATAGATAGAGTACAAAAATGAATCATATATGATTAATGAAAAATTGTAAAATAATTCACCATAAAATAAAAAAGAGAAAGAGACTATTAATTATTCAATTTTTTCAAATAAAGTAGGAATACATGCAAAAACAATTGATTTTAATATTGTTTTCGTTATCTTTAGGTCTAAACCCTTCGAAAAGGTTTATAGATAAATTCACCAACCAAAAAATTAATCTCTTGTATCATACTTATTCCTATGTCCATATTAGATGTTTTCTTTTAAATAGACATTCACTATAGATGGTAAAGTAGGCATTCACTATATATGGTAATATATTTATAACACCCCCCTTAAATGTCTTATTGATAGATAATGCGCCTCGTTATAAGCTTACTAGAAAAAATCAGTGAAGAAAAAAGAGTACACATCTCTAACAATACGCATATCGGCTGCCTCGTTGAAAACCTTACAAGGAAAACCCAGTGAGACAAAACCTAGTAAGGAGGAAAAAAGAGTACAACGCGTATTAACTTCTCCTAATGAAAACATTCTTGAGCCTTTGCATCCCGATCTTGTGCACCATCTTTTTGAAAGTTGCAATTGAAGGAGACTTAATGAATAAATCAGCCACATTGTCACTTGAACGAATCTGTTGCACGTTAATATCATCATTCTTTTGGAGCTCGTGTATGTAGAAAAGCTTTGATGAAGTGTGCTTCGTTTTATTTCCTTTTATGAATCCTCCCTTAAGTTATGTTATGCATGTTGTATTATCTCCGTATAAAATTATTGGTACATTGTTACATTTCACACCATATTTTTCTTGAATGAGATGTATCATGGATCTCAATCATACTCATTCTCGACTTGCTTTATGAATAACTATTATCTCAGCATGGTTCGATAAAGTGACTAAATAGACTACTTTGTATATCTCCAAGATATGACAGTATCCCCACATGTGAACATATAGCTTATTTGAGATCGAGCTTTATACGTGTCAGATAAGTACCCAACATCAGCATAAACAATAAGATTGGGACTACAATCTTTAGAAAATAAGATCATGCGTTTGATTCAATTTCGATGTCAACGGAATTATACCTTGCTAACAAATTAACTGAAAAAGGTTATATCAGGCCTTGAAGTATTTGCAAGATACATTAGTACATCAATTGTACTAAGATATGGTACTTCAAAATCAATTCAATTCGGTATATTTCTCATGTCAGCAAATAATCTATTGCTTTGAAAACTCTCCAAGAGTTCTAATGATTTTTAAGTTATAAACTTCTGCAATATAAGGATTATAAATAAGTTTTCCAGAAACTTTTATATGCTTTAAACATTTTGAATCCTTACAAAGTTTCATATAAATTTTGTTAAGTGACAATATTCAACATATCATGTGCGGCATCTTCAAGTGTCTGGACTACAAATCAAATAAGTTTTACTCTTACCAAGATGCATCCTTTTATGTCACTTGATAATGTTTCTACGTCAGCATGCTTAAATAAAAGTAGAACTCAGATCCTCGTAATCTTTTACAATATTGCGTCAATATTATATGAAAGATATCGTCGACAGTTTTTCATTTTGTATCGGTTCACAGTGTGACATAACATTTTGAGATATCATCACTTTATTATTTTCAGGTACCTGAACCTCTCATAAGGTTTCATAAAGTGTTATGTCGTGGACTTTTCAAGAGAACATTGCCTTCTTATTATGATTATTTGTTTTGCTCCTTATCATTTTCAAGAATTATTTTATTTGAAACTGATTGGTCTACCACTCTTCATGCATGCATAGATTTTGTCCTTTAGGGACACAAAATAGGAGCACTTGCAGCTTAAATGTGAGATGCTTTTGATATTTGACTTGAATTATCTTTTGAATGAGGATTTGATGATAATTCATAACATATTTCATAGTTGCTTATAATCTCCCCCTTGTGTTAGGAAAACTAACATATATTCTCTATCTTTTTGGAGGAATTCATCTTTGTGCATCATGGTATATTCATTAATCGTATACCACACATCAAACCTATTAGATGGAATAGTTGATTCCTGACTTTGAACCAATTGAGAGGGAAGAAATAATCATAATTTATTGGTCTAATACATACAAGTGCTATTGTATGCAACATATCATATTTCAGATCAACATATGAAGCTTTGTTCTCATTAGTAATGATTTAGCTATTTATCGAAGGCATTCAATATCAAACCATCATCATCAAGATTAATTGTCTTGATTACACAATCTGAAAGTTATGCTCTTAACTCAATTTTATTGAGCAAGCAACTTTATGAATGTCAAACTGTAAGTTGACGATAAACGTATAAGTGATCATCTTATATCGATGCATCTTAATAGATCACATGACTGGTGAACGAGCCCATATTCACTTTTTATACTTTCAGAATTTAGGGAATCCAACCCCTACATTAGTTGGTCCAACTAACTTATCATGAGAACAAGCAATATTAAAAGCTCATGAAGAATTTTCGAATTGTTCAATATGTATTTACTACTTAATAGGCACATCTTTGGAATGTCACAATCATTCATGCCACCTTATGAACTTTTATACTAGTAAATTTCGAGTTTACCATGACATGTACTTTTTTCTTTAGTAAATTTCAAATTTACTATGATATGAATAGATTCCAGATTTACTACTTGGAAAGTAGATTTCAGAATAACTCCTCTCAATTATTCTACCTCTTTCAGAGGCGAATTGTGATACCATCACAATCAAGTGCATGTTTGTATTGATAAGCTTTGCTAAATATCATCACATTCACCCCAGGAAATGGATCTATGCTTATAGCAATTAAAATTTTCATTCCCATAAAGGAAATATAATCGTGCCTTAAGCCTATCAAATTAATAGCTTATAACTTCTTTTATGATATTGCTACCTCAGAAGCAAATCAAGGTGTTCATAATGTAGAGAATTTTTCTCTTAACACATCTTATAGTCATAATATGCGTGTAAAAATATTATCACTTTTGATGATTATCATCATATTGTCCCTTCACGCTTGTATTCGTATATTCAATCACTTGTCTTCTTTCAGACATATTATATACTGCTACCACGTCCACTTTAGAGAATGAAGCATATTTAATGGGACATGTCTCATGACTTTTCATCAAACTCATTATTTTGTCTTAGCCATCATAATATCATCAATATGGTGCATTGATATTCAAACTCAATGTCTTATCCATGTAAAGGCGTCTTAGGCTATAAATCGATGGCGTTTAAACCTAACATCTTATTTTCATAGTGTATGCATTCATATCATGTTTTTGGGATGATGACTATCTTCAAGTGGTCAAATCTTTCTTTTAGGTTATTCCACAAAACAAGTGGATCCTTAGCAGTAAGCTATTCAATTTTCAGAATTTCGTCAAGATGATGATGCAAGAAAATCATAGCCTTAGCACGATTTTGGGTAGATGTTGTATTTTCTTTCTTTATGGCGTCTCCAAGACCCATAGCATCTAAGTAGATTTCAACATCCAATACCCATGAGAGGTAGTTCTTGCTCGAGGCAATGAACTCAAGTTTTGTAAGATTATTAATCATATGAAAAGAAATAAAATAATACCTTAGCCTTCAAATTTGATACGCCAGAGTCTTGTATTGATAACGTGTTATAAAATATAAAGCAGAGAAGAAGAAGAATATAGAGAAGAGAGGAGACTTCTTTATTTCTCACGTGGATTCTTAATGGAGTGAATTACAATGAAGACAAACCCATTTATTTATAAGGGAAGACTAACCTTGGGGTTTCGGCCCATTCATAACAATACCCCTCGCTCCAATAAAAACCCTGTCCTCAAGGTTCAGTGGAGCCCCACGGATAATATAATGCTGAATCTTTCAAGACTAGAGTGTGTGTAGGGAGCTGTTATGGTGGTGCAAAGATGAAACCAAGCACTGTCAGCTTGAAGAATTAATGAAACAATTTCATTGCCCTTAGCCAAGTCCATATTGCCAAGCATCATAACATAAGCCAAAATTCTAAAAATTGTCACATGTTTTCCCTCGCTAAGTCCAATAATTCTCATTACCTTCTTTATATTAAGACAGCGATGAGCATCAGTGAGGACTGCTAAGCAATAAGATTATTTAAGATAGGAATATGATCTAGGACCCCTCAATCTACATTTTTTGCTTATCTCCTTATGTACTTCATAGAGACGGAAGAAACAATGATGGTTTTGTTTCAGAATTATAATTACAAAGGCTCTAGATCTTTCAATGTGAGAGGGTCCCTTGGCTGCACCATATGTCTTTCCAAGCTTTGCAAACTTAATCTGCACAAATATACCGTGATGACTTGAAAACTTAATTTGAATTGCATCGACATTGTAAAGCGCTTTAAATACTTGATTTGACTTCAGAAGTTGTTGTGCTACAGTGCACTCTTCAACACATCTATGGCCCCCAAGATGGGCAAGATAGCACATAAGGCTCATCATAGTCTTAAACTTCCCACAACTAACTGAGACATAAAAGTTTTTACTCTCACTGATCATTGCCTTGTGAACAACATAAGCAGCAACAGTTAATCTACTTTCACCAACTTAAGCTCACTTTCAATCACATACAAGCTCCCATGAGCATTTTCACAAATTTGTGGTGCAACAACTTCATACAATGAAAAAGTGGGAGGGCAGACATTTATTCGGGCAGACATTTATTCTATCTCCTGGATCCAAAACGTAATACATTATCATAATAATGAATTCATCAGCACCATACCCAACGAGAATAAACTCAAATTCAAAGCCGAAATCTGTAGCATAACTAGTTGATACACCCTGAGAGCCAACTAAACCCTTGAGCTCCGCAGGTATAGAGAAATTACACAACTCCTGCTCAATCAAGTCTGCCATGGACTTGATGCAACCGTAAAGCCATGGAATACAAATAGTTTTTGTAACTTTCTTTCCTACTACCATTTTCAATGCACTAGCCTGCTCAATTATTTTCTTTCGAAAAGAGAAATCACCTCCTATTACAGCATACCATACCTTACTGTTTGGAGCTTGGAGAACAAAAATGAGTTGAGCTAATAGTTGTTGCAGAAAACAGAATAATTTAGGAAGACGTATAACATGCAGATGTGTAATTGGTTGTAGCTCTCTCGACACAACTCCTTGGGAACTGTCATTAAACACACGATTCACATCAGAGTATGTATCATCCACTTTTGATTCCATGACTACCATCTCGTCTGTTACAGCGCATTTAGCAAAACTGTCTTGAAAACTAAAATTCCAAGAAGTAACAACAGTAGATCCCAATAATGGTAGTGGCTTCGTGTTCACTGTATAACCTATGGGAGCCTTGGACATAGAACTTATACCTGAATCCCATACACAAAGGTTCGTTGCAGTCTTATGAACAACGATAATGAAGGAATTCACCCCAGGATTAAATGGAAACTGATACAAAATATTGTGACCACTGAATTCCTCAGTAGATTTTCCACGCTCTATATCAGATATCACTTTATATACAGGAATTTCACTTGTTGGAATGTCATATCCATTCGCCATAAGAACTTTATCTAGACATAGATACTCAATACCTTCCAAGGTCTCAATTTCAATTTGTCATTCATTAGAGCCACGATTAAGAGAAATTGCGTTAATGTACCTCTCTGGTAGTTCTCTTTGGGGACATTTATCAAACAATTGGACTGCGAGACTATCAGTACTTGTAACTGCTTCACGAGACATTTTAATTGAAGTCTGTGATCGCGTTTCAGCAAATACTGTGGGGCAGCCACTGGTGAAACTTTCGTCAAACACCTTGTGCACATCGATTTTGCTTTGAGGTTCAGATTTCTCATCATAGCATTGCGGGAAAGGTGTCGTGGTTGTATTGCTTCTATATGGATGGACATATTGAGGGCAGGGCGAAAGTACCCCTAACTTACCGAAGCCCGACGAGATAGCCTCAAAACGATTTTGGTTCTTAGTCACGGAAGCTACATGCCTGAAATTTACGAATCTCCCTCCCGCAGACTCCAATCCTTTCTGTTTCAATCAAATTCTCACCTTATCAACGAAAAGTGGCCAATCAATTAATTGATTATTCCTTAATAACCACTGGTACCACTTGAATGCTTCACCATCAAGATAGAACGAAGCCACGGTGAGCTTTTGATCTTTCTTAATTTTATAGAAATTGAAATGGTGCTCTGCTTGGACTATCCAGGCATTCGAATTCTCGCCACGAAACTTTCCTAATTTGGCGTCCATAACTTTTTGGGGGGGGTCAAAAGAGGTCATGGCATTTTTACCCAAAACGTCCAGCAACATCAACCTAAATTCAGCGAGATCTTTAGAGATAGAATCCTTTATTTGTTTGATTGAATCACGAACTGAAGCATCAACAAAAGCCTTGAGTACTTTTTGGTCCTCCATTTGAGAGATCTCTAGATGAAAGCACCAATGTAAAGAACTAACGAACCCGAATTCTCAACTCAACAATCAATACACAAAGTGAACGAAACTAATCAACTTTGATTAATACGAAAAGAAGAAATTACAATATGAAGAAGAGGAATAATAGTAGACGGGGATGAGAAGATTAGAGAAAATTGGGGATGAGAAGCATAACCTTTGCCTAAACAATTATCACAATTTCCATAAGACTATTCTTCCTAAAATATGCTATTTTTTTTTTTTGTAAATAAACTAATTTTATTACCAAATATGCTTTACAAAGCAGAAAAAAACACAGGTCTGCACAACTGCCAGACCTATACAACAACTATTGTAGCTTAATATTCTTCATTCGTTCATCTAGGATACCAATCAAGCACCTGCAAGATCGCAGCCAGCTTTGCCTTAGTTCTCCCTCGAATATGAACCTCTTGAACTGTTTTCCTCACTACCACAACACTATTATTCCTCTTGCCTTGAAAGATCCTGTGATTTCTTTCCTGCCAGATATAATAGATGTTGGCTGCTAAAGTAATTCTATAGACTTCAGCTCTTGGCAATTTGCATATGCAGTGTCTAGTAGCCCATCTTTGTTCCTCTGCCCATCCACTAGCTTGCCTCTGAATATTGAGCCAATCAAGTATATGTTGCCATACCTGAGTTGAATAAGGGCACCTGAAAAATAAATGCTCGATATTCTCACGCTCATCATCACACAATACACACCCTACATGCTCCACGCAATGCCATGATGCCAATCTTTCCCTTGTCAGAAGCCTGTCTTGAAAGGCCAAGTACAAGATGAAAACCCATCTAGGACAAGCAACATTATTGCAATACAGCTTCCTCCGCTCCACTTTCTGATACTGGCCCCTCATCAACTGATACACATGTTCAATAGAGAATTTGTCTAGTTGTTTCACTGTATTTTCGGTCCATCCTATAGCTTCAAAGTATTTATGGGCTTGTAGTATTTTCCTCACCATCCATGAGGCTTGGGGAGCTAAAGCAGCCCATATTGTTCCTTGTTTCTCATAATACATGTGAATCCATTGTACCCATATCCTCGAAAATGTGTTATTTATTAACCCGTATCCCACACATAGCCATTTAATGTGGTATTGGGCCGCTTTACCATAGCTGGTTTCGGCCCATTCATAACAATATCTTCTCAAAAGAATAGAAGTTATTCAGAAAATTTGTAATCGATCTTCACTTTGATGGTTTAGACGAAAGAAAATGAGCTTGATCAATCTTAATTTACCTGCCTTTCAGTTTTATTGTAAACCAAAATGTCGACTTTTCAAGTAAACAACAAACACGTCAACAAATGAAAAAGGGGGTATTCATAGTTGTAGTGCATCCAAAAAATCCTCGGAAGAAGAAAGATTCAAATAGCAATTGAAAGTGATTTTCACTGTAAGGAGTACAAATATGACAACATAAAGCTTCTTTATTTCAAATCTTAGAATATTTCATCATATCGAAAAAGGGGCCTCCAAAGAGACACCAATAACAAGGTGATGTAATTTGGGCCACCAACATATTTCCAGATCACAAAGAATTTATTTGGGTTCCACTTGTATGCTGCATTGGATCCATAACACTACTATTCATTATTGTCACACATCCCCTCCTTCGATATAATCCAAACTTATTATGCTTTTCCAGTCTCAATTTCTGAGCTATGGAACAGTTCGCTATTACAAAACAGTAGTCAACTTAGCGCACTAGCTAGCTCCGTCTTAATTTATATGAAGGTGTTTGGCTACGCATTTTTTGTTAATCTTGCAATCTAAAGTAAAAGAGAGTCACATAAATTGCAACTAAGGGAGTATTATATTGCCAATTGCTGCTTCATTTATAGTCTTAGCCAGTTCCCAAGACATGGAAATAAGGCATTCATCATCTAGTGTAACGCCCAACATTCAACTGTAAAGAATACTGAAGTAGACTGGCTTGTGATGTGAGGAATTCTCAATCTAAACAGTGCAATTAACTTGCATCGTTTCACCTTTCTGGCGCAACCCCATTGGCCAGTGATTTTTCTAGCTACGAGTTCTTGTGTGCAGTTCATCAATTGAACAGGTAACAACAACAAGAAAGCTCAACTAATGGCACTGATACAATTCTACTGGACAAGAATCCTATATCCTAACACTAAAAGAACTCAAAGTCAAGATATTTACCCCCAGGCTTTGCATCTGTCCCTACCACTCTTTTACTAGTATTGCCAACCCCAACAGGGTTCACTTGCCCAAATTTTGCAGGGAACTCCGGCTCCACGGGTCTTGGCACTTCGGGTGGTGTACTACAACGTATCAGAGCCCAATTAACACCTTCAAAGAAAGGATGCTGCTTGATCTCAGTTGCTCCGCGCTTCACCCCAAGCCGGTTTTGAGGCTCTTTAACAAGCAAGCCGCATATCAGATCACGGCTAGCATAACTGGTTGCAGGAGAATCTGGAAATTTAAGCTGTTGGCCGACTACATTGAAAAGAGTTGCCCTGTTGCCTGATCCCTTGAAGGGGGTCTTTCCATATAGTAGTTCATGCAGGAAAATACCAAATGTCCACCAGTCTACCGCACTGCCGTGGCCTTCTCCCTTGATAATCTCGGGGGCCAAGTATTCATGAGTCCCAACAAATGACATTGATCGTGCTGAAGTAGGTTCCGCAACTAGCTCAGGCATTGAATTAGCTGGAAACCCAGAATCAGCTGTTCGAGGCTTAGGTGATTTTTTCTTGCTCTTTTGAGGAAATATACGGGGAAGGAAGCATGCTGGTTGCATGCACACAGATGTGGGCTCAATACACGCTGGCTGCACACAAAATGCAGCTCCTCGTTTAGAAGGATCATCAGATGAGGTCCTTATGAGCGTGGGTGAAACTGCACATCGTAGGGATAAGTCAAAATCTGAAAGCATAATGTGGCCATCGTCGCGCACAAGAACATTTTCAGGTTTTAAGTCCCTGTACACTACACCAAGCATATGTAGATATTCAAGAGCCAATAGAACTTCTGCTGCATAAAACCTGTGGCAGAAACTGGGGATTAGTTAAAGTTTGATTAAAGAACACAAAAGTTTAAACATAATTGCAAGGGAAAGATTCTGCATGCAAATAATCTCTTAATTTTAGGGAGACCGAAACTGGATTTTATTCAGCTTTTGCATATGAATCTCAAGTAACATGCTGTAGGTGATAATGATTGAGGATATGATCTAATGACCACATACTTTGATGTCTAGCTAGGCAAGCTCTAAAATTTTCACACCAGATTCGAAGAAAACCCAAGCAGGGACACAAAGGGAATAAAGTGGTATGGACTGCGTACATTCTACCCTCCCCAGACCCCACTAGGTGGGAATATACTGGGTTTGTTGTTGTTGTTGTTGTTGTTGTATAGTACAAAAAAGATAGTGAACAAACTGGCTCTTTGGAAGCTTAAATCACAGCTTCAACATTAGTTTTCATCTTAAATAAAACATACTTTAAGGATTTTTAGCAGATATTCAGTATTCTCTATTTGTCAGTAAGAGAAAGTGGGCAACAATCTTTTCACTTTTTCTGGATAAGTGAAAATGGGCAGCATTCATTGCGGCAAAGTCATCTCTTTCCATCAATACACCCTCTCTTCCCCAACACCAACCCATTCAAGAACAACAGGTCCTTTGTTAACCGGTAAAGGTGCATGTAGTGGCAGATAAAGAATTTCACTTGGGAAAGAGAGTAAATACCAAATACAGATTAAGGAATGTTTAAGTTACCAGGAGTATATTATGCTTACTTAGGACTGACTACATGTGAAAGACTTTTATAAGAGGGTTTTACACGTTGCATATTCTAGACAAGGATAACAATTCCATACCTTGCAGCATATTCTGAAAAATGCTTGCCAGGTTGTCGCTGTCGAAGAGTATGCAGATCTCCTCCGGGACAATATTCCATGACCAAACATGAGAAGCGATCGGTCTCAAAATGAGTGTACAATGTTGGCAAGAATGGATGGTCTAACAACTGCAGGATTTCTCTCTCTGTCTGAGCACGGGTCAACTTCTTCCTACTTGCAAGAGATGCCTTATCCATCACTTTCATTGCAAAATAGCAACGAGTTCCGCTAAGCTCAGAAAGATAAACACTTCCAATGTCTCCACAACCGAGTCTTTTGAGTAACCTAAAGTGGCTCATGCCTAATATACCATCACGTGCCCGAATTGCAAGAATAGCCTTCCATCTAGGATCATTTCCTTTGTGAGGCTTATTGGCACTGCCAGTGATGTTACTCCAATTACTATCATCACTAAGTCCACTACTGTCACTTGCCCTGCTAAGGCTAGTTTTACCACTTTCGAGTGAATCCCCTCGAATGCTCCCTTTTGTGCTCTCATAATTTTTGTCCACACTAAGCATGCCATCGCTCATAAGCCCATCACTCCGATATGTGCTTGTGCAACTGTTGACGATACTCATAGATCTCATGACACCAGTACTATCAATGCTGCTAAGTGGACTTACATTTCCACTTGGGGGCTGCGATGCATCCCAAATACATTCTTTCTCTTCAGAATCATGAGGCAGACTTGCTTCTGTGTTTTGAGAAGGACGAGGAACTGTAAATGGAGAGGAGATTAGACCTAGATCATTTGGCTCTTCAACCAAGCTCTCTGCAGGTGAAAGAAAGGATGGGCTTGGTTTGACATTAGGAACCCGGATTGAAAGATCGTCTAAGAAAGGACCCTTCAAGGACATGTTTTTCACTAGGCATTTTCCATCTGCTTTGTTCTGACCAATTGGTACATACACTGGTCTCATCAGGTCTCTATCGACAGGTTCCGGTGGATGACTCGCCCCATGAAACGACGTCGAGCCACTATCTTCAAGTGAATCATCACTACGCTTAATTGTACCAGCATCCACCATGAGGTCTTCTTCTTCTTCCTGATAGGAGGTCTTTCCTTTCCATGTTTGTACTGGAACAGCCATGCTAAAATCTCGAAAGCCCTGCACGTTGCATTTAAAACCAACCTCCTTCTTGGAAGTGGAGAAATTATGTGTCACCTTAGCCCCTATAGGGAACTTTCTTGTTGACTCTCTAACTTCAGGTATCCTTTCCATCTCCAAATAGTATATGTATCATCACAAGTACATCACCAGAAGAAAACTCTGCAGAAGTGCAAAAGATCAGTATCATACTATACAGCTAATCAAATCACTAAGACTATTTTGATGACAATTATGCTAACGCTTAAAATAAATATCTCATCAACAGTCACCGAAAAATCGACCAGATTGAACACAAAGACATACCAAAGGTTATGTTCACACAACACAACATCATTACAACAGCAACATACCGAGCGTAATTTTACCAAGTGGGGTCTGGGAAGGGAAGGGTAGAATGTACCCCGAGCTTACCCCTGCTGTTTAAACCTCATTAGTCACAATAAAATCTTCAGATTTAACGCTCAAGTTGCCTCTATGTGATGTGGTAAGTAATTGAGGCACTTTCTTAAGAGACATGCATGATGTAATAAAAAAACACCCAATCAGGCAAATATTATTTTAACAATCACCTGAATATTCCACAATTCTCACAAATTCCACTAGTTACAAAATGAAATAATCCTCCACCCCCCCCCCCCCCTCCCCCACCATTAACAGAGCTTCTCACATCTCACTGTCTTTAAAACACTCACCGACATGGAAATATAAACAGCAAGAATACTGCATAAAAAATGGAGAGAGAAGAGAAAACCATGAACAGATCTAGCTAATTCTAAAATGTGCATACATAATAAACCCATTAATTTTTTTTTACCTCAGCCCCCCCCCCCCCTCCCCCAACCCCTCCCTTTTGCGCTCTTACTCAAACTCACAACCAGGTGCTTACCATCCGAGCAGCTCCCTCAAGTCTACATAATAAACCCACTGACTCTAAATTGCTTGGAATATTTTTTTTCCCCGGAACAGAAACTCAAAAAATGCTAAGAACAGCAAAACGAGACTCAAAAATGACACCCCACATTACAGTTACAGAACAACAACCAAATCAAGAAAGCAGAATTTTACCAGTTCAACAAAAGAGATCTGAAAAGAATCAAAAAAAAATCCTCAAATGGGGTCTCTTTATTTTCTCCCCCAAGTCCTTGGAATGCCAAAAAGGCAAAGCTTAGCAAGGCTCCAGCTATACACAGTGATTTCTGCGGCGGGGAAGCAGTACAGTAAATGGGTATTAAATTGACTATATAGCTAAAAGATGCTGAAGCTATGCCTGCTACAACTGAATAGAAAAAAAGATTTTGCTGGTTCAGTAGGAGTACTAGGTGGTGGTGGAGGAAGAGGAGGGAGGATTATGGGTGATTTTGCTTTTGCTTTTGTTGTTGTAAGTATTTGTGAAATCTTTAGTCATGTGTACACTGTACTGTCATATGAATACTCTCATGATGATATACAAAAGTGAAAGTGTCATTCTATGTTTTAGTATTTATTTCCATTTCTTTTGCTTTGTGTTTTGTTGGAATGTTGGTTATATTTTCTATTTTAAATAAATAAAGAAAGAATAGAATGAGGGAGAAAATGCATGTTATGAATTTTATAAAGGTGAATTTGCAAAATTGGGTTTGGGGGGTGAACAAATATGGGAAAAAACTTAACCACTCACCCTCTCTAAATTAGTTGTGTACTTGTTAATTTAACTACCTCCTTAGTTAGGTACTTGGTGCAAACCAACCATATTCTTTCAATTTTAATTAGAGATAGGGGCGGAGTTAGGTAAGTTGGATGGTTTATTTGAACTTCTTTTGATAAAAAAAATAATTTTATGTGATTGAAATTATTATTTGTATATATATAATAATGGTTGATTCTATTTTACTTTATGTGTGTGTGCGCATTTATATCTTTATCTTTGAAACATCCTTGGTAAAAATACTAGTTTTGCTGTTGATTAGAGATTGGGTTCAAGGCTTCAAGCTCTAAAATGTTCTCGCCATCTGAATCAATTCTGGACGAACAATATCCCTCTTTTAATTCTGTTATTATTATGGTATTATCTGCATTAAGTCGGTAATAGAAATATAGAGAGAGGGGATAATTCCGTCGCTAAGATGGACTTTTTTCGTATGAGACAATTTAAAAGTAGGTTATGGAAATTCAGATTAATTGCGGGTCAAAATAAATATGTAACGTCAAATTAAATACTCTCTTCATTCATTTTTACTTATTTATATTTTACCTGACAAATTCTTTAAGAAATAATAATAAAAATGAGTAACTTTATTACATAACCTTTTGAATATAACAAATTCTATATTCTAGGAAATGTATTGAGTAGTGATTTATAGTTAAGGTTCAAAAAATTTTCAAACTGAATAAGTAAAGTTCGATAATTATTTTTAATATCCTGAATAAATAAACACGAGCAAAGAAAATATTATAAAATAAGCAAATTAAAAAGTGTTCGTCTCTTAATACATCCAATTTCTAAATTGAAAAACAAACAAACTAGAAATGCTCCAAACGGGCTAAGTTTTTTACAATTAAAAACTCATCGACCCTCCGTTTGCCATAAGAGTTTTTTTTTTTTTTTAAAAAACATTTTATTCTGAAAATTATTATTTGAACATAAAAATTTCAAATATCACTCGAAGTTGTATTTAAATTTTTTAAAATAAGTTACTTTTTTTATTTTCACAAGTAAAAATAAATAAAAAAATCACTTTTTTTTATTTTCACAAAATTTTAAAAACAAATTCAATTCATGTTTATGATCAAACAAAATTGTAACTCTAAAAAAGTTTGATTTCTCTGATCAAACGCCTACAGAAATGATAATTGAGAGAGTGGAATATTTGTTTCTTGTTTTATTTTGGAAAAACAGAATATTCATTAGTTTGTAAATAGCAAAAATAAAATAAAATTACAATTTACAAAACCATGGCCAAAAGAGAAATTGATGGCGTGATGAAAAGGGTGAAACTAGAAAAAAGTGGGACCCAACACGTTAGGTAGGGCCCAGTATGTGTTCCTTCTTTAGAGTACACGTCTTTTCGGAAGAAAATTGAAAGGGAAGTGGGAAAATGGGAAACCCAATAACTCCATTCCTTCTATTCTCTACGTCCTTTTCAACTATAAATAAATTAATCAATACTCTTTATGTTCCAAAATAATTACTGTATTTAAATTTAATTATTTATTTTTTATGAAATTTAAGAAAAATTATAATTTATTTTATTTATTAAATAATTATACAAAATATATATATATATATATATATATATATTTGTATTTATATTTTTAAAGTATAATTAATATTAATAATGCTAATATAATAAATAATTTTCTTATAAATAATATTTAAAAAAAAAAATCAAATCAACAAAGGTCAATAATTTTGAAATGAATGAAGTAAATTTTCTCACTCTTGTTTTAACTCACCCTTAAATAACATTACTATGGACCCGTACCATTTGCACTATGCATTACAATTTTAATTATTTGAAAAATAAGATTCATATTTATGTGATGAATAGATACGATTTTTTTTTTTAAAATGTTATTGAAATTCATATGATCTAAAATTAGTCTTGAATTACTATTGGCTGGATAAAATATGTATGTTTTAGGGGAAATTGTTACTCTCTTCATTCAATTTGTTTGTTTAGGATAAAATAAGTATTTTAATTTGTTTTATTTTCCTTTTTCATCCCTTTAAAGGTAAATGTTTTTTTTTTCTTTTTGTCAACTCTACAACTCTAATTTTTCACATAATATATTTAAGATCACAAGATTACAACGCTAAAAAATCTTTTTTACTTTCTTAAGTTCTTTATCAAGTCAAAATTAGATATATAAATTTAAACAAAGAGAGTACTAAATAAGCAGATATGAAAAAGTATCATTCTTGTTAGATTGATTAAAATTTAAAAAATACTACTAACATAGCCCAATATTTAATAAGTTGTTAAGAATAAAAGATTATGTGGGGGGGGGGGGGCAGCTAACTCCAATAAAGGGGAATGGACCCATTGATAACAATGCATTAGTACACTATTCTAATCTTATAGTAAGTTTTTTTTTCCACACAATATTCTATACACGTATTGAAATTTCGATTAATTTAAATTACACATTGCAGGGCTCATTTTGACAATCGCGCTCTCAAAAAAAAAAAAATCATACTTAAAACTCAAATTTAAAATTTCTAATTAAAGATAGAGTAGTCTCACCACTAATCCAGTACAGTCTACCACACAATCCATATTGGTTAATCTTATGAGTTATGACACTATTTACTAGCTCCCATGTGGTACTTTAAAAGGACTTTGGTGGGAAACCCCAAGTGATTATTTTTCAACCCTAAATTAATTAATTAGTATAGCAATGCTGACCACGAATAAATATTTAATCACCAATTGTTGAAATTTCAAAAAGTCTTCTTTAATACAATCTCATATGAATAATTAATGGGTTCTATTATAGTAATTTGATTGAAGGACTTAGATTAGTTTGAGAAAGTAACAACTTTGTAGTAATAATGGACTTCGCACATTTACTTGAGTGTTCATATTAACAGAAATATAATCACTACTCAAGCTTCCGTTAATTAATTGCTCACAAGAAATCGATAATTAATTTACTTAAGTGTTAGAAAATGCTACATTACATTCATCATTTGTTGTTTGTGTAAGAATTTTCAAAGAGATTTTAATAATCATATATATTTTTGCTGTGTTGTCGGCTTAAAGTTTTGAAAAATGTTCACTTTCTTTCCATTTTATTGATTTTTTTTTTTACAATTACACAAATATTATGCTATGTTTAAGATTTAGGCTCAAAAGTCTTAAATCTTTTTTAACTTGAATTTCGTGTATATAAATATGTGCATTTGGCACTATGCTTCGGGGGAAGGTTGTGGATATGTCGTTATCAATCATGTAGTTTTAGTTAATTGATGGTTGAGATTTTTAAATCATGAGTGCTTAATTATTTTTAATGTAAAAATTGCTATTGAAGATTAGATGTTTAGTTAATATATTGGTATAAATTATTACTAATATTTATATAAGTTATATATAGTATTGGTATAAATTATAAATATTTATATAAGTTATATATTGTATGCATGGTTCTAAAAGTGATAAATATTTGAGCACCAAATGCAAATAACCCATAACTTAAGTCACCATAGAGTTAATTTGGTCCACTTCTTGGACATTGTTTATCTAGATGTTAAATTCTTTCACAATTTCATTATATTAAAGCGTTCGCTACTTAATTACTCAAATCAATCATACCTTAATATGGAACTACAAAGGCTTGATCACTTGACATCAGGTGGAACTAAAGGGGCATAAGGGAGTTCATCCAAACCCATTTCATCAAAAACTCACACTAGCTATCAATCTCTAATTATATTTCGTTAAAATATAAAGGTATAATACGTAAATATGTCCTTTAATTTGACCTCAAATTACATTTATGACCTCCAACTTTGCGTAAGCATAAATAGACACTTAAACTTGTATAAAGTTAAACAAGTAGACACACGTGTCCTGTGTGACATAATACACGTAGGACATGAATTGACCAAGTAGAATGCCACGTAGGACATATGTGACTACTTTTTCAACTTTATACAAGTTTAAGTGTCTACTCGTCCACACTCAAAATTGAAGATCATAAATGTAATGTGAGGCCAAATTAAAAGACATGTTCATGTATTGTACCTAAAATTGTTCTAATTTATGGTTAAACCTGTGGTCAAATGAACATAAGGGAGTTGAATAGGGAGGACAACAACAGTAAAGTGAAAAAGAAAAGAGAGAGACAGAAAAAGAAAAAAAAAAAAAGGAGGTGTGAGCATGCATGCCCAATGCCCCAATCACTATCTTTAGAGGCAAGTCCATGTTAGGACGAAACCAATGCTGAGTTTCTCTGCTTGTCTAAGCATCCTATTCTTTTTCTTGTTCCTATTTGAGACATTTACACCAGCATGGTTCATGTATCAACCTCCACCCATTCAGTGGCAAAGCCAAAATATTCATTGAGGGGTTCATAAGTGAACATACGAATTAGTCGAAGGGGATTCAACATCTAATAGATATACATAAAAAATAATTTAAACCATACATATATAACATAATTTTTCGTCGAAGGAGGTTCGGATGAACCCCTCGGCAAAGGTAGCTCCGCCCCTGCACCCACCTACCCACCCACGCAAAAACCTCTGACCTCCCCTACCATTTTTCCTTCCGGGGCTTTACCGTCTCCAATAAAATTCATGGGCATCCAAAGCAGCGCAGAGCCAAAGTGTGTTGGATTCAAAATTGGTTGAGCGCATTCGAAAACTTATAATCTACAAATTATAGAGGCAATAATTCAGGTGACACAGAAAACATTAAAAAAAGTATATTATTAATATCGGTTGACTAATTAACCTATGTATTGAAAATTATATAAAAAAACTTAAAATTTATTGGGAGAAACTTTTTTCGTAAACAAAAATAAAAGACTATATGGGTGGATGCTATTGTGTTTTGTTATGATAAAAGACATCTTCTCTGAACAATTTTTTTTTTCTAAAATAGGTTAGCCAAATATGGAAAAAGATTATATTTACTCTTCACGGAAAGTAAAATAATTACTGTATTAAATTGACTTTCCCCCCAAAATAAATCAAATATGATAAGAAAATCAGAACAAAAATTCTAATACATGCTTAAAAATTTGACAAAAAAAATTTAACTTTTGTTCTAATTTTATGTTTGTAATTTAATTTTTTTTCAACATGTACAAACAATTGTAATTTTTATAGGACAGTTTGTTTTGATGACACCGCATTTAATAAACTTGTACCCGTTTTTTTTTTTTTTTTAAAGCACATATACTACTTTAGACTTGTGGTGTTTGACGTTAAACTTGTCCTAATCAAACTTAACAAATTGTATATAGACGAAGTTCACTTATGTTTTTGTCTAAAATTCAGGCAAAAATTATTAAACATTAGCTATATGTACATAAATTCTAGGTATATGAAGTTGAGGATATATTTTATTTAAGATTAACTTTAAACGATATTATATGTTTTATATTGTCCCGAAGTGAATCCAAATCCAAAAATTTAAAAGGCGGACACAAGTTAAATGATAATTTTTAAAATCAAATATCCATATTCACTATTTAAAAATAATATAATATAAAACAATTACAATTTGAAATTGATAAATTAAAATAGAGCTCACGCGATTTCAAAGATCTTCTATTGGAACTGCACTTTAGAATTTTTCTAGGAGGATTGTCTGGTTATAGACTTCTTTTATTCCCCTATACCCTAACCCTATATATGACAAAAGGGGTAAAATTCAGTTGGATGGCCAGTATGGTCCAAATAAAAACCACTTGTTAATATTTATCCATCGTTTAAAATGTAATTGAAAAATATATAGTTATCATTTAATAAAAACAAAATTTAAGAAAATATCATTATCTAAATACAAAAGATTTTCTCAATTTGCTGACATTCGAGTAAGAGGGTAGTAGGCAAAGTTATATGAATTGAATAAGACTTCTTACAGAAATATGTAAAATAATCCTTTCTAAAAAGAATATTTCAGAATAAATGGGTATAGTTACTTGACGCGTTGAGTAGAAGCATCAAGACTCTGAAATTCTTTTTGGAATTTTAGTAGCCGTTTGATCATGAATATTATTCACAATATTTTGAAATATGTTTTTCACTTTATTTCGAAATACTTGTTTGATCATAGATATTTCGGAATACGTTTTTACAATATTTGAAGTTTTGAACTATTTTTTAATTCATTTTTTTCACTTTCTATTTTAAAAATAAATAAATCTAAATTTTTATTTTCATAAAATAACTCAATTTTCATAAAACTCTAAATTTCTAAAAATTTATTCACTTTTTATATTTTCTTAACTTCAAAAATACCTCATTTCCAAAATACTATGATCAAGCAAATCGCAACTCTATTTTCAACTTCAAAAATACCAAATAAAATGAATATGTTTTTTACTTTCATGGCCAAACGGTTCCTTAGTTAGGGGTATGTTTGCCCAACTTATATTATCGCATTAAAATATAAATAATATATTTTTTTTCTTTTAAAAAAATTAAATAGCAATTAACAGTTTGTCTCATCCAGTACGTTTCGATTAATATTAAAATAAATCCTAAACAAAATTGTATAGTCATGGCGCATAACACGCATTACGCACATATCCATAGACCAACTTCATATACATATTTGTCTTGAACACAGTCACCATGGATTGATGTTTCTTTTTTTGAAAAATAAAAATAAAAATGTAAGTTACACATGTGTGTGTGTATGTTTCAGTCAAAAAATTATGTGTAGTTTAACATTTTTAGATCAATTATTAGTTTCAATTAGCAGAGCTAGTAATATCATATAGTTTAATTTTCAGAGGCTATAATCTATTTTAAATTACGATTATGTGCTTTTCATGATAGGATAATACTAATACTGTCAGTAGCTACCACCAAAGAATGTAGTGTAGTGGATAGAGTTGTTCCTTCCTTAATCGGGGGTATCGGGTTCAAGCACTGGGTATGGAAAAATTCTTGGTAGGGAGCGCTATCCCCCGAATGGAGCCCTACCCGGCGTGAATCCGAATTAATCGGACTCCAATGCGGGTACCGGACACCGAATGAAAAAAATATATATATATTGTCGCTAGCTACTTTGACTACACTGTTAATCACATGTAAGTTGCTAACTGCATTACTTTCTCCAACATAAAGAACTAAAAAGGTGATTAGTGAAAAATTAACACGCCAAGAGCATTATGGACATTATAAATAAATAAAGATTCCATTTAATTTGTGATGCTTAAATTAATTTGGTGGGCATATTATATGCTTGTCCAGTAAGGCAATAAAATAAGAGAAGTTTAAGGCAAATAAATATTATTAAAATTAGCTTATAAGATCATTTGGTTATTTATACTGCTTCACTACCTATATACATATGAGGAAATGACAAAAATGTCTCGTGTTTGCCGTAGGTTTAAAATAGTCTTTCGAATATATACTCCTAAATGTTTTTTTTTTTTTTTATTTGTGAAAAATGAACATTTTGTTTTCAACAAATCTTTTAATAAATTTTGTCTATTAGATTTAAAAGGAGTTGTAAAAAAAAAAAAAGGAACCAGAAACGTCAAGAAATTATCCTACCAATTACTACAAATTATAACACAAAAAACTACACCATGATACCATATATACACCAAAAATTATAATAACTGCACATTTAAGTATGATCGACTAAATTCTTTTTCTCTTCATATTTCTTGTCAAATTTAATATACGGAGTTTATAAAATATTTGACGGAAACGAAAGTATTCACTCTTAGCTAATTTAGAAGGTCCAAAATTGTTTTATCCCAAACATAAGGTACCATTTTGTTATTTTCTCACTCATATATCTTCAAAATAGGAAATTATCTATGTCAAAAATTAGAATTTTATTAGGTTGTCTCCTCCATTTTTATTATTTTTGTAAAAGATAAAGCAAGTAAGTTATAGGATCCTCCACTCAAAATTCACAATTGTCCCTATTATTGACTGGTCAAAAAAGAGGTACATACTAGAATCACAGTGACATTTGAAATCATCCTCAAATATGTACCTAGTGGGGACACCATATTAACTTGTCCAATTGGCACACTCACTAAAAAGCTTTTTTAATCAGAGAGGGAAAATATTCAATTAGTGGACGTAGTTAAGATTGTAAAATTTCTTGAAAAGAAAGTGACTATTGTCTCTACCTTTCATAGCAGGTACAACGACGGAATCAGAATTTTTATTAAGAAGATCAAAAATAATATACGAACAAATCAAAACGGGTTTAATATCTACTGTATACACATAAAAAATAATTTTAATCATATATAAATAATATAATTTTCCATTGAAGAGGTTTCGAATGAATCCTTTCGTCGAAGGATACCTCCGCCAGTGGAGGAGCCAGGATATTCACGAAGGGGGTTCATAAGTGAACATACGAACTAACCGAAGGGGGTTCAACATCTAATATTTATACATAAAAAATAATTTTAACCATGCATATATAGCATAATTTTTCGCCGAAGGAGGTTCGGATGAACCCCTTGGCAAAGGGTAGATCCACCACTGACCTCCGCCCCTGAGTTGGGATAAGGTATGCGCACACATTACCGATTTTACACTACATTTTTAAATTATACTGAATATTTATTGTTAGTGTAAAGTCACTATGATCTCGTTTTAGGTTTATTGACTTTAATCTTTTCTGTGCAACTATTACATGAAGAAGAGTAGTTTTTTAGTCTTAATTTACATGATATCTTATTTTTATTCATGCAAAATATCATCACATAAATTAAAACAGAGAGTAACTTTAGAAGAAGGAAAAAGTCAATAATTAATCTTATTTGTATCATCATTAGATTGCTAAATAAGCATACACTTATAAAAAATGAATGTGGTGAATGAAGTGGCAACATATATAATGGGGAAGACTATCAAGTTTGGTCCTTCACCAATCCCATGAAAGCTGAAACTTATAGTGATTATAATGATTAGGTCAATATATAATTGTTTTGATGAGCAACAATTTTCAACACATATACTATAGTTGGTCATTCCCATAATAAACTAAAAAAAAGAAGTGTGATTTGTTAAATCATTCTTTTTTCTTGTGGGACAAGGGCAACCACATTCTACCTTGCTTTTTGAAAAGAAGCAAACATAGAGTTTGAAAGTGTGAGGTATTGCAGTATTGGAATTAGGAAAAGAAAAATAAAGTGGGGTGTGTGTGTGTGTGTGTGTTATTCAAAGGATGAGATGATACCTTTTCTCACTTGGGTTTTTGGTCCACAAGACCTACCAAAAAAATATAAAAAAAAAAACTTTATTAGTAATAATATAATCTGATGTTCCTTGCTTGGATTAGCTGCAAATCTTGCACTGACTAAGGAGCATTTCATTTATAAATATATACTATTTATCTGAGGAAAAAGAAACAGTAGGAATTTACATGTTTGTTAATCTACTAGTCAGCTATCCGTACTCTGTAATTAGGATAGGATTCTGGACTTAAAACAATCCGCTTTTAGAAGTCTAGAGGGTTGCGCCTAGACTAATCGGACTTGCTTGAATTGATAATTTTATCGGACATCCATGATGGAAGATAGGTCTGTGAGTAGGGCCACGAGAAACGGAAAAAGGACTAGCAAGCTTTTAGGCTGACAAATTTCTGGAAAAAAAAGGTTCACATGATATTTAAGGCGAGTTTCAGATTAAAATAAAAGAGTAAAGTGAAGAACTCATATTACGAGTTCTCATGAGTAGTGAGTAGTGACCTAAAACTAAGGGACAAGTTCGTGAAGAATTTTGAGCCAGAATGGACAATACGTGTCATGAATTTGGATGATGACAAATATGAAAAATATCTAATATTTGTATTAAGTTAATAAATATTGCGTAGCACATAAACGATTTGAATTTTGTTCTCTTAGTTAATATCTCTAGTCTTTATATATTTCGTTTCAATTTTATCGATCTCCGGAATGGAAATATAACTTTGTACTACTAAATCTTTCTCTTTAAATAAACTAGAGTTGTCAATACGGGTCGGCCCAGCCCATTCGGGCTAGCCCACACGGGCTTTGAGTTTGATGGGCCAGGCCGGACTGGCACATCAAAATGATGGACCAAAAAATACCAAGCCCACAACATTACTCTGTGGGCTGCGGGCCTCGTGGGCCAGCCCATTTAAAATAAAATAAAATTTTATAGTTTAATTTTAGAATGTTAATAAACGTAAATATTACCAGATAATATTACATAGTGTTAATACTTGTTAATCAAGTCTCCAACAGCCCAAAAATACTCCTAATAACGAAATTAAATAACTTTGGACATGATATCCTTCAAACCAAATAAAAATAATAATCAGCAATCTAAATAGTTTCATGTATTTGACTTATGGGCTAGCCCACGGGCTAGCCCAACCCACATTTCTCAAGTCCCACGGGCCACAGGCTTATCCGTGTTGTGCTAAAAAACCTTGTTCTTAAATGAGCTACAAAAACTAAAGCCCAACTTCATCAAATTACAGGCTGGGTCTGACCCATATTGACGGCTCTAAAATAAACACTTAACAATTAATACCTTGCAAAGTTTAATAGTTTTGTACAATTTAATATGATAAAATTATTTCTAATTTAGTTGTTTAAAACTTAAATAACAGAGAAAAGCTTTTATTGTCCACTTGAATCTGAATTATGCATTAGTGGGACCAAGCCCATCAATTCTAGGCCCAAATTTTATTTGCAGGTCCACAATCCAATGGGCCCACTTTGGGATATGGATGGGGGTGGAAGCCCATAATGGAATTATTGTGATTTGAGATTAATTTTGGACCAAAGACAAAATGTATCCCAAATGAAATCCCAATTTCCAACTACCATTCAACTGCCTTGATAAGAGACAAAGTAATACCACCAAAGGATGTGGTGCAGTGGATGAGACTGTTCCTCCTCTAATCAGAGGTTTCGGGTTCGAGCCCTGTATCTGAAAAAATCCTTGGTAGAGAGCGCTATCCCCCGAATGGGGCCCTACCCGACGCAAATCCGAATTAGTCGTACTCTAATGCGAATACCGAACATCAGACGAAAAAAAAAAAAAAAAAAGAGAGAGATAGACAGTCATGTGCCAAATATAACTTATATATAGTAGTTGAATATTCATGAATATCACATGCCTGTTATGTGACTATTTGACTGAATGTGGCTAATATAGCTTTATTATGACATTTAATAGAGCGAACTGCTATTTAAATAGATTGATCTTTTATTTATGTCATCTTTCAAATGAGTTGATCTTCAATTTTTTCTCTCTAGAAATTGAACTATGCTTATTGGGGTACAACGAGACTTCTCTATCACTGATTTTATAACTTCACAAGGAAAAAACTACTAATATTTATTTTTTTATGTCATGTACTTTCTAAGTTTACATACTTTTATTTATAACAAACAAATGAGGTCTGAACGTCAAATGCAAGTAGACATATATGACATTACCTCTCTATAACAATCATGAAATTTTCTGACAAACGTTGTCACTATAGAGAAATTTGACTGTATACATTTTTACGAACACAAAATGATGCAACTTATAAATTAAATTGGATAAATAAATTAAAATAATTATTTTTAGTAAGAGAACCAAGTAAAATAAAATAAATATGGAGGGAGTACAACCAAAACATCATTAAAGATTTATATCTTTTCCAATATATTTATTATGGGTAAACTAGTAAAATTGTTTTTTACTTTCTACAAATAA
Source organism: Capsicum pubescens (assembly GCA_030864215.1). Lineage (NCBI taxonomy): Eukaryota > Viridiplantae > Streptophyta > Magnoliopsida > Solanales > Solanaceae > Capsicum > Capsicum pubescens. The sequence goes on along the minus strand of CM061538.1, from coordinate 288,176,780 downwards.
ATGATAAGGGGTGTGCCCAAATTACTTTCACTTTTGAAATTCTAGAGATAATTTTTCACTTAATTTTTAATTTATTTACTTGTATGGACTATAGCCATTTTTAAGATATTAAATTTTACTCTATCTATATATATTTAGATTAGTAATACATTAAGATTAATGTTGGGCCTGTAGACAATCCTACCTAATAGGTATAGAAGCGCAAGAGATTAGAAAGACAAATCACCTAATTAAACATTCAAGGATGAAGATGAAGCAAACTTTACCAATATTCTTTCTTCTGGTTGCTTTTCTTATCCTCACATCAGTTTTTTTTTCATTTATATTTCATCTAATCATGTGTGTTAAGTTGTTCCAAATGGGTTATGGGATATAGAATTGATTTATTTATATCACCATTGGACGTAATTTTTATTATATGAGCTAACTTTTTGTAATTGAGTTATTTCATATTAAAAAAAAATAAAAAATACTAAAGTCCATTTCTAATGTTGATTCAAGGATATGTCTGAATGAATGCACCAAAATATCCAAAGGTTATATTATATAATCCCGTCAATCATCCCTGATTAGATGGAAATAAATGTTATTGTTTGTGGCTATCAAAAACATGGTAATATCTACTAATTAATTACAATTTCATTTTATTTGTATGAAAATTTATATGGAAGTCTTTTATTTATGATAAATTGAAATTCTGTATTTGCTATAAATTAATCTTTATGATTTAAAGTGTCTAATATAATGTTGATTAATTAATAACTAAGATTTTTAATTTCAGTAGAGTAGTCACAATAAATCTTGTACGAAGTAAAAGAATTACAAATGACCTTATAATGTAATGGGAAAAAGGCAAATATAACTCTCAACTTTATGATTTAGATTAAATATAATTCTCTGAAGAGAATAGTGCATATATACCCGCTCTATAAATGGTGAGTGTGTGTATGTATGTACATACATACACACACACATATATATATATAATTGATTTTGTGACATTTTTATGTTAATTTAATATATCTTTTAATGTCTCGTTTAAAACAAAGAGTTGAATAAAAATTTCTTATTTAAATGATGAGAAAAAGCTAGCGATTTGGAGAATAAACTGAACTTTTTTATTGAAAGCTTACGTTGAAGAATACAACAGAAAGAGAAAGGACTTGATAAAACTAAGTAAAGCTAAGAAGCAGTAAGTATACACTAATTTGTACTACTCCCCCTTAGTGTGTATTTACTGTCAATGATTCCAAGAGCAGCTTTAAACTTTTCATAATCATGCTTAGCTAAAGTCTTTGTAAAAATATTTGTTACGTGTTCACTGTTCTGAACTCCTTTCAACTTAATTTCTTGATTCAATACTTTCTCTCGATAAAATGATGACGAACTTCTATGCGTTTTGTTCGCCTATGAAAAACTGAGTTTGAAGCAAGTTTGACGGCACACATATTATCACATTGAATTTGCACAGTGTAGTCCACTTTGTCAAAAAATTCTCCTATCATACATTTAAGCCAAATGCATTCTTGGGTACCATTGTCGCTGCAATATATTCCGCTTCTGTACTGGACAAAGCAACAGTGGACTGCTTCTTGCTACACCAAGAAACAGTCACGGATCCACCGCAGATCCAAGGTTGAAACAATACCCTGAAGTTGAACGGCGACCATCCATATCACCCGCTCAATCCGCTTCTGTAAATCCTTGCAACATAAAATCATCCCCTTTCTCGTACATAATCAACTGATCCTTTTATATAATACAAAATTCTTTTTGCTGCCTCTAAATGAGGAGTTCTTGGATCCTGCATAAATTGAGTAATAACACCAACATGTATGCAATCTCTGGCCTTGTGATATTTAAATAAATTAAACTACCAACAAGTTGTCGAAATGATCTTGCATCTTTCAGCAACTTGCCTTCGTCTTTCTGCATCTTAAGATTCATCTCTATTGAAATTGCCATTTCTTTTGCCTCTCCCATGCCTAAGTGCTTCAACAAATTCTTAGCGTATTTTCTTTGGCATATAAAGTACCCGTGGCTGATTTTTTCTACTTTCAAGTCAAGAAAACATTCAACCTCACCTAAATTATTCATCTCAAATAGAACCGACGGATCATCCTTCAATCGAGATATTTCCTCTTCATCACTTTCAGGAATTATCATATCATCCACGTATAGTAAAATCAATAAATGAATTTGTTATTCTAATTTTACAAACAAAATGGAATTTGATTCATAAACTTTAAATTCACAAAAAATAAAATATTATGCAATTTTGCCAAACCAAACACGTGGAGCTTGTTTAAGGCTATATAACTCCTTCTTCAATCGACAAAATGGTTGGAAAATTGTTTAGAGATGAACCCTTAAGGTTACTCCATTAGAACTTTACGATCCAACTCTTCATAAAACATTCTTCACATCAAGTTGCCATAACTTTCACCTTCTAAAAGCAACAAGTGAGAAAATCAATCTCACAGTTACCATTTTCGCCACAGGACTAAAGATTTCTTTATAGTCTTACCCATAACTTTGAGAAAATCTACTAGCAACGCGACGAGCTTTGCATCTTTTGATTGTGTCATCTGTTTTTTTCAATTGATAAACCTACTTACAAGTGAATGATTTGTGATTTTCTGCCTTTGGTACAAGCTCTCATGTATCATTATTCATCAAGGCATCAATCTCTTCTTGCATTGCTATTGCTCATTTTTGATAGCTCTCCGCTTCCTCGTAGCATATAGTTTCTTCATCAAATGCTTCAATAAAGAAACACGAAGTCATAGTGCAATGATTTAATTGCACTTGATAATCTTTGAGCTGATTTGGTTGCCTTTTCTCCCTCAAGGATCTTCTAGCCATTTGTTGTCCATTTTCCGAAGGCGAGGATTCTATAGTTGGGGTAGGGAATTCATCAACTCCTTGAGCATTAATTTCAGAAAACAGTGACTCATTTTGGTAATAATCAAGTGTGACATTCTCCAGACTCGATTTTTGGGTTGTACACCAAGATGACACTTCATCATATGCAACATCTCTAGATGTAATTAATTTTTTAGTTTCTGGATTCATGCACTTCCACCTTTTCCTACACAAGTCATAACCAACAAACATACATCTCTTTGCTTTCGGGTCAAGTTTGGTTCTATTTGATTTAGAAACATGAACATAGCAAATAGAATCAAACACTCGAAAGTAACTAATATTTGTTTTTTTATCATATAGAAATTCAAAATGAATCTTTTCCTTACCAGGACAAGGAGGTAAACGATTTATGACGTGACATGCACATTGAAATGCTTTTGCCCATAACTCGAGAGGTAGATTCTTATCGTGTAACCCCGAAAGACTTGTTGAAGAGAGATGTGCCAATTTTTTTCTGCAATCCCGTTCTACTGAGGGGTATTGGGACACGGCATTTGTCTTTGAATGCCGTTTTATTCACAAAATTGAAAGAAATCAGTTGACACAATTCACCATCATTGTCACTCCTCAAGCACTTTATTTTTCGCCCAAGCTCCTTCTCTGCAATGCCGCTAAATTCAATGAACTTGAAAAGTACTTCATTTTTCTCCCTAAAAAAATATATCCAAGAAAATTTGAAGAAGTCATCTACCAATGTCATTACATGTCTCAACCACACCTTTCTTCATTATTGGATAAGTCGAGTTATCAACCATTACAATAACTCTTTCTTCCTAATATTGTCGCACCTCTGAAAATAGTGAATCGTCGTCGATCACATGGTGTGTACACCCAGAATCAACGATCCACTCTTCCTTGAAACCAACATAATTGATACGAGATTTAATTGATGCCGCCGATTCAAACGACACATTATCTTTTATTTCAATTTCTTCAATAGTAAAGCAATGCTCCCATTTAGGTTCATCGTCTTGATCATCTTCACAGGCAACATACATTTGCTTTGGAGATCTTAACACGACAAGATCTCTGAATATGTCCAAGTTTTCCGCACCTATGACACATGTAGCCTTGTGAACTATTACCAGCAACCTTTCTCCGATCAGTATCTTTCTCTGAATCATCCTCATTTGGCTTTCCTTTTGAGAAAAGAACGGCTCCATGTTCAGAGTTGAAATCTTTGGCCATTTGTTTAGCCAAAGACTCCTAATTAAACAACATATTTTCTAGTTATTACAAATAAAGTGCAAATGTCTTACCCAAATTATTATAGGAAAAATTATCCTAAAAAATACACATAATAAATATACATTGTTATTTCATGGTGCAGTATATACATTGCATTTATAACCCAAACCCAATTTTGGCTCAAAAACATAAATTAACCTTCTTCCTTTTTTGTATAGGGAAAAATGCTTCTTAATTCAATATCTCAGCTTCTTCTTTGCAATTTTCACCTTCAATTCTCTTTCAAAAAAATTAATACACATTGTTATTCAAGTAAAATTATATACAATGTAGCTCAAAAACTTCATATACATTATTGGTGAAAAAATTCAGCACTGTCTTGAGTACTTTTTCCGCAATTTGAGGTTTTAATTTTTTTCCGTAAATAAGCTCTATCTCAAGTGGGTATTGTTATAAAAGTTCGATTATGTATTTAGAAACTTAAATTTGAAATTTTAGATGATTTAAGTGTGGTTTTGAATGAATTCGGTGCTCGAATTTGAGGAAAAAGTCTATTTTTTTTGTATAACAATGTTTAAAATTGTATATTATTGTATATATAATTCAATTCTTTTATTTCGGTGATTTTCTTCTTCCTCTTCATTTTAAAGACACTTACACAATATTGATACACTACTTAAACATTATATATACATATGAATATATTTGTATAATTATGTATATTATTATATAAATGTATGTATGTATGTCTCTCTCTCTCTCTATATATATATACTAGTTCAGTGTACGTGCTTTGCGCGTATATTTCATGTCAATTAATAAAATTATATATATAAACAAAATTATTACGTAAAAGGTAGCAGTTAACAATAAAATAAATGTTATATCTATTTAAATAAGATAAATAACTATTGTGTGTTGTCGTGTCTCACCTGATCTTTTTCTTTTTACAAACGATTTATTGGTTTATGTTCTTTCTGCCACTTTAATTATTTTATCATGATAAAAATTTATTTTAATGTACTGTCATTACATAAACAATAATTAATTTATATGACTTAGCCCAACTCATGCACTATCATTCTTCAAATTTACACAATATTCATGTATATTTTATTTACACATATTTCTTATAATATATAACCTAGTCTTATTAAATATAGATTTACAAATTCTAATAAAAGTTTGTTTAATTATAATATCTTTTACAAGTAGTTTATTTATTGTCTTTCTAAATTCAATATATGCAATATAACTTTCAAAACATAATAGTAAATATCTTATCTTTACACAAGAAATTAAAATCCAATCGGACATTCATCAACAAAAATAAAAATAAAAATACAACAAAACAATATGATAATCAAAATTTCAGAACAATATGATTAAACCTAACCTTTAGGTATTCCTAATAGCGCCTCTCGGCACCTCCCTGTGTTGTTTTGATATGTAATATTACTAATCATGCTTACAAAAAAAAAAATCCAACCTTTACACAAAGCTTTCGCAAAGCTCGATCAAACATTTGCCTACAACCTTTATTTAAATAGTTAATTAGATATACAAATCGACTCATCTTCATGAAAAGCTCAAGATCTTTCAAAGTTTCTTCATTGATTCTCTCCGAATCCTTGCTATTTTTATTATGATATGATGTTCAAAGTTCATCATGAAGTTTGCTTTGAATACCATAACTTTTTCTCTCAAATCAATAATATTCTTCATCCCTACCCATGTTATGTTTCTTCTTTATGGCATCTCTTAATTGTTTATGAGAATTGAGAAATATGCAGTTTATGAGAAAATTGAGATTAAAAAGGTTTTATAGCTATGTTATATAGTTTAATTGGGGAAAATAATTTATTTAAGGTAAATTTTAATAAATAAAGTTGTTCATAATTATTAGGAATCCTTACCTAATTCAATAAAAATATTAATAATCAAAATTTTAATTAACTTCAAAATTATAAATATTATGAATAAATTTTTCTTGTTGAAAAACTTAATTTCTATATTGGAATTGCAATAATTACGTTGCTTAAGCCTATTATGAACTTTCCATATATATATATAGTATTGTCTATTGTACTTATGCAAATCAAAGTGACCAATATACAAAATGGTTATATAATGTGGATTCGTGTGCCAAATAATCGAAAATAAGTCAATAGTTTTTATTATATAAAAAAGGTTTTTACTATATATTACACATTGAAAAAGTTCTATTATATCTTGTGAGTAAATTGAGAAACTTTTTTTTTTATATTTTACCATTTATTCTTCTCTTCTCATTTATTTTAGGGTTCTATAATTTTTGAAATATATTTTCTTTTACCATATAATTTAGGATTCCTTAATTAAATATTATAAAAATAATAATATAATACTTTAAGAAAAGTAGGTGAAAAGATAATTTTGTCTATTGTAAAGTATTTTAATAAAGGACAAAAAGTTCAAATTACTTTTCTAAGGGTTTCACACTTTTAACATATTACAGACTATAGATACACACACACGCACATTCATATACAATACTATACCATATTATACAAAATTGCCATCGTCTTCATCCTAGATTTCAAGCATCAGATTCATTCAAAAACACCTCAAAAACGACAATAAATCGATCAAAATTTTAATTTTAATTTTCTCAATACGCACCCCTTCATTAGTAGCAATACCACTCAAAAAGGAGCTCATTACAAAATCAATAAAACTTTGCAGGTTCTTCCTTCTTGAGTATTTTCTGTAATTCAACTTAAATATCATCTAAATCACTTTAAATTTTAAGTTTTGAGCTCTTATTGATGTTTTTGATCAATTGAAATAATATCCAATAAATTTTTCAAGCAAACCCAACAACACTTATTCAAAATTATTTTTAAATTTCATATGCGAATTTGATATTTAAACTCAAAATCTGAGATTTGGTTCAAACTTAAAATTTTAACTCTACAATTAAACTTTTAAAATCAATCAAATTTCAAATCCATCACACATGAATTTTAAGACTAAAATGATGAGAAAAAAAAAAGGAAAGGAAATAAGCTCTCTCATTTCATTTGAAAGAAGAAGAAAACATAAATAAAAGAGAAAATCGAAACAAATGGTTGAAGAGAAGATGAAGATGAAAAATTGAGATAAGAGGGGGAGGGAATAATAATTTAGTTAAAGACGTAAGGTAATTTTCTTTTTCTATGACATTGGGCCATTTTTTGTAAGAGCTTAAAATGTTGGTCATATTTTGTAGTATAAGATTGTCACATGTACTTGTATGTTATTTTTTCATTAATATATATACACGATTATAAATTATAATCGATTGTTTTTAGTTTAATTATTTAATTCTTCAAAACAAAATAGTCATTTTAAAATCATTCTTTGTAATTTTGTCGGAGTTTTGTGAGAATTTTAGTTTTTTCTACTTTTGTAATGGATTGAATAGAAATATCTCTACACTTAATATGAAAAACTTACATTTGTGTTTCTCAAATTTTTAATAGATTTTTCTCCACATGCAGTAATTGAAATTATTACAATTGATGATATCGTTATCCAACAAAACTTGAAAAAAATACATAATAAATTTCTTATTAGGAATTTAGAATTTTTTTATGTCATTATTTTCTTGACAAATCATTTATGGACCATCGCGATTACACAAACAAATCATAAATATCATATGAAATGTGATAAAATAGCTCTGCAAGATTATTGAATTGCTTGTACATACATACATACATATATTTAATTTTTAAGCACATTTTTAGAAAAACTCAAGTGTTTCGTAAAGGTGATCCTAAAATAGACAGTGTAAGCACATAAATTTTATTGAATTAATTTCATATAAAATTTGAAATAACTTTGTGCTCATTTAGATTGAACAATTAATATGAATTTCGTAGAAATAAATGTATTTTATTAAATTTAAATGAAATAGAACCATTTTACATTGAAGCTCAAACTCATTTCATGTGTCACATGACATGACATTTCAGTCAAATTTAATATCAACAATATGATGTCATGCATTCAATAACGTTGTAATCCAAGTCAAATTCAAAGCCACTTAAAAACTGTCAAATGTCTAAATAACATGTTTTAATCAATCTGAAGGAATCATATCACATAAGATTTGTGATAAGTTTAATGTCTTACCTAATCAGAATGAAGCAAGAGAAATTATTTACACTTAAATTGCCTTTCCCCTACAACTATAAATTGGGAGTTCAATAATTTTCTAAAGGCATTTAGTAAATATTTGTGAAAGCATCGATATCGACTACACAATTGCTCTATTTTGACATTGAGAAATTCAACTAACATAAAATAACAAGCATCCGTATCAAGTGTAACAAATGTGTTGCTGGTCAAGTGGTAGGAAAAAAAACTCTTTTAAATTTTGCTACATTCTTAGTCAAGTGTTTGAATTCCACGATCACAATTTATGTAGACTTTTATTTATCTCATTTGTATCACATGCTAATAAATTACCAAGATGTATAACTAAATCATGCATAATTAACATACACTAACCAACTATTATACAATTCCTTAGGTATATATATGTCTGTGCCATATAAAATGAAATACTCTTCATTTAATTTCAGCAATTTCTTAATACATATTTTACTAAATGCTTTTTATTATATTATTATTTTCAACCATCGTTGATGTGTACTTTACTAAGTACATTTCTCACACCAATCATTTACTTTTTATTATATCAAATCAATTGTATACTTTTCGTATTTCAAACAATTCTTGATATATACTTTACCAAAGTGCTTTTGTCATACTAATCATACATAACTTCAATTTAACTTTGATTCCCAGGTAGGGCCTTTGAGTTGAGTCTGTCGCATCGAGTTTGTCTAGTGCGGTTAAAAATTCCTGATATTACTTGCAGGCTGTGCACAAGGGGATTTATCCAGTGCCCACATTCGAAGGATGTAGCAGCTGCGGATTTTTCTGATTTTTTTTTTTAAAAAAATTAAAAATTAAAATAAAAAATAATAATTTCATATACCTAACTCATAATAGCGATGACCTTAGTCACGTAAAAAGCCCGCAAAAAGTCAAAAAGTCGGCACATCAAAATAAAACCAAAATCAGTCCACGTCTGCTTCTCTTTATCAAAAAATCCGGTAAAGTTACGTTCCAACAAAACGACGACGCTGTGTAACCGACACGTCCAAAATGGGAGCCGTTTACACTTTTTTATTCGTTGTGTTGATGACTCTTTGTTAATTTAATTTTCTCAACTACCATGGCTGCCGCCGTTGTGCCGGAGAAAATCATGACGCCGTCGCCTCCGCCGCTGCAACATATGCATCTCTCACCTTCTACTTCCCGGCGCGGCCTCGACTCCGCCTCTGATAGTGATGCTCCTCCCGATCGCCGCTCTTCCATTGATCTTCCCTCTTCTTCGACATCTAGCCCTTCCCGATCATCTGAAGCTCAGGTTACTATTTCAATTTTGAAGTCTAAATTATGAATTTAATGCTATTTTAGTGTATCTTTTGCAATTTCTGTTGGATTTTGTGGGTGATCAATGCTTTAGAGAAAAAATTATTGTCTGATTTTGTTGCATGCAAACGCAAACGAAGAACTATTTTACCCTTTTTCACGTGTTTTATACTATTGACTATGTTAAAACAATTGGATGATTCGACTTTGTGACAGAATCAGCTAGCTATGAAGAGTGAAGAGTATCAGCAACTTTTTCCATTTTGATTTGTTCAATTTTGACATTGCATTTGAAGTCTGAGTTGGGAATTTCTTCTCTGATTTTGTTGCATGCAAGCAAAGAGCTCTTTTACTTTTTTCAAGAGTTTTTCTACTACTGATGACTATGTTTAATCAATCTCCTTGTTGTGGTTGCTGGATGATTTGACTGAAGCTCAGGTTACTATTTCAATTATGAATTATGAATATAACGCAATTGATATTCTATTTGACATAGAATTTGAACACCGAATTATGAATTTAATGCAATTTTAGTGTATTTTTTGCAATTTTTAATGAACTTTATGGGTGAAGCTTTAGAGAAAATTTCTTCTCAGATTGTGTTGTTTTACTCTTTCACTTTTTAAAGAGTTTTATAGTATTGACTATGTCTAAACAATTTCTTTCTTGTGGTTTGACTTTATGACAGAATCAGCTGGCTATGAAGAGTGAAGAGTATCGACAGCTTTTTCGTCTACCATCTGATGAAGTGAGTGAAGTTCTCTTATATGCTTAATTTCTTGAACTGGTTTTGTTTTCTAAATATGACTCTGGGAGTTTCTGTTTCTTGTTATTCCATTTCCATGACTATTTACTGTTTCTAGCTCTTTGATTGTGGTATTACTTGGTGGTAGTGAAAGTTCCATTTTTTTAAAGTGTGCTTTGTCATGCTTTCTTTGCCATTTTGTCTTGGATTCTTCACTCCCGTTTTTTTTTTTTTCCGAATTGCTTTGTAATACTTTTACTTGAGCTGAGGGTCTATTGGAAACCGAGGCGGAGCTACAGCATAATGTGGGGGTTCGGCCGAACACAGTAACTTTGACGTAGACTCTGTATTTGTATTGGAAATTTCAACAAATATATAAATAACGCGAACCCACATACAAAATTGTTGGACAGCTCAGTGGCGGGCCGTATCATGTAAAAGCTTTCCTTGTCTGAGATGCGAGTTTGATCCCCACTTTCTGCATTAATTTGTCTACCTTTTCTAAGGAAGCAATAAACCTGCACATCAGGGACTGTTTTTGTTAAATATACATTATGTATCTGTACTCGTATGTCAGTTTGACGGTTATTATATATTAGCTTGAAGTTGTTGTTCTGTCTTAAAATTTTAAACCCCCAAACCTCAAATCTTTTCTCCGCCAATGATTGGAAACGACCTATCTACCTTGTAGGGGTAAGTTCTGCGTACACACTACCCTCCTCAAACCCCACCTTGTGAGATTACACCGGGCACGTTCTTGTTGTTGATTTATTTCCAAAATAAGCTATACCGTGCTTGGAAACGACCTATCTTCCTTGTAGGGGTAAGTTCTGCGTACACACTACCCTCCTCAAACCCCACCTTGTGAGATTACACCGGGCACGTTCTTGTTGTTGATTTATTTCCTAAATAAGCTATACCTTGCTTGGAAACGACCTATCTACCTTGTAGGGGTAGGTTCTGCGTACACACTACCCTCCTCAGACCCCACCTTGTGAGATTACACTGGGCATGTTCTTGTTGTTGGCTTATTTCCTAAATAAGCTATACCGTGCTTGTAATTTTGAGGGATTCTCAATCTTTTCTTTAAATTTGTTTCTTATGAATTTCCTGGACATCAAATTGTCGTAGTTTACTTTATGGTTATGTATGCTGTAGTGTGATTCACTAAGGGATGCATTTGTTCTTTTTTACTTGGTGTTTTTAATCTCTTTAGGAGTATCAGCACTTCTAATTACCAAATCTTGTTTGAGGCCCAACAAAAAAAAGACAGACTAGAGCCCAGATTCACTTATTAGTTTTTGGGCGGTTATGGAATATAAACTTCTCTGGTTATGGCTAACATATTTGGTCTAAAGTTGGATTAAAGGAGGAGGGTTGTGATAGGTTGATGGCCAATGTATATTAATGCAGAGTTAGTCTAACTATGATCAGACCTCTAAAGCAGAATGGATACAAAGGATTCCTATGGCTGACCCAAACTTATTCGGTGTTGAGGCTTTAACGGGGTATGTTTCTGTTGGATATGTTCTACAATGTTAAGAAAATACTAGGTTTGTTCAATTAAGTGAATGTGTCCTAGTGCTTATTGGGAAAAATATTATCTTGAACTGTTCACTCAAAAAGGTACTTAACCTTCGCGTGTCCAAGTTATACTTTTGTGGGCATCCATATGCGTCCTTTGTCAAGTTCATTTGTTGTGCATTTAATCTTCATGCCATGTTTCAGACTAGGAATAGATGTATTTTTAGACCTTTTCTAATTTCTAGGATACATCTCTTCACTTGTCCAAGTGGTTGAGCATGTCTGATGTAAACTCTATCTCATCTATGTAAAGAATATACTTTTGCATCTTCTTTCATGTGATTGAATAAGCTTTCAGATCTACATGCTAACAGATATTTTATGTGTATGTTCTGATACAACAACCACGCCTCAATTCCATACAGTTATGTCTGATCTCCCTTATATTCTTCACAGGTCCTGGTTCAAGATTTTAATTGTGCCCTGCAAGAGAGTTTTCTACTTCAGGTAACTTCTAACTGATGATATTTTACATCCCATACACATTAGGAAAAATGTTTTAAGCATTTATAATTGAACTTGTGGCTTCTTGAACGACCCTCATCTTATTTCTTACATGTAGCATCTTTTTTCTTTCTTTCTAACTTGGTTTACATACTGTTGTGAGTATGTTAATGTTGTACTGTTGTTGCAGGGTCATATGTACCTCTTTGGCCATAGTATTTGCTTCTATTCCAACCTCTTTGGCTTTGAGACAAAGGTTTGTTGTTTCGGTTTTTTTAATTGTTTGACCTTTCATAAAACCTTTAGTTGATTGGGTTAGGGTTTCACTGCTGATAGGGTGTTCATCATATGTTTACACAAATGTAGCTGAGATTTATCAGTTCCCATTATGCAACTATTTTGGAATTGTTATTAATGCAATATGTACGACATCACGAGGTCAGGAGAGAGAATGCATGTGCGTGTGAGAAGGAAAATGCATATTTATATTTTCTGGATTTGTTTTTGGGGCCCTTCTTGATTGAATTTCAAATGAAAGCCTCCTCGTGATTCATGGTTGAAAGAGCAGGAAGGGTCTGTATATTTATAACTAGATGTGAAGATTGGATTTGCATAAGGTACTTATGTTCTAGCCATTTGAAATGGATGCTTCAAAGAAGTGAAGATTCCACGTAATGCTAAAAAAGGTTTGGTTCACATGTTTGTGCTGATATAACAGTATATAGAGGAGGACTTAGGCAAGGGGCATGATATCCCCTCATATGTTGGTGGGAGGTCGTATGGAATGAAAGTTATAAAAAATGCTCATAGTGGGATGCTGTATTAGTAGTTTCTCTTAGCATTTTGCTTCATGAGAAGATCTCGTGAATTGAAGGTGATGGATTTTTGAACAAGGGACTCTCTCTTTCCTCTATCTTCCTCTGTATTTCCCCCTTTATTTGTTCTTCAAAATGGGATCCATAAATATATATCCATTTCATATTTTTTGTGTTGCGTTCCTGCTTACGTACTGTTGACATATTCTGGCCTTGACCCATGACATCGTCCCTGCTATTGTTGGCAATATAAGGGTACACTATCATGAGGTCTTACTGAATGTGTGTAAAGGATTTATTTGTCTGTACTCATCATATAGCTGTGGGTTTTAAGCTCTAAGACTGACTAATAAGCTCCATTTGACATTTTTACCAAGACTTTATACCACATGATCCATGATGTTAGTTTATGTCCTATTGTTTCTCTTTTTCATTTTTACCTTGATGCACACCTAATTATCATGTTCATCTGCCAGAGAATAATTCCTTTTCATGAGATTACGGCTGTACGAAGAGCTAAAGCTGCGGCCATATTCCCGACGGCAATAGAAATAGTAGCCGGAGGAAAGAAGGTGATTCCTGGATCTGTGATGCTATGTTATCATGCTATATGCCTGTTCTCCTCCTTTCAGATCAATACTTATGTGGAAAAGTGTTGACATGCTTTCTGTAAATGCAGTACTTTTTTACATCCTTCCTGTCTCGAGATGAAGCTTATAAGCTTATCAATGATGGTTGGCTACAACACAATGGTGCAGCTAAAGAGTCTGCGGATCTGGTGTGTTGTAACTCACTTAGCTTGGCCATTTATAACATGCATAGTTATGTTGCAATATGAAGCATCCCCCCTCCTCCCTCATTTTGCTTACTGCTTGCAACTTATAAATACGCTGTTTGCACTATTTTGGTTAGTCAATAATCATGATGTCAGTTATTCCTTGTGTTACCCGACATGGATTTATTTACCACTTACTTGAAACCTTGTAATGGTACTTGCTACTTTCGATTCTGGAGATAAGTGTGAGAACATAACTTTTTCAGTCAAAAGTCATATAAATTCGAAAAGAAGGCTGCTGTTGCAGTGTAAGGATATTATTAGATTGAATATTCCAAGTTGAATCTCTATTTCTTGTTTCCACTTTGCCTTTTCGATTTATTTCCTTCAATTTCCTTTTAGTTATCATCAATGCGGAATCATGGTGATATTTCAGCTAAACTAATGGTATGGATTTAGACATAAGGATTTAGACTTTGCAAATGGCTTTAACGATGTTCTTCTTTGTGGAAATGAAACATGATATACAACCAAAATCTAAGCAGTTTCCTGAAGGGGCACTTTTTTCTTGAAAATCTTATCCATGACTTGCATTTTTGCATGAAAACACCTGATACTAAAATGGATGAATCCAGTCGGGCCCTTCTTTGCCAACATTGTTGTTATGGTACTAAGAATAGTTAGCCCCCCTTGATTCCCAACCAAGCACATATAATCTGGAGTCTGATGTGGAGGCATTTGGCTTAATCATTGCGATGGTGGTATTCCTGGCTAAGTTGCACGGGCAAGGGCTCACATATTCGGGTCATGTGCCATGTTTATGCTTCACTGGCATATTTTAGAGTTGGTAGTGAGAGCATTGGCTTTATCTCTCTTAGATTGTTTCCTTACCATAATGGCATAGCAGATGCTTCCTGATTTCTTCTTCTAGTCACTTTTTTTTTTTTTTTTTGCAAAGAGAAGTTTGAGGATTCTTCTCATATTCATCTTTTGAGGTATATCTGCTTCAATTCAATGAAAAAATTGTTTCTTGACAATGGTGCTTTTCTAAGTATTTTGAACTTTGCGTTGATGTCAGGAGCCAAAATCTGATCTGAACATCCTAGATAATGGAATAGTAGAAGGAGCAGATAGTTTCAGGCAGACTATGGAAGGGGCGAAATCCGTCGGAAGGTATCTAGAGTCAAGTTAAGAATCAACTGCCCTTTTTGGAGTTATTTCAGTCTGTTTATACATGTGACCAGGAATAAGGACAATATGGTACAAGATGACTCAAAGACATTAATGAATGGTGAGTTTGAAATTGTATCAAACCCTTCAGGAGTGCAGGACAATGTTGAAGAAGAAGCGGTTATTGTTCAAAAAACTGATTGTTCATCATCTGGAACGTCCTCTGGTTTGAAGCTGGAGGATTCCGATGCACCTAGGGGTCAGTCAAATGTTCTTTGGGTTTTCTTATGTGCTTCTTATGTGCTTTGTTACTCTTCAATTGTGTTCAGCAGCTTTTTCCATTAAATTGATTACTATAACTGCTGCTATTTAAAGAAACTATGCTTATTCATAAATGAATGACATGTTGGAATTATCTGCTCTCCTCTGTGACAAAAGTATGTGCTCGTGTTGCCTTACCCTCACATTTTGCTTCTGCATAAATACGGAGAAGTGCATTGTGACTAGTCTAATTCATGAAACGGAATTAAAGTTAAAATGCAATGCACAAAGCTAAGTCTGATGCAACTTTCTCAAATGTGCAAGGAAAAAGATACGAGCAATGAAGCTCTTAAGTTACTCTGTTCATTTAGAACCTTCAAGTGGAAGGTGCTGCCTTTTCCTCTTCCTCCTTTCCTAGTCCTAGATAATATATAGTGCCCTCTCTTTGGTCTGGTTTTGTTATCCTATTTCTGTGCCTCTGTTTGCTATAATGGTACTGGACAGTGGACATAGTCGTCACAATGTGAGAGATTTGCTACTTTTTATTTTGGAGAATGAAGAGACATTTACTAGGACCTACGAGCAGGTTTGCTTCCCTAGTACTAGACGGATGCCGTGTGGTTTTTTCTTAAGGTTTGGGTGTCTGTTCTTAGAGTTCAGTACAGGTTAATGCTCAAGTTTTAGTAGGCAGATGAGTACCTTTATCCGGAATCAAGATTCTTTTTGGTTCTTGTATCCATCAGGTCCTAAAGAGTTTAAAGGCTTAAACAACTGTTTCTTGGATTCTACTAGCGAAGCTTTCCTTGTTCTTTTCCTTCTTATTCTTTGTTTGAAACTCTATTCAGTTAATCCTTATCCAAAACAAAAAAAACTATATTCAGTTAAAAATTTAGGTTAACTTTTTTCTCGTTCACGCAGTCCCTGAATGCTTTACACTTGTTGCGGAGGCAAAGTTTCCGGTAATATAACTTTTATCTTTTCCCAAGGTCTTTTATTTGTTCCGAATCCCTAGTTTTCTGTGTGATGGCTGTGTAATGACTCCAATTAGACCGTGAGTTTAACTTGATCTTTTTGGTGCAGGTTACTGTTGAAAAGCTCTTTGAACTCTTCATTTCAGATGACAGTGTTGCTTTCCAGGAGTCATTCCGTAGAAAATGTGGTGATAAAGGTGACATTATTCATGGATTTTGATGAAGCAGATATATTTCAACACATTATGTTAGATTCAGAAGCAATGGATCATAATGAACTAATAAGTCATTATGCAGTTTCTCACCTAAACTTGCGGTTGTTTTTTCAGATTTTAAGTGTACACCGTGGCGTCCTCATGAAGAATTTGGGCACACTCGTAATATATCGTTTCAGCATCCTATTAAAATCTATTTAGGTGTGACTATGCCTCTATATGACATGGAATTTCTCAAATTGGTTTAAGATATATTTATATATGACTAAAGTATGGTTTGATTAGGTGCAAAATTTGGTGGCTGCCATGAGGTTCAAAAGTATCGTTGTTACAGAAACAGGTAAGCCTTTTATTCCTGGAGATCTGTCCTAACTTCTATGATGTTGATGTAACTCACTGCGCTGCTTTCCTACTGATGGTGTCACTTTAAGTTCTTTCTCGATGCTGTAATTCTCTGTGCTGCTGCATGTGCCTGTGTGTCTGTTACATAATAGAGATATGGTGGATGATACAGTAATTGTAGAAGAAAGGAGTAGTTGATTCCTATTGTGCTGGGTCCTATTTTCTGAATGAGGAACTTATCTAGCTTATGTAACCAGTGAATAGTTTGATCTTTGACTATAGCCTACAGAGCAGCATCCTCTTTATTTTAAAATTAAAAAAATGAAAAAGGCCTTCAGAGCAGCATCCTCACTCTTATTATGGTGGAGAACCTTATCAGTCATATTTCAAGGCCAAGGATTCAATGCTCTTTAAGGCTTACCGGATCTTTTGTTCTGCCAGATTCCTCGTGTCATGGATTGACCTTTGCTAATAGGGCCATATACAGAATTATATATGTGGAAGCTTATGCTTCTCATAGATAAATCCTGCAAGTGTGAATAGTATGAACAAAAACCACTTAATTGTGGCTTCATATGGAGTCTTTGTAGAAATACTTTTCAGGGCCAAACGTGATTCACATGCTTATGTGTGGACTCACTTGGTATTATATTCAAAGCAGTGATCAATTTGCTAACTTATTTTAGTGTCAAATTTGCAGCAAGACGTTCTTCAAGTTGTATGTTTTTGCGTACTCAACTATCTTATGTGATGATCCATGGAATTTACTGAGCAATCTAGAAAACCTTTCTGTCTCTCTCATACTTCCAGGTCCACTTTTGCTCTCAACCCTCGCCCCAACAGAAAACCAAAAATCTAAGGGCCATGGAGCTTCATCAACTTCCCAGTTTCTTTTAATATTGTTCATGATCAGGGTGTTTTCCTTATTGATGACCTACAGATCAATGAAGGAGCATTTTTGGTCTCTTCGTAAATGGCCATTGACATGCCCTATTCAGAGAATAGAGGGGTAAAACAACTTCTTTCTGATATTGCTTCTGTGCTCATCACAGTTTCTTCTCCCATGCTTGGAGCTTCTTACATGGTTTCCAATATTTCTTCTCACCTTATCTTACTTCCTTTCAAACCTATTCTTCTTTAGTTGAACTCCTCGCTATCTGGTTTCCATCTGTTCTTTCCCCTTTTACAGGTTCAAGGGGAAGACCAAACACAAATATTGCGTTACTCAAGTGATGGGTTGCTCTTTTGCTTTGTTTTTTTTGTTTTTTCAAATCACCTGAATTCGTATTGTTTTGTTTTTCCTGATTAGAGAACCTCTAATTTGGCTTGAAAAACAAATCATTAGGCATTGGAATGAAATGGTCCTTACCTGTATGGAGTAGAATAGATATGGAGGATTCATACCATTTTGTTTGGATTGAGGCATAGCTGATTGGTTCTTTTCCTTTTTCTTTGGTATAAGTAGTTGATTGAAATTCATTGATTTTTAAAGTTCTCTAGGATATTCCAATGAATTAAGTAACCTTCAAATAAAACAGCTGTCGTTGCTTGAATGATAAACTAACTCGGTTTAGAAAATGCCGTCATTTGGTTCATAAAAAGATTTAAGTATTTCAAGGTGATGGCATGTATCTAGACCTCCATCCTCCTCCAAAATCTCCCCCTCCCCCCTTCCCTGCATGGCTTCAAGAGAGAAGAAAGATCTATTTCACTTCACTCCTGTGATAAGCAAATATTTTTAATTGCAAATTGGTAGATTCTTTAGATGCATAATTAATCTATTTTCTTCCTGAAGAGATGTATCCCATGCCTGCATATGTCTAGACAGTTTGATCTTTTAGGTCTCTTCATTTTTCTCTATCATTTAGAAATAAACAGGGTTTAGTGTGCTGATTTAATATTGATATGTGATGTTATTTTAACATGCTACTTTGATTTCAGTCACCTGGTGATCGAGTCATCACAAGAAGTCAGTGATGTTCCTTTTGCAGACTATTTTCGAGTGGAGGTATGAGTGTTACTTTTCACAAGGGTTTGATTTCTCGTTATAATAGTACTACTTGCAATTATCTACTATTGGTTCTTAATCAATATTTATTACAAGACTGCACTTGCCTTATCGCTATGGGGTTTTCAACTCATGCTAGATGACTGATTACAGATATTGGTATCAAGGAGATACCTCATAGTGGAAATTTGAAAGGTAGACGTTAACATCACTGGTTTATTATCCCCATAGGTATTTAAATGTTAATCTCTAGGTGTGTAAAATTGCCCTTTGTTTCCTTCTTATGACCCAGGTCATGCTAGTTTACGGGGTAACATCTAAGCATCGGTGGATAGAGTTACCTGGTAATGTGTCGGGAGGAGATGGTAGGTACCCCTGGGATTAATCGAGGTGCGCGCAAGCTGGCCCGAATACTACGGTTATAAAATAAATATGTGTCCCTTCTTTCGCATTCACTCTTCATACGCTCTGTCCCTTGCCCTCTTGCTGTCCTCTCTCTCTACTTCCCTCCCTCCCTCACACACACAAAAAAAAAAAATCATTTTCTGAGTGTCTCTCTCTGTGTAAAATTTTCCCAAGAAAAACTTCTGTTAATAGGGGAGGGATGAATCAACTTCCATTACTCACGAGTGGAAAACATTTTCCTCACAATTATTTGACTCTTACTCTTTCTTACTTGTCCGAACTTCCAACCTGCATTTAATCATAGACCCATCTTTAATACTCAAAATCATTCAAAAAGTAAATATTTTTCAGCCATCAACCAAAACCAAAAACAGGAAAACATTTTCTTGAGGAAAATGTTATTTTGTGGAGAACATTTTCCTTCTTACCAAGTACAATAATAGATACATGCCTAGGTCAGAAGTGATCTTACATTTAATTTAAGGAGGTCGCATGGCAATTCAAAAATCATTTTTTTATTTGGTCGGATAAATAATCCACTTCTACCAATCTATTGCAATAAAAAATCCGCCTTATGGGTAGGATTGCTAAAAGGTTGGAACCAACTAATGTTATTAGTTCAATGTCATTATCAATTTAATATAAGCTTTCTGAAGGTGTTGGTAAATTATGTTTTTAATTTATCTTGCCTGAAATGATATGCCATCAACATTGTTGGTTTATTATCTCCCTTACATGCCAGGTTCATCTCCACAAACATTAGAATTCCAATCTCCTTGTAGTGACTTTCAACTCACAATAGTTGCTATTAGCCTATTAAGTGTACAGTGAATTCTTGAGAATACTACATCAAATTTATAGATTTGAAATACTATCTAAAACTTGAAAATGTGAGTTGACCCTGTTTTTTTTTACATATAATTCAAGCACGATTGGTTCGTCCTCCCAACTATAGGACTCTCATACCTAGGAGGGCCGCTATACTCTCATATCTAGGAGGGTGGGTCGGAAGAGGGGTTATCTTTTTTTTGGAGGCAGGTTTGGAGGTTGATTTGTTGGTGGGAAGGATAGATTAAGTTGTTGCTCTTCTCTCACGTAATTTATTTTAGTTTTTTTTGTCGAGGAAGGCAGGGAGTGGAATGTGGAAGGCAGGGAGTGGCTGTTGGTTGTCCGCACCGTTCTGTTTTGCTGAGACCCCAATGCCAACTGCTCTTGATAAAATATTGAAAGCATTTCAATGTTTAAGTTGACCTATAAGGGTAATTTATCCCCAAAGAGGGGTTAGCGTGTAGAGGTATAGTTTAAAATGTAAAGAACCAAGGTGAGAGCTAGGCCCCTAAACGAGATGTTCAAACATGGAATAGGCTACAGTAAGTGTCCTGTTGCCACTTGACATTTGACTTGGTTGGATTTGGAAGCAATTGCATGGGTGCGTAATGCGAGTGTTGTCTTGGCCTCTTGGGCCAAGTGCTCTTGCTGATACTTGGCAATGCGGTTGCATCAAGGTGCCTGTGGAAGGCATGACAGACTAGGGGATATTATCAAGAAAAAGAAGGCAAGGTTCGTGCCGAGCCAAGTTCTAGACATGTGCGAGGAAGGTGTAGCAAGACATGTGCATGGCACAAGTGTCAAGGCCTTGTCAGTTGGCGCCAAAGTGAGCATGTTGGCACAGGCATGCCTGGCATATGGTTATCCTAATCCTTGGTGGTACAATCTGAATACGGGCATGTGTCAAAGTGCACAGTGACACGAGATGCACAAACTCACAGCATAGTCTAAGTAAAATAGACTAAGTATTAAGCAACGTAAAACACTCAATAATATACAGGAAACAAGTTTCCAACCTTTATTATTCTCTCAGAATTACAAAGGAACAATGCCACACGAATTTTCTAAGGCATCACAACACTCTCAGCCTTAGACAAATTCCAGCAACACAAATATAAAGACTGCACAAGGCAACTACAAACAGTTACAACTGTCACACTTGGCAGCATGTCATTGGACATGGCCTGCATGCCTATCACATGACTCAACAAACTTTATCTAAACACTTATTACATATCTGAAAATCCCACATGTAAAAATATTCAAATTTCGAATTTGCAACTGCCTCATGTGACAAACACATGGGAAGCTTTGCCCCTTAGCCGAATTTGTCATGCTTCACACGTAGAATATTTTCAGCTTCCAACACTTAGAATATTTTAGCCTATTCTTGTCATGTCTTTTAGCCACAACATTGCCGAGGCTTATTTGATTACTTAGATGATTTTTTGGTGGTATATTTGGATGACATTGTCATTTATAGTTTCTCTCTTGATGAGCACTTGGAACACTTAAAGTTGGTATTATCTCGTTTGAGAGAGTACAGACTTTATGTGAAAAATGTGAATTTGCCAAGAAGGAAGTGAAATTCCTTGGGCATTTGGTTAGTCAAAACCAAGTAAGAATGGATTCAAAAACGTGCAAGCAATTGTGGAATGACAGACGCCTAATGGGGTCAAAGACTTGAGGTCGTTTTTGTGTTTGGCTAACTATTATCGCAGGTTCATTGCGGTTACTTACTCAAAGAAAGCGGCTGCATTGACAAATTTGTTGGAGAAAGATGTCAAATGGGTGTGGTCTGAAAAATGTGATACAACATTTCAGAAATTGAAGAAAGCCATTGCTTCAGAACCCATCTTGAAGCTGCCTTTTGAGTTACCTTTTGAAGTGCATACTTATGCATCAGACAAAGCTGTTGGGGTTGTGTTGGTGCAAGGTCATTTTTGTGGCCTTTGAGAGTCGAAAATTGGGTGATGCAGAACGACGGTATTTGAACCATGAAAAAGAAATGGTGGCAGTAGTGCATTGCTTGCAGACTTGGATAGTGTACTTATTGGGTACTCGTTTCATTGTGAGGACTGACAATGTTGCTAACACTTTCTTTAAGACGCAAAAAAAGTGAAGTCCAAAACAGGCACGGTGGTAGGAATTCTTGGCTGAATATGACTTCATTTGGGAGCATAAACCAGGAAAACACAACCAAGTTGCTAATGCACTAAGTCGAAAAGAGGTATTTGCTGCTATATACTCTATTTTTCACTTGAAACTGGTTTTCTTGATAGAATCAAATTTTGTGCTGCAAACGATCCGCTCTATGCCAAATGGATGGGTCAAGTGAAGGATGGGACAATCGTAGTACCTCAAGGTAGTGGACTACATAAAGACTTGATGAAAGAGGCACATGATACTCTTTGGGCTGGACATCCGGGTGTTGAACGGATGCTAGCTTTGCTGTCCCGTGTGTATTTCTGGCCATCTGTGTGTATGAAAGAGGCAGGTTTGTTGCAGCCTCTACCTATTTCTGAAAGGCCATGGTTGTCTGTCTAAATAGACTTCATTTTTGGGTTTCCAAAGGTTGATGGGAATGCTTCTATAATGGTGGTGGACAGGTTTTCAAAATATGCTACCTTTGTTGCTGCACCAGTTACTTGCTCGTCTGAAGTTGCTGCAAGTGACATTGTGAGTGATCGAGATGCGCGGTTCATAGGTCGGTTTTGACAGACTGTGTTCAGCATGATGGGGATTTTCACAGCAAATCATCCTCAAAATTGATGGCCAAGCTGGAAGAATCAATCTCTTGCTAGAAGAATACTTGAGCCATTTTGTGGCAGCAAGCCAACATAATTGGGCTGACTTGTTGGATATGGCACAGTGTTGCTATAATCTGCACAGGTCATCGGCAACAGAGAAGAGTCCATTCGAACTTGTCTTAGGCATGCAACCTATGCACCACTTGACGTAGTGACGCTGAGAAGTCATGGCATTTGCCCTGCTGCTTATAGGTATGCAAAAGACAAGCATGACATGCTTGTTAAGGCACAAGACAGCTTGAGGAAAGCCCAGAAATGTATGAAGAAGTATGCCGATCAGCATAGACGTGCGGTGGAGTTCAATGTTGGAGACAAAGTGCTTCTTAAGCTCCCTCCACAAATCTGGAAACAGATTGTGAGCAAAAGAAGGCATAGGGGATTAATTGCAAGATATGTTGGCCCGTTCGAAGTTGTTGAGAATATTGGGGAAGTCGCTTATAAGTTGAATTTGCTGGAAAGGTTGAAGATTCATCCTACTTTCCATGTCAGTTTTCTAAAATGGTATCATGAAGATGCTGAAGACTCGGGCAAAGCCAAAAAGGCTCCTCCTTTGAATCCGAAGTAGTATAAAACCAAAATGGTGAAAATACTTGATCATCGGGTTGTGGGAAACAACAAAAGGAATACCAAGACAGAATTTCCGATACAATGGAAAGGCAAAAGTGAAGAGGATGCGGTATAGGAGAAGGCTCAAAACTTATGGCAATTCGACAAGCAGATTGAAGACTACCTCAAAACAACCTCGACGAGGGTGTCCAGTTCATATAGTGGGGGTGCATTGTTAGACCCCCAGTCTAAGGCGTGATGGTTGACATGCTATGTCAAGGTGCACATTGGCCTTGATATGGGCTAAGACAAGCAATGTGATGCTGTGTTGGCTATGAGATAGCATGCAACTGCTGATGACCAAGGGGCTGGAGTGTCAGCAAGGTAGCCTTGTGCACAATGTGCGGCGACAGGTGCATGGCACCTGCGCGGGCATGCGTGCAGGTAGTGGCCTAGGCGCTGACATGGTCTAGGCAGTGGCGTGGCCTAGGTGATGACATGATCAGGATTGGTCAAAACATTGGCATGGGCAGTGACATGGTCTAGGCAGCGACGTCGCCTAGGCAGTGACATGACACAGGCATGGCAAGGCAATGCTGTGGCTGAAAGACATGACAAGAATAGGCTGAAATATTCCAAGTGTTGGAAGCTGAAAATATTCTAAGTGTGAAGCATGACAAATTCGGCTAAGGGGCAAGACTGCCCATGTGCTTGTCACATGGGGCAGTTGCAGATTTGAAATTTGAATGTTTTTACATGTGGGATTTTCAGATATGTAATAAGTGTTTAGATAAAGTTTGTTGAGTCATGTGATAGGCATGCAGGCCATGTCCAATGACATGCTGCCAAGTGTGACAGTTGTAACTGTTTGTAGTTGCCTTGTGCAGTCTTTATATTTGTGTTGCTGGAATTTGTCTAAGATAGTGAGTGTTGTGATGCCTTAGAAAATTCGTGTGGCATTGTTCCTTTGTAATTCTGAGAGAATAATAAAGGTTGGGAACTTGTTTCCTGTATATTGTTGAGTGCTTTACGTTGCTTAATACTTAGTCTATTTTACTTAGACTGTGCTATGAGTTTGTGGCTGAAGTTGTGCAGTGTGGCATGACTGCCAAGCGGTGGTGCTGCGAAAAATAAATAAATAACCTCCGTCTCAACTGTTGCAGGATTGTTGAAGATCCTTAAACGTAGCCCAACAGTAGTGGTCCTTGGGGATGTCGACGGCTTGATATGTTGTAGTAGCGTCTGCCAAGTGTTTCGTTGTCCCTTGTAACTGCCATTGGCTACATAAATAGCCATGGTTGCCTGTTCGCTAAGGCAGTTGAGAGTTTTGTAACATGCTGCAGGCTGAGAGTTTTGGCTACTCGTAAGTTCCTTTTTGTATTGAGAATTGAGATAAAGAAAAATGTTGCGAGTATTGTTTCGTACATTGCTTTGTTCTTCAATGAATCAAGTCCCAAATGAAAAACTATAAGTGGAAGGTTAAGTCAAGTGACTAGATTGTCATGCAAGATCTTCCAGAGGGAATTATTCCTGTGACAGTAACTGTAGTTTGTCAGTTCTTTGAAATTTAACTGAGTAATCTTATCAAAAAGGAACTTGAGTAAGCAGCTATTTTACAGAATTGCCAATTTTTATATGATGCTTGAAGATAAATATAAAAGTAAGGGCTTAGCCATGGGAAGAAATATCTATAGTGAAGAACAAATATTTCCTAGTTAGCCAGCTATTCGCACTGAGCATTTTTTCTTGACAACGTCATCCTAGTTCTGCCTAGCTGGTGTGTGTTTCACATCTAAGCCTATTCTGATGCCTGCTCTAACTGTAATCCCCAGTGTTACATTATACTTTCTAGTAGAATTGTAGACCGTCAAACAATTTCTTCTTTTGACCACAATTATTGTGAATATATTTATGTTTTAGGATTCTTAATTTCTTTTTGTTATAGGAAAGTGTGTGTGTTGGGTAGAGCGGGGTTCTTGTTGTTGGTTATGTTGAAATTTTCTTATTTATTCTGTGTTGCTCATAACATCCCTATGTCTTTTACATTAGGGTTTTTGGGATGTACAGAAGGATGGGGATGGATCTGAAGGAGGCTGCAGTTTGAAGGTGTACGTAAATGTGGCATTTTCAAAGAAAACCATGTTTAGAGGTGCACATCCTTATTTATTCCTTGTATACCTTCTCCAAGTTTTACTTCTGTAGTTTTCAAAAGAAATATCAAGTGTGATGAAGTCTTACTGCAATTTTAAGAGGCACGGAACCCTGGGCTAGATTATCATGCTTTTATTATTTTTCCACCACCTCCTATGCAGGGCTTTCTCCAACTCATCAATAAGTTATTAATTTCATTAAAGTTTCTTTCCTTTTCCTCATCTTCCAAAACTTAAGCTTTTGGTATAGATTAATCAAATGCTTCTATATGCTTATAGGCCTCGTTTATCTCTTTATTGATTTATTATTTGGATCATAGGAAAATTTTAGTTGGAGCACGAGATGATGACGAGTGTATAAATCAATAAAGAGATAGAAGAAGTAGAAAACAAGAACTACTGGTATCAAGACAATTTTAAACTAAAAGCTACTGAGCTCAAGGGTCACCTATGAGTGCAAAACATTATACTGTGTCAATGTGGAAATTGGAAAGAAATGCTTGATTGTTGGACATTTCAAATTATTTCAGAGACCATTCCGATCCCAAAGACGCTTTTACCATATTGTGGGCTCTCCTTCTCTAGGATGATGTGTCTAGGATCTGATAACCTATTATTATTGCTTCTTTAGGTCGGCTTGTATTCACCTGTGTTTTAGTAGGGCATATTACGTACCTTAATAGTGGGATCTTGTTCTTTGTTTTCTAGAAGCACAGTATTGCGCTCTGGTTCTTTGTTATCTTGTAAAGTACACTTTGGGTGTTTCTGTCATAGTCAAATTTGATGAAGCTGGATAAACAAGACACATATTGCCTGCTTGTTAGTGCTTAATAGATTAATTTAGCACTTTCCTGATGATAGATCAATCAAAATGTTTCTTCATAGATGTTAGATGGGGCTGGGGTTATTCTTTCAGATTTTATTTGTTTGGTCGGTCTGATTTTGACTTTGAAATGCTGAGCAAATATGTACAACCATTTGGTTGTGCTCTTCCTTCAATTGAGCCTTAAAACTTTTCAGTTAGTAATTTCCAACAGTTTATCTTTGAAGGAGAGGAATTCTCTGCGTGCGCAGGTGAGCTTCCATCACCCCATGCATTATTTTAAGCTCCTTTCCTTCGCTTTTGCACTCCATTTGACTCGTATGGTTAGCTCGACCACGAATTCATTGATTACCTGCACAAACGAGCAATTTAACATGAGATACACCTCGAACAAAGGAAACTAGCCGATAATTCAAGCTAAAGCGACTAAAAAGTTGGTAAATTGCCAACTTATCACCCCCCTCCCTCAAACTCAAACCCCACTCCACCCACCCACACTCAAAAAAAAGTTTTATACTTTTCTCTTAAAAAAAAGAAAAGAAAAAGAAAAAGCATCCTTAAAAAAAAAAGGTCATCTACTGGCAGTCATTATGAGCATTACAGTTCTTTTAGTTTGTCACACAAATCGGAGTTAAACAAATTCTTTTATGTTAAGCTGAAAAACCTCGATAGCAGAAGTACGAAACTCAAGCTTTCAGGAATTTCCTTTATTTCTGACATTGATTTATAAGACCGTGAAGCAAGAAACAGCTATTTTCTGATTCTCTTTCTTCCCTACAGCCTTAGTTGTGTTCCATCAGATTATGTTCTATCTACTTATCACCTATCACCAAGTGTATGTCCTTTGAGAAGCAATTATCTATCGGCAAGGGGTTATTATGAGGATCAAAGCTATATTTTTTGTTGCCCAAGTTGGCGGTTAAAGTGGGTTAATCTAAGGGTTCCGCTTAAGGATCTATTATATTTAGGCTCTTTAAAGTGTGTTTCCATGTCCTCAAACAGTTGACATGATGGAAACATGGATAATGTTTCATCACATGGCATGACCTTTAATGATGGAAAATGCAGGAAGAAGTTTTTTACCTAATGACATGACAGAAGTAGCAGTTTTGGCTAATGTGTGAAATATCAAAAATTGAGCATGATGAGATGCAACAGTAATTTCTATTGTCTGGTTCTGTTTTAGGATTTGATGAGCACTTTTACTAATACTTTCGCATCCTGTTGGATTTAATTCAGAAAGTTCAAATCTGGATTACTTGTTTTGACAACAGGTAAAATGGTGTATGATATCACAAAACTATAGAAGCCTGGCACTAAGCTAGTGCCAGGATAATTCAAAACCCTTCTGTACCAAAACAAAAAGAAGGTTTCCTCCGTAATGAGCTCTTATTCCTTGGTGAAACTCTTAGCATACTATTTTCATCTTTAACATCTTTTGCATCTTGTAAATTACACCGAAAAGCCAAAAGCCGTAAGCAATTTAATTCACTCTGCGGAACAGTCTTTGTTTTCCATTGGAAACATCTAGCATCCTTCCATAAAACCCAATACAGACATTTTGGTAGTGTCTTCCATACTTTTTGCACTGATCTCTTCAATCCTTCAATCCCTAGCTTGTCAAAAGATCGTTCATAGTGAATGGCTCTACAAAATGAACTCTAAATAGATCGCAAGCAGGCCCAAAGCAGCCTTGACCCAGGGTACTGTTTAAAAAAAAAAGGAAAGAAAAGTGCTGCTCCCCTCTGCACTGTTACACAAAAAACGTCTGCTGCAAATATTTAAACATTTTCAAGGCTGTTTCGACTCCTATAATTGCTTTCCAAAGCCAAACTGTGCTGCTGTCCCCTTCACTGTTGAGAGCCTTGCAACAGGAATTAACTGAGAAGTGTCCAGTATTCTGTGTCATCCAAAGTATAGTGTCGGATGCTTCTTCATTCAATGGTACCTTCTCTATATCATGCAATAGTAGAGCCATTCTCGGAACTTCCCAATCAAAACAATTTCTGCAAATCTCTGAGCACTAGTTATTTTCATTTCAACAATCCGAGACACAACTACCTGCATTCGATGGAGCCTGTCGATATCTTGATACTTGACATTTGTCTCCTATTCAAGCGTCTTGCCAAAAGTTAGTGCGTCTGCCATTACCAACCATGACTTTTGTATTTACAACAAAAGCAGACCATAAGCTAGATATAGCTTCCAAAGGCCTAAACCATGAGAATAGTTAAATAGGACCAGTGAACCAGATGCTTTGTTCTCCATATTTATCAGATTTGACCCTTCTCCACTAGCTCTCATCTTCTTTTCCATAGCCATTTCATCAATAAGCTATTGTTATGGACCTTCAAGTTTCTGATCCCCCCCCTTTCGTATCAAGAATATATTGTCCCTCACTCCACCAAATGAATAGATCCTCTAATTTTTATAACCACCCCCACAAGAAATTCCTCCCAACTCTATCAATTGTTTTCTCACACTGACTGTTAAAGAAAACAAGGACAGAAGACGTAGGTAGAGAATCCAAAACACTATTGATTTGCACCACCCTACACCCCAGAGACAAGTATTGCCTTTTCCACATAGCAAGTCTCCTTTTTGCATCTCTCTTCAATCCTTTGCCACACATGTTTCTCCTTAAACTTAACCCCCAATGGCATTTCAAGATATTCTCTGGGTTGCCAGTCTGACAACCTAAAATGTTTCCTAATCTAGTTAGGTTTTGTGCTCCATTTACTGTGAACAGAGAGCTTTTTTCCAGATTTATCTGAAGACCAGAAACCATTTCAAAAAGTAGTAGGATCACCCTAGATACTTCAATTAGTCCCACATCATATAAGCGTATTGTCTGCATACTTTATGTGGGAGATCTTCACTCCAGTTGGCACAATGATATTGATTGTTGAACCTTTTCTCTGAACACTTCTGGATAAGACTCTCCATTGATTTCAACAGCTGAAACGTGTTCATGCTTAATGGATGAATTTCAGTCTAATCTTTGGCATTCCTTGAAATTTAAGCCCGACTACTCATTCACGACTCCAATGAAAATGTATCGGGAGTGAGAAGATGAGAGTGTGGAGGGGTAGGCATTGTATCTTGCACATATCGTTGGTAGGTAGGCTGTCTATCCTTTGTTAGTTTGGCTGCGTAAGCAGTAACAGAGGAAAGGTATCTTATGATGTTCTCCTTATGAGAACTTATGTGTCGCTGCTAATTGCTTGGGAATCTCTGCAGGGAAGATAGTGCAGTCTACAGTTGATGAATGTCGAGATGTGTATGCCACATGGATAGCGCTTGTATATTCCTCATCCCCTCCAATTTCTTCTATTTTCAGTTTGCAGGATTTTTAAAAGCTGATTAAAAGATTAATGAGGTTTTTTTTTTCAGGCACATGGAGTGTTGAGGCAAAAGAATTTAGAGAAGGAAGAAGGTAGTGCTTCTGGAAACCTCTTGTATCACACCTTTGGCAATCTATATGTTTGGAGTATTACATTATTTGGTTCCGAGCTCATGTTTTCTGGTTAAATTATTCTTTGTCAGCTGATGGTCAAGTTACTCATGTGGTAACAAGTTCTCCGCCGAAAGAAAGTTCTGAACATGTGGAAAAATTAGATGAGACTAGTAATGAAGTCAGGTCACAAATGCCGCCGCTCAACCAGCAAGCTGCAGATTCCCTGCAGGGTAGCTGTAGCAGTACTTTGTCCGTTATTTCCTTGTGTAGAGGTTTCGTACTCAAGTGTTCATCATCTTTAAAATCTCAAAGCCAAGCTTCCATTCTTATAGTGATCACCATTGCTGTGATCCTGCTTCTAATGCAGGTATGTTTTCGAATTTGCCCTCTATCTGAGAAATATGTTTAACTATTTGTTACCACAAATTGTTCCTGATGTGTATGAGCAAGGGGAAAGTGAACTGCTATGTCCATGCGATCATGCATTGTTGATTTTCATGCATTTATCTGTAAATTGTTATTAGTGTTAAAAATCACCAGAGACTGCTTATTTTTTGATCTCATTCTTTTTCTCTGCTATTCTGTTTGGCGTCAGATACTCCGTGTAAACTAGTCTTGGCATAGTGGTTTCACCTTTCAATGTTTAAGATAGCAATGCAGACACTCGCTCCTTACCATTTTAATTGATATGGGTTGATTTTCAAGGTTTGAATGGATAATTATATTGGTCTTGTGAAGGAGTGAAATTTTTTTAACTGTGAGGAATAATATTAAGTAGCGGTTATCCCCAAAAAAAAAAGAATATATAAAGTAGCTTTTTCTGGCCACTCACCTAGTGGTCAAACGAATGGAATAAAGACAATAAGATCTCGGGTTCAAATTCTAACGGAGGCAAAAAAAAAAAAAAACTGTGATTTTTCACACTTAAACCTTGGGGGTGGAGTTATCTGATATCAAGTACTCCGTGGAATAGTCGAGGTGTGCGCAAGCTGGCTCGGACACCAATGTCATAAAAAATAAAATAAAGTAGTATTTATTTAAATGTTATTTGCACTTTCGTTACTTCTTTTTCTTGACTGCTTTGGATTGTTTTTCCTTGAGCCGAGGGTCTATCGGAACAACCTTTGTACCTCTAAGGTAGAGGTAAGGTCTGCGTACACTACCCTCTCCGGACCCTACTTACTGCACTCTGGGTATGTTATTATTTGAAGTAAAAGAGAAAACATCAAAAACATATTCAGATCGAATCATTGTTTTGACAGATTAAGGTAAAAACTTGTTCAATAAATGAGACAAAGGAAAGGGAGTGTAATTAGCTGCATGTTATAGGAGTGTAACTAAAGCACACTTGTCTGATCTGGCTATCTTCTATAAATGTAGGAGGATGCTGCCGTTTTCTCCCTTGTTTTTATGTCTATGGAACATGCTTGGTAGCGTTGTGTTTATATGCATTTCCTTTAATCATCTGTTCCACAGTTACTTCCCTTTTCATTATGCCTTTTAGAAAACAGACCGCAGTCTGGCTTTTGTTTCAGTGTGTCAATTTTGGTCACTGCTCTAGTTTGTTTGTTACTTTGTATATTTGATCTATTGATTCTTTACTGTTACGACTTAATAGGTTTCCACGTGTGATGGGTCTGCGAAGACCCATGAATTTTGACCCCTTTATTATGCGGTCAAGATCGTTTCTTGCAAACTGAGATGAGGGATAAAATTGCTGATTAATTTTTTTTCGTCTCATCAAACTTTGTTTGCAGATGAGCATACTCGTGTTATTAGGTAGACCACAGCACGTCCACGTGATACGTCAAGGGGACTGCGCAAGCAGCATGTATCAACTAGGAGAGACGGGTGTGGACACACTAAGTTTTCTGGATAGGAAGATTAATCATCTAAAAGATGAGATGCTTATGGTCGAAGTACTGCTCGACAAAATGAAGGAGGAGTATACACTTCTAGACACGAAACTGAAAGAGTTTGAGCACCTGCGGAAGCTACAGACAGCATAAACGAGCTGTGTGCATAGATGCTGCTGCTGCTTTTGTCCATTTTTATCTTATTTTTGGGTGAAGGGGGGTTGCATGTTGTACATTTTTCTTATTTTTGGACGTTCATGTATATTTGGAATTACTACATGGTTGCACTGTCTACAGAAATAGTAATAAAACAATTGTAAATATATAACAGATGCATGCATCCTAAGAGCTTTTGTATCATGATTTGAATAATCTTTTGTTAAGAATGGTAAACATCCACGTGACCATGATAAGAATAATCTTTTGTTGAGAACAGTAGGGGTGTGGAAAAACCGTATCGATCGATAAATTGGACCGATAAAAATTTTATTGGTTTATTATTATTGAGTTAACGGTTTTTTAATGGTTTTATATAAAAAAATTATTGGGTTATTGGTTCGGTTTGATTTTTTCTTATTGGGTTATTGGTTAAATCGATAACCCAATAAGAAAATAAATAAATAAATAAATATATATATATATATATATATATATATATATATATATATGTCTTTAATCTCTATAATTAACAAACTTATTATTTCAATAATACAAACTCTTAATTTCTCCTAACAACATTTAGTCAAAACTTGACGAATCTTGTAAATTTAAACACATCATGTAGGATTTTTTGTTGCAACTAAGATTCGATTTTTTTTTTTCATGTTAGTTAATAATATTTTTTTTTTATGAGTATTTTCTTATCGGTTAAACTGAAAATCGAATCGTTAAGAACTAGAAATCGATAAATTGAAAATCGATAAAAAATATCTCATTGGTTTGATTATTGGTTTAGCATATTTAAAAATCGATAAACCGAACCGATAATATATAAAATCGAACTGAACCGATCGATGCACACCCCTAGAGAACAGTAGCAGAGCCAGAATTTTCGTCAAAGGGATTCAAAATCTGAAGAAGCAGGGGCTTCAACATATATAATGTACATAAAGATAATTCCATATAATTTATTTTTGTACTGAAGAGGGTTTGAATGAACCCCGATCCCTGGCTCTCCCCTGAACATTTCTAGTGTAGTAAACAAGTGGGGGTTGGAGAGGGTCGGATGTTCTGTTCTTTTTTGCGATAGGAAAGTTGTTTTTGATACATCCTGTGCTCAAAAAATTACAGATCGAGAATATAAAAGCATTAAATATTCGTAAGTGTAATCTTATCAGCGTGAATAAATGTTGCATATCACATATTACTGGCGAGAAAAATATATATCCTAGTAGAGGCGTAAAAAGAAATTTTGTATATCACCTATCATAGGCATGAAAATTATAATATCAAGACGATTACGTTCTGGCAACCATAGATGGAAGAAACGATTTCAGCTGTGTCTTCTTTTCCATTTTCATGCATGGATGATAACAAGGAAAGTTTCTGATAGTAATTTCTTTTTAAAATAAAATTGTTTACATCTACCTTCACAAAATAAGAATAAGATTGCATTCCATAAAAAAAACTAGCTATTTTAAAAAGTTGAATTAATTGACACAAATATTCATATTAATATATAATTTTTTTACAACAACATCCAACATAATATATTGTAAACAAATGGTCGATATCTTATTAATAGAATATAATCTCGCTTTTAAATAATAATATTATTATGTGAAGTTAAATATTTTGTCTTTTAAAAATACTACATTGAAAAGAAGTAATACGTAAGAACAAAAAAGGACCTCTAAATTGTTATTGTTATTATTAGTATTATTATTATTATTATTATTATTATTATTATTATTATTATTATTATTATTATTATTATTATTATTATTATTATTGTGTATATGTATATGTATTTAAGACCTCGTATTATATATGACTTTAAGTCAGTAATTTTATTGAGATGTCTTTGTATAAGACGCAGCTTCATATATACTTTTTCATATGTTTCATTTAAAAATAAATTAATCAATAATATTTCAAGAAGATTTTGAAGAATCATTAGATATATAACTTTCTTATTTAATTGGATTAAATATCAAAATATATTCGCGATATATTATAATTAAAAATACCTAAATATATTCACGGTATATTATAGTATTACAAGTTTTTGGATTGAGGGCAACAAATGTGCTCAATTTTATTTGAATGATACATTTTCTCTAAAATGCAACACCCAAAAATTTCTCTTCTTATTGAGCTCCAAAATTAAGTCTAGTGACCAGTAAATCGATCAGAAATTGTTTCAGCATTTAAGAGCAACTTTTTAGATGTGACAACTTTTTAGATGTGAGAGTAGCCGTGATGTTTAGTCTCCGCAGCACCAATCAGAAAAGTGCAACGTCACTGCCAGCTGTCCTGGACGTGGTACACATAGTCCTTTCTCGTGAGACTTTTCACTATCCTAATTCAAATAAAAGCGTTTTCATCTTTTTACACTCATAAAACCCTTCAACTTTAACGCCTAAGATTAAGATTCTCAACTTTAACGTCTAAGACTAAGATTTTCATGATGATTCTCATTCTTTTCCTCCTAATAACTTCCTCCTAATAACTTCAAGAAATTAGACTCTTTTCCAAAAGTTTCTTCTAAAATGTTCCACATTTCTGTGGGAGCTCGTTCTTTTCCAAAAATAAAGTTATTATTTCAATGTCGAGTTTGAGATATGAGAAGTCAAGATTTTTTAAATTCAATTTTTTATCCCTGAATACAAGTCTTTGAATATTCTCTCACTTTATTAGAAATTTGATGATTATAAAGTCTATCTCTTGAATCAATTCCTAGTACACGTTCATTGAGTTTTCAAATATAGTTTATGAATTTCTTTTAAGTTATCAAAAGTCTATTTCATAATTTATTAGACTATTCGTGATTTTCTTAAAATTTGATCTAAAGCCTATAAATTTATGTTCATGGAAAGTTACAGGAACACTTATGCATATTATTATGTTTTGAAAAGAGAAGAGAATTGTTGTATCTTGAAAGTTAAAGTTCAATATAAGTTATAAAGTTTTAGAGCGAAGCTTTCCAAGATAAATGATTTCACGATAGATATTTTGAGTTGAGGCTCCAAGTATGCTTTCAGGATGTTGTAAGATTTCTAGTATAAGCAATATAGTATGTTTTAGGAGGATTATTTGGCACTGAGATGGATATTATTTTAGACAACATATGTCCTAGAACTACGTTGTCGTCGTAGGACGTGATCGTCCGCAGTTAGGACGACTCCTCTTTTAGCCTAAAAGGCTCAAATTAAATTCACGGTTTCAGATTTCATCTTAAATTCACGAAGAGTTTGTTACAATGTTTTCTCCTATGTTCCCTTCAAGATTTATTATTCAATTCAACTTTTCATTTTAGATAGTCAGTTCAATTTATGATTTGGTTATTCAACTACTCAGCTATATATATATATCCAGTTTCTGTTTTTAGTTAGAGATTGTTATTCCGTTTTACTAAAATATTGATTCGATTATTTATGCGAACATAAATATGATGCTACTTCAGATATTCAGTTATAGTATATGTTTAAGCTTTCTCCAATATTTCCTTATTGGAAAAGACCTCTTTCCTATTAGGGAGGAGAGAATTTGAACTCTATAAATAGAATGTCTTTCTTGTTTAGAGAGAAATTTCTCCCAATAAATTTTAAGTTATGTTTCTTGGCCAATCATATCAAATAATATGTATTTTTATTATAGTTTTTTTTTTTTGTCATCTGATTTATCGCCTCAATGATTGGCAGGGCCGGATGAAGCATGAAACAGCTAAAGCTGTTGTTTTAGGCCCCCAAAATTTTATAACATGTGTATATATTATATGTTTTAATCTCAATTTATGTGATTGTGTTTGAATATCTAGAGTCAAACGAGTTGTTTTTTTCGTAATAAATAATTTTATTGTAAAATTATAATGATTTTATATAAGCATACAATCAAATGTTTGAATCTTGAAAGCAAAAAGTGTCACATAAATTGGATCAGAGAGAGTATTTTAAGTTATCCTATATCATCATTCGTCAATATAAATTTCTCTATAAGTATACCTCTTTAAAGATATTTGAAATCTTGAAAACAAGATCCGTACCTTCTACAATAAATAAATATGATCTAATATATTTACACAACATATATATTCATTTATTTTTAAAAAATCTATGAATAACTTATTTTTCGCGAAAACTGTTTCAATAGGCGTATGATATCGATGGCCTGAGAATTATAACAACTTCGTAAATAAAAATTTTAAAAAAAGAAAAGAAAAAAAAAGACTTCAAGACATTATACACAATATAAGACTTTTTTTAAATATATATTAACAATCAGCGGCAAATTTACATTAAACAAAAATAAAACCACGTGAATATGTGGTTTTATATAAAACTAGGTATTTGATGTATTATATATTTTCTAAAGCTACAATAATATTTATTATCAATTGACATTCATGCTACAAGAACATTAATAGTGCATTTGACTAAGAATTGAGTTGTTTATTTTTACTAAATATCATTTTAAACTGTTCTCAATATGTAGATGATAATTACTTAGCTTCGAAATAAATTTAATTTATCACCATATTCTAAGAGTCTAACTATATAATTGAATAAATTCTTCCAATAGATCAATGGCCCCTTCTCCAAACTTCAATTCATATTAATACGTGTGTAAAGTGAAATTATATAGAGTGTTCATTTTGAATTTTATATCTAATCATTCAAAAGAGTATTCCCTTTTCACCTTTATTCGTCAAGTTTCATTTTTCAAAAATCAAGCTACATAAAATTTAATTAATATTTTAAAATATAATTTTTATCATATTAATATATGAAATATTAAAATTTAGAGTATTTTTCATATAGTTTTCAAATACCTAAATTTAAAATTTATAATATTAAATTTAACTTATTCAATTTAACTTCAAAAATTAATTAAATTGACTCAAAAATAATTAAATATGATAAATAAAAATGAATGGAGGGAGTAATATTTTTTTTTTGTTGGAAACTAACTTATAAGCTTTTTTTGAAAAAAATATATATGTATGTATGTAAATATATATATATATATATATATATTTATTTATTTTTAAAAGGAGGTGTTTGGCCACACTTTTGAAAGTAAGTAAGGTTGCATTTGTTTTTTCTAAGATTCAGATGTCTGAATTTGAATGCACATCTGAATGATTAAGATGTTGTCTCTAGATCGGAAAACTGAATGATTAAGATTGTTTGTTTTTCAACATCTGAATCTGCAAAAAAAAAATATTTTTATATAATAAAATAAAAAATGTAATTCAAATAAAAAACTAATTATATATCAGAAAAGTATGTAATTTAATATAACAAAATTATTTATTTGATTGGAAAAAAAATATTTATGTTTGTTAGTGATAGTAGAGATGGTTTATAATGGTGGTTGCGGTGACAATGATTGATATTAGTGATTAGTAATGTTAGTGGTGATAGTGTGATGGTTGGTATTGTAGTGACTGTTATGATGATGGCGGTTGATAGTGGTGGTGGTGGTTGTGATGTGATGTTGCTTGATGTTAGTAGTTGGAGGTGTTGATTGTGATGACTGAAAAATGAATGCATGATGGTTGACGATGTGTTGGTGCTAATTGGAGATGTTAGTTGTGATGGTGGAGATGGTTGTTATTAGTAGAGATAAATTGTACTGATGATAGTGATTGGAGTGATGGTAGAGGTGACACTATTAGTGACAATGGTAGTGACCGCCGAAGAATGTGCGGAGGTTGTGATGTATTAGTGGTAGTTAGTGGTGGTGCTAGTAGTGATAGACGAGTTGATCGATAGTAGAAATTGGCCGGTAGTGGTTGATGATGGTGGTGCTGTTGACGGCGGTAGTGGCGATAAATATAATTAGAATAATAGAGGTAGTAGGTGTGGTAGTGGTTGACAATAGTGGTTGGTAGCGATATTTTTTGTCGATGGTGGTTGTGATGGTGAAGGTGGTTGATAATGATGACGGTGACAGAGATGGTGACTGATGATTATGAATAGAATGACGGTGAATATTATATAACACCAGAATATTTCTTCGGACCTATTAAGACTTGATTTTAGATCTGAATGATTAAGACCCATTCAGATTTATTAAGAGCTAAGATCTCAATAAAAAATAAATGCACTTAATGATCTGAAGTCTGAACCATTCAGATTCAGACCTTCATTAAGTGCAAGCAAATGAGTTTCTTACGGGGGATTAGGAAAGAAAAAAACTTTTCATAAGCTAAAAAATTTCTCCTCAAAAATACTTGTGAGAAAAATACACAAAAGCACATTTAAAAGATTTTGCCAAATATTATTATCATTCAAAAGAGTTCTTTTACTTTATTAATCACACACAAATTATTTCTCGTATACTTTTTAAAATTAATTGATTTTAGAATTTTACCCAAACAAATTTTATTAATCACACACAAATTATTTCTCGTATACTTTTTAAAATTAATTGATTTTAGAATTTTAACCAAACAAACTGTTAAAAGAGTATTTGAATGAACTTATTTTAAAGTATTTTTGACTTTTAATATATTTTTTTAATTATTAAATATGAAGGAGCTCCAGTATATATACGGTGTATACAAAGTTACATACGGTGTGTGCAAAGTAAACAAGGCCCACCTTTGGCACCAAAAATGGCGGAAGAAGAAGAAGTAGAAGCAGTGCAAGCTGTATATGGCGATGATTGTTTACTCCTAAATACTTATCCTCCTTCTTTTCATCTTCATATCAAACCTCGTACTGCCGATGACTCTTCTCAACAGGTTCTTTCTTTTTCTCAACTCAAATTACTTGTCTTTTTGTTTTTATTTTTCTTCATATTCGATTCTTGAAATTGCAGTATGATTTTGTTTTTGATATTGGATTTAATCAAGGTGGTATCTGTAATGTTGAAAAAGATTAGCTTGGGATTTTTTGTAAGAGGATTGTGAGTTGGGGCAAGCGAAGAGATTCTTTTTTTTTTTTTTTTTTGATTTGGTTAATTAATGTGTTGCTAAGTTGTTAATGTGATACGAACTATAGGAGAATGAGACCCTAAAAGCTAGTTGTTGAGTGGAGAGCTAAGTATAAACCCCGAATTGAAATTCGGTATTCCCTCCGTTTCGATTTGTTTATCCGATTTTGACTTGACACAATGTTTAAGAATGTAAAGAAACTTTTGAATCTTGTGGTTGTGGTCTTAAATTGAAGATATGTAAGATGTACCAAAATGTCCTTTAATCTTTTGGTCTTAAACATGCTGTGCTGAAAGTTGAAATTAAAAAGTTGCTAAAAAAAAAAGAGGAACGATGCATGTCTTTTGGAATGGACTATAAAGGAAAGTAGGACAAACAAGTTGAAACAGAGGGAGTACTTCTTTATTTGTGGATATCATCTTTGTGTGGCGGTTATTATTGGGGGTTATTGGTTACCGATGGTGGTTATTACCACTGTTTACGCTAATATTCCTTGTTTCATTCCTTCCAATTTTATCCATGTCGCCAATGGCTGAAATCCTTGCAATATGGGATCCAAGTCCTATATCACTTGAACTAGGATCACATATCTGCTTGAATAAGAATCTCGAACCCGAGCTGTAAAAGAAGGGAAAAACTGTATGATGGAAAAGGAAATACAACCAACAACAACAACAATACATTGTATTCCTACATAGTGGTATGTAGAGTCTGGGGAAGGTAAAGTGTACGTAGTCCATACTACTACCTTTGAAGAAGGATGAAGTGGAGAGACTGTTCTTATAAACCCCTGGCTCAAGACAAAAAAGACAATAAACAAAGTTGTAATAAAACATAAACCAAGATGAAATAACAAAAATAAGACACCCATAGAGTAGTACTATACACTATCTAACCGAAAGCACACACCTCACCCAAACCCTCCGAACAAGAAACTCCAACCTACATGCATAGCCCAACGACTACTAGCATGGCTACACCAAAGCAATCCTATCTACTAGCTGCGACGACTCACTCCCACGAACTAGCCCTCTAACCTAATTCGTGTCCTCCATACCTTCCTATCTAGGGTCATGTCCTCAGTAAGCTGTAACTGTTCCATGTTATGTCTAATTACCTCCCTCTAGTATTTCTTCGGCCTACCTCTGCCCCTCCTGAAACCATTCATAGCCAATGCTCACACCTACGAACTGGGGCATCTGTGGCCCTCCTCATCATATGCCCAAACCATCTCAACCTCACTTCCCGCATCTTATTTTCCACCAAAGCCACTCGTACTTTCTCCTGAATAGTCTTATTCCTAACCCTATCTCCCCTAGTAAGTCCACGCATGGAACGCAACATCCTTATTTCCGCTACCTTCAACTTTTGCATGTGAGGCCAACAATCCGCTCCATATAGCATGGCCGTACGGACTGCCACTCTGTAGAATTTGCCCTAAGCATAGAAGGCACCTTCTTATCAGACAAAACTCCAGAGGCGAGCTTCCTTTTCATACACCCTGTCCCAATATGGCGAGTGACATCCTCATCAATCTCTTCATTCCCCTGAATCATAGACCCAAGATACTTAAAACTATCCCTCTTACGAATAACGTGGGAATCCATCTTCACTCCCTCCTTGTCCTCATGCGTCAAATCATTGAGCTTGCATTTCAAGCACTCCGTCTTGGTCTTGCTCTTGCTCAGCCAGAACCCTTTAGACTCCAGAAAAGAAGAAAATTTGGGCTGAACCCTTTAGACTCCAGAAAAGAAGAAAATTTAGAAGAAACGAAAGAAGAGTATGGAAAAAGTTCATTCATCATCAAAATAAAAGGAAGTACAAAAGGGAAAAGTTCATTTATCACCAAGACAGGGAAAAGTACAAATACTTCCAATATACATAGGAGGATCTTACACTTCACTGTGTTCTAGCTACGTTTTAGATAGGATAACTGCAACATAACAACCTAAAGAATGGGACCTGTGGCTAATTCGAAAATATTAGGAGCTACAATAAGCTGTCTTCCACTTAAGCTAAGCACACCTTGGAAACCTGTGGTCGAGTAGCAATTTAGCAGCTTTAAGTACCAGTTACAATCATTGTGTATTGATGGTAATACGCCCCTAGCGCACTTTCAATTTAGATTGGTAATTTGTCATTGCGTGTATAGTTTTCCATATATCAATGTTCTCTCCAGTGTTTTTATAAGTGTAAGGCTTAAAAACATAACAAGGTCCACGGGTCGTGAACTGCCAAGCATTTAGTGAAGTACAGGGCTAGAGAAACACACAATTTTACCTTCTCAAAAAAAAAGATTTTAGGCCTAAATAATCAATTTGCAGTTAAAATAACTAATTTAATGTCCCAATAACCCAATATTTATCAGCTCCTCAAAGCTGACATTCAAAGAACCGACCGCTATTTTTTGGTCACTTTGCTCGTCATCATTAGAAGTTCACGCTTCTTTATAGTGCCTGGCTTCACCTATAGGGCTATGATCCTCACTTACCGTCTGTTTTAAGCGACAAGTTGATAAATTTAATAAAACTGGCTTTCTCATTAATCATTAATTTTTTATCTTAATTTCACTATGTTTCTATCAATTTTTTTTGGGGGAAGATATCTGAGTTTATTTAATTTTTGTCTTCATCCTGTTACAATTGGTTTCACTTCTTTTAAGGTTAATTTATGTTTATTTCTGCTTTCTATGCATCCATTGGAACTGTTCCTGTAAACATTGGAGCTGTTCTTTCATAATTTAGTTTGAATTCCTTCCAAATCTGTCGTCGGCCACCTTCATAAGAAACGATATGGCAAGTAGGAACACAATGTAATCCAGATATATATCGTCAGTCGTGAGGAAATAAAGGGGAAAAAAAGAAGAGGGAATGTCAGAATTCAGGTGAGGAACCCCCCCCCCCCCCCCCCCCCCCTTTATTTTTTTAAATGAAGGAAAATTTCATTAGAAGACATCAAGAAGATGCTGACAAAATTACAGGGAATAAAAGGAGTTGCTCTGTTACTCTATCTAATCTATACCTAAAGAGAAATCTCCATCCAGAAACTGTTTACAGCTAGCTACAGGAGCCCAATTTAAGCCACTAAATAAATTCATTAAGCATTCGGCTTTTAGTGTATGAAAGGAGTTGAGATCCCACCAAAACACCTGCGGTTCCTTTCATTCCAAAGACCCCTTCGAGCAGTTTTTTCTTCGGCAAATTGCCCTGAGGCAGGAACCATTGACAAATCTTTTCTCTACATGTAATTGCCGCTTACAAAAATTTCTTTGGGCAAGCACACTTGAACACCTCGTATGCAGTGCTGTCAAAGGGGAAAAAACATAGAAAAGTGCCTAATATTTGCTGGTCTAAGTGCAAAACACAGTTGAAGGTTTTAGAAAAAAATAAACAAAAAGAAAATGTAATTCAAGAACAAATAATTCCAATCGCAAACAGCAATTATAAGAACAAGCTAAGTGAAAAATCTGAAAATCAGTGAAATTTATGAAGTAAAAGCATGTAATTAAGTTAAAAAACCAGCATAAGGCTGGATGCTAAAGCCTAAAAGAGTTCTTAATTTTGGTATTCACCATATCAAGGCAGAGGCGGATCTAGGATTTTGAGGTTGCGGGTGCCATGTCACTTTTAACGTTAAAGCTACTACTCAAAAAGAATAATTTTTATGGGCGTCCCACTGGAATTTTGCTTGTTAGTAAGAGATTTTTGTAGGAAAATTTCATAGAAACATTATCGAAGAACCTAATTTTTACGTATTCAGCTGGAAATCAGTTAATTTTTTGCTTTACGTTTTGCTATTTACACTGCTCCAAATAAGACAAATATTTTTTTGATTTTATAGACTTTGGGTTTCGATTTGATTATTTGTCTTTTCAATTTGTATAGACAAATAGATCAAATAATAAAAATGTGAATACTATCGAAAACAACCTTTCTACTTCTCCGGAGGTAGTGTATGGACTGCATACATTTTACCCTCCTCAGAACCC
Organism: Capsicum pubescens; assembly: GCA_030864215.1. Taxonomy (NCBI): domain Eukaryota; kingdom Viridiplantae; phylum Streptophyta; class Magnoliopsida; order Solanales; family Solanaceae; genus Capsicum; species Capsicum pubescens. The sequence goes on along the minus strand of CM061538.1, from coordinate 288,133,900 downwards.
ACTATGTGGGAATACACTGGGTTTGTTATCGTTGTTGTTGTTATTACTATAAATTGTGTAAACAAGAGTTAAATTCAACTTATCAGTCAGCGTGAAAGTACAAAATAGTTGCCAACATTCAATGGATATTTCCAATTCTATTGTTAAGAAATTATAACATCATGCCAAGCATCATTATTATGATTTACGAGGAGAGGTTAACTATAAATTTGAAGGAAGAAGGAATCTTCAATTATGTTCTACACTTAAGTTAAAAATTCTTAAACAAAGATTACCCAAAAAAAAAGGAGTCAAACAAAGATTAAGTCAAGAGGAAAAAAACTTATAGAAAATAGAATAACGAACAAAAAGTAACAAAATACTTCTGGCGTCTGGACTTGAACTCTGGTATACTACGTGAAATTTCAGCGCCTTTGCCACTGGCACTACTTTCTCAACTGCTGCACCGGGTGGCACTTAAATAATATACCAGTTTTATTCAATATATATATACACACACACAGTTATCCGATCGAAGTTTGCGGGTGCCATGCCACCCGTGAACCCCCTGTAGATCCGCCCCTCCGCCCCTGTATCAAGGCCTTAAGCTGCGCCTCATCTTGAGCATCAAGTAACTTCAGAGTTAAGCATGCTTCAGTTAACTCTTTGACAACACAACAACAACAACTATGCCTCAATCCCAGAAAGTCAGACTCAGCTATATGACCTGACCATCTTTCCATGTCAGCTTGAGACAGATAAAGCTTTTCTTTTTTGGACTTGGTAACGTTGTATTATATCACAACAGTACATGGGTTTTACTAAAACCTTATATACAGATGTACTCCAAACTCCACTGCTCTATGTCTATATTGAGTCTAGAACATCAATTGTAGTGACAGTACCATTTGAGTATAATTGATTACACCAAAAACATAACAACAAAATAGTTTAGTTTAACTTTCTGCACACGATTCTGTATGCTCTCAAAATGATACAGATAAACCTTTGACAACAATACTTTATGAATTGCCTGGATCAAAATTTTCTTGTTTAGTTGCAATTTGGCTGGTGTAAGAAAATGCAGAGGCGGAGTCTGATAGAGAGATTGATGGAGTCTGATAAAGATGAGATACACGTTATGCACACGATGACGAAGAGAACTGATATAGGAGTAGTTCATGTTTTCTAAGGCTGTCAATATTTGCTGATAATTTCAATTAATCTGATGAAGTGGCATTCTGCTTGACAGCTCTTTTTCTTCTTTGATTTACTGTCTACTTTTCCTATTCTTTATGTTGTATGTTGCTACAGGAAAATCGTTTCAAGTTAACTTTCCCCTGTGCTGCAGTTTGTGGAAGCAATCATTGGAATCCAGGCTGGTTCAAAGGTACTGTTAGCTTCCATTTCATCATTTGTTGGATGATGAATTTTTTGGTGTGAATACAATGTTACCCTATTCTCACTGTCAGTGTGATTCCTTTTTTTTTTTTGGTTTTGTGGAATGGTAACATGTTATGTTCATCAGAACCCAAAAAGGGCTGGTATCTAATATTTACGAGTACAAACCCCTGTAAATATTCTTGCAAGGAGTCAAAAAAGTCTATCAATGATTCTACATTCCTGATAAAAAAAGGTCTATCAGTGGTTCTGCATCATCTACAAAATGTTCTTTACATCAAAAGATGAAAAAGAGAAATGCATGTACTCTTAATTTTCTAGGTTGAGCTACCCTTGCCTTCAAACATCTTGCATCCCGCCCTTTCCAAATTGTCCAGAATATGCAAGTTGGAACAATCTGTCACGGTGGTTTCTTTTTGGGGGTGATTGATTACCATTTGAGCCTTGTTATCTAATTCATCTGCGTTTTGTTATCAAATTTCATCTTTTTTGCCCCATCTGATGCTTTGTGCAGTCCACCCACGCTTGTGTCCCATTTTGTGTCGTAGTTAACTAGTTCATGCAATAGCCATGCTTGTATGCAGGTTTCATATTTCTTTCCTGCACTAATATAATTATTTTGGCAGTATCCTGACGAGCCACCTGCAATTAGAATTGTTGATTCCAAGGGCCTTGATGAGCAAAGGCAAAAACAATTGATAAGTTGTATTTCTGAAAGGGCTACTGAACTCTCCTCGTGTCTAATGCTTGTAGCACTTTGTGAGGTAACCATTGCACCGTTGAGATCCAGTTCGGTGATTGATGAAAATTTATCCTCTTTTATAGTTTTATTAAAACATAGCTCCAGAATCTCAGAACTCTCATTATGATAAATAAGAATACCTGTATACTTTGGTTCTTTTTGTCCTGAATTTTTAAAAAAATATGCATGCTTTTCCTTATGTACTTTGGACAGAAAAAGAGGACTTCTATATTTCAAGGGGAACAGGTTTTTATATAGAGAAGCTCCTAGATTTTTGGTTGAACGGTACAAAAGTACAACCATGTATGAGTTGAGTGCATGTCACGAGTTCCACTTCTACACCGCAGTCTGGTAGTTAAGCAGAAAATCAAACAAATGTTTCCTCATTTTCTGACCTGTGAGTCCACCAGAGTTGGAAAACTAAATCACACGGGTTTCCTCAGTTATAAGAGAATTACCAAAAGAAGACAATTGTGGTTCCTGTTGGTTCTGACTTCTGATGCCTTTTGTACTATTTTGTTGGGTTAATGATCTTTTTCGCTTGAGTTTGACTATGTATTTACTTATTTTATATAATATACATTTATATTAGAAACCATAAATTTACGGGTATTTTAACTTGGCTTAGCGGCAGGGTGCTCAGGTTCTTTCTGATAGCAAGTCTAGTAGTGAAGTGTTGGAATCAGTTGAACTTTTATGGGCTAGATATGGGTATTGTTCATGTACGAGCAATTATGCATTTATTTTTTCTTTCAAAGATTTAAGGCCTATATGTTGGAATGTCCTAGAAAATTTTCTTATGTAATTTGAGGCAACTCTCCTTTGACAATCCAAAGAAAAATAAACACAAACATTTCAAGATACAATCTCTTTGAGCAAAGTTTGAAGGTCGGAAGCACCTTATTTTGTTGAATGAACGAGCTATTGATGTGTAGTTCCTTGTACAAATTTCTTGGATTGCTAGGCTTCCTCAGTCTGTTTTGGTTGAAGTTTGCTTTAATCTTCCTTGTCGGTCTTAAAAGATGTGAGGAAAGATTCAGGAAAAGTCCCTTTTGTTTTTTCCTAATAATCTTGAGAGAACATACTGATATTTTTGCAGCAGATCTGGAGCAAAGTAGATGTAGAATAGCATATATTTTATGTTCAGTTTCAATAAGGATATTGAAGTTTGTTAGGTTGCAGATGTCAGTCAAGGAAGTATCTGTCCTTTATATGCTTGATTGATCCTGGATTTGTTTTAGTTTTTTTAATGCTAATGAATAATTCTATTTTTGATTTTAAGAATAAGCATTTACATCAGAGGCTCACGTTTTATGAGCTATAATAACTCAGGCAATGTGTTGCTAAATGGTCCAAATAATTGTTAGAATTTCAGAAAGTTAATGCTCTGAATGTATTACTAGGAAGCAGTGGAGCGGCTTTCGAGTATGAATCACCCTGACGGAGAGTGTCCATTGTGCTTGTATCCATTAGTTGATGAAGATTCAGCAAGCTCTGAGCCATTTATGAAACTGATGTCTTGTTTTCATTGCTTTCACTGGTAAATTTTGTTGGTAGACCTTTTTATTATGATAACTTTGTCTACTGTCTGAAAGATGCGTGGTTGCAACTTTAAAATCATTTATTTTTCTTACTGCTGCAGTGAGTGCATCATCAGATGGTGGAATTGGCTTGAGCTACCCAAAGAATCTGATTCCCCTTCAGCTTCTGGTTCTGCTTCATCTTCTCGAAATATCAGGGATCAAGATGGTCAGTTGCAATGAAATTGATGCCTTAGGATTTGAATTGTTTTATAGCATACTCTTCTTTCATTTTCTTCTCCTGCTCGAATTAGATTTATAAAAGGTCAAAAGGATTTTGTTGAGAAGCAAGACAGGTCTTTTAGGAGAAATTAAAAAAAATTAAAAAAAATAAAAACTCCAAAAAAAAAAAAGGAAAAAAGACAATAGGATGACAGATGCACAAAAAAGGTTTTGTGGGCTCAACCAATTTCTTGGGAACCCATGTGTCCTGTCAACTTTGCCAAGGAATGGTTATTTTTGACCAATTCACTTGACTAATGAAATTCTGTAGAAATATTTCATGTATTCACATATTCTCTGCATACATGGTCTAGTTGCAAGAGTAATAGTACTTTTCATTAGAACAAGTGTTTGCATGATTTGGTCTAAGAGGTTCTATATCCACTAACCTAGGGGCAAGGAGGTTCCCCTTTCATTCTGCAGAGAGGTTGAGGTTTTTATTTGAGCCTTGATTTCTTGTCTTCTGGGTTGCCAGTGACTCAATGGTTCAGCTTATTTCCATCCATTTCTCGTCCATCTTTTGCTCCTATATCACTCACATTGGACATTGGTTATACCAAAATGTTTTTTTTTTTTGCTCGCAAGGACTAATTTGATATTTTAGTGTTTTATCATAAAAGCCCTTGTGCTTTGAGAAGGGGGTAAAGGGATTTCTGATTCCTTTTTTTAAAAGGTTTCTAATTTTTAAATATTTTCCACGTGAGTGTGTTTACAGTTGGGGGTTTTAGGGGACAAACCTAGGGTGAATTTTTATTTTTATCTGTCTTTTTTGCGGACATAGTTTTCCAACATTTATTGTTCCATAGCTCACTAGTTATCTTGCTTGGTGATGTGTAATTCAACAGAAGAAACTAGGAGGAAGTGCCCGGTTTGTCGCAAGTCTTTTCTTGCAAAGGACATTGAGCATGTGCTTGACTTTGTGAAGACTCAACATGCTGTGGTAAGTTACACAAATATATTCAATTATTTAAAAGTCGACTCATATCTTTTCTCGAATTTCTAGGTAGGGAAAACACTTTGATTGCTGAAATATTGTAACAGCTGCTCCAGACCCCCCTTGGTGGGAATACACTGGGTTTGTTGTTGTTGTTGTTGCTCCTATCTAAGTTGCACGGATTCTTCACTTTTGATGCCACGCCCGTTTCGGATTCTCCAAAGACACACTATTTTTGGAGAATCTCACACATACCCGTTAACATTTTTGAAGAGTCCAAGTATAATATACGCTCCTATGAAAATTCCTGGTTTCAGCAAGAAAGATTTCTTGTCCCTTAATTGGGCAAGGAAACTCCTCACAAGCGTAAAGAATTGCAAAGTGTTATATAGAAATCCTTTTTGTGAATGTGTTTGAGCATCCAAATATAGAACGTTAAGGTAATTGATGGAGTTACCTATGGTCTTTATAAGATGTGATATATTATGCATCTCTTAACAACCCCTTCCTCCAATTTTTTAACGCAATTTTTTTTTTCTTTTTTGAGAAGTCTATATCCTCCTTTTTCTTCATTGTATTGGCTTTTTAAAAAGTGAGTAGGAATTGTTGGTAAATTAATGGTGAGGGAGTAAGAAGGTATGGGATTGTATACAGCATTTGCCAAAGAATTAAGAAACAGATACGAAAAATAATTTGAGGAATTAAGCACGACTGTCCAGACCAATAGGCAAAAGTTCAAGGATAGAAATAAAAAACTTGGTTGTGTGGATTATGATTCTTGTAAACTCTTTATAGTGACTGTTTATGGATGTTTGGTTTCTATATTGAGCTTTTAGAAGAAGTCAAACTGTAAAAGGTTTGCCTATTACATATGGAACAAAAACTCGGAAACTTGATATGTTAAATCTGAAACAGTGTACAGTTTGTTAGTGCCCCTAGTTACTAAATAAGTGTTTGTTTTTTGTTTAGTTACAACGATTTGGTATTTTTATTGGAAGTTGTTTGGAAGATCTATTGATATCTGTTCTATTTGAATCCAGACCTCTGGCGCATCTGAAGTCAACAATGAGGACACAGTTCTTTTCTCAGAATCAGAAAAATTAAGAAGAGAGAAATTTGCTGCAATACTTCAACTCCAGCAAGAGAAGGGTGGCTTAATTGAAATAAAGAAGCATGAAGTGTTGCGGCCAGGTATTTATCTTCCACAACCCGCTGCATTACCATCAACAGCATCCACCACCGAGGGAAGTGAGCAACAAGACAGAGATCCTGCAGCCAAATCCAGAACAAATCCTAGTGGTTCCACAAACAAACAGAGTACCAGTAGAGCAAGGAACTCCGGCACTAAGAAACACCAGGGGCACAATTCAAGAAAACAAGTCCCTCACAGCTCAAGAAAACAAGTCACTCAGTGGGTTAAGAAAGAAAACAGTGATACAACATGATATGAGATTTTTATTTTTTGTAAAAAAGAAAGCTGAAAGGAAAGGAACCATTGGTTATTTTCGTTATTTATCGGCCTGCTTACACGATCAATTCTGATATGTCGGGAAGCCAAGGAAGTTGGCAGATAGACACCAGCTACTGTTTGTTGCGCAGAGAGTGTAGCGATTAGAAGTGATAGATTTCTCATTTGTAAGGTTTCTGCATCTTCTTGATATCTTTCTCCAAGATAAGATATATATTAGACTTCTCAAGAACAATTGCTTGTGTGTTGTTCCAGCTCTAAACTGAGCCAGAGGCAATGCTGTGCTTTCACTGTATTAGTCTGACTGCAGCTCTTCCCCACTGATAAAGTTCATTATATGGTTTAGGGGTGGACGATTTAGTCATTCAGTCCAAAGACTCAGGACGTTCCTAAAATGTCGATTATTCGGGAAATTTAATATAATAGGCACCTGTTGGCATTCCAGCCTTTTTTTCTACTTTCCGGGCCTATATGAAAAAGAAGGATAAACAACATAAATTTCAATCTCTATGAAAGTAATTACATAGGATTCCGGTTATACTTTCTCTCTCCTAACTTTTGAAAAATACTTGTACATTACTATGTCTCTTATACGTTACTGTAATGTTTGAGGTGAATCAATTTGCGTACAATTATGGAAATAAAGTATGATATTATTATTATTATCTCTCACAATTAACGGCATTAATTAATGCACTGATTTTATGGAGGCAGAAAAATAGTAATTGATAAATCAAATTCAAAATTAGTTAGAAATGATAAACTTCAAATCAATCAATATATATATATATATAAAAGAGGATTAGAGAATTGATGATGTGGCGCTTTCTAAGGCCTAGAATCCTATTTATCTTTTTTGTTATTTTTTTTGAGCTTTTTAATTCATTTTTCAAGTTTAAAAGGAGTAATTATTTTGAGCTTTTATATTGATTTACTATTTAATTGAATTTGAAAAGACATCATACATTGAATATTCATTTGCAAGAGTTAAAAGTAGTTAACCCACAAATTTTGAAATAAATCTCACTTAACCTTTCATTGAACCCACGTAACATTGTTATATACGTTTTCCTTGTTTCCTATAGTATATATTATTCCTTCTTTTTGAGTTATGCTAATCTCCATCTTGTGTTCTTTTGCATATTTTATTGTGCACCGAAAAAAATATTCAGTAATCAAAATATTGTGTATGGCCTTCTTAAGCTTCCCATTAGTAGATTATTAGTATTTGGTGACTATAAATTTGAGCCAATGATGGAGTAAGTATTAGGCCATTATGAAATTGTAATTCATTTGTAGTTGGAGAAGTACGAAATTGTCTTCTTTCCTTTTTCCTTTTCCGATATCATTTTTCAGTTTCTTTCTTGTACTAATATTTTCATAATTGGTTCAAAAATAATTGTTGTTCTTCCCCTTATTTTTCTTTCTTCTCTCCAAGGCTGTATTTTATTTAAGCAAGAATGTAATATGTGAAATTTTATTTATTTTCTTACAATTTTTATTTGCAATGCATTAGTTTGTGTGATGTTTTATTTTTGTAGAAATAAGAGAAGACTCGAAAATCATCATAAAAAGATTTATGAAGAAAAGGACAAATTCATTATCGTCACTGGCAACTTGACATGAATATTTTTTTTGGTAATGTTTTTTCTATTTTTTTTTATAGTTGAATAGTATAATATTGATACTTTTAAAATTTGATGTGATAGAAAAAAGACGTTTGATGATCTTCATTTGATCACATGCAAAGAATCGGAATTCTTTTTTATATTTAAAATGTTTAAATGGCTTAATTTTATTTTTACTGATTGTTTATTTACTCCCACTTTGTTTTTCTTTTAAATACGAGGCATCGAAGAGGAATGAAGAGATTGTGTATTAGAGGAGTTTAAAGTTCTTCATTTTTTGTTATTGTTACTGCGTTTTGAGCGAGTGAGAGAAGAAAAGACCAAATTTTTTTTTATTATGGGCGAGAGCTTGATCTCTTCTTTCTTCATCATTTTACAAATGAATTGACTAATGAACTAATTACGCCAAAAGGATCCAGACAATTTTTTTCTAAGAGAAAAAAAGTAATATTTAAATTTAATTAAAAATTAACAATCATTTTATAATCACTAATATGCTAACAAATTATGTTATGGACTATGGTTATATTTATGTTTGATTTTTTTTCTTTACTGTTTTGCAAGTCTTTTCCTCATCGTTTCTTTATTTAATACAATTCAACTTAAACTATCGTTGATGTGGCATGCCTCAATGAGCGTCATTTCTATTTATCTATTTTCTCATTTTCTTGAATTTTTCTCTAATTTAATATTTAGAAAAAATTCAGAAAATTAGTTACTCTTTACCGTTTCTCTTTCCTCATTATTACTGTTATTTATTTCTTTTTCAATAATTATTATATTGCATTTTTTTTCTTCGTGCAATTATTAAATATATATCATCTATATTTATTACTTTTCTTATTTTACAACTTTATTTACTTTTTTATTCTGTCATTCTTAAATTAAGAAATTTTTTTAAAGGAAATTGTATCCTAACCTAACGTATGTTAGATAACAAAATCATGCGGAAAAGAGGAAAATAATATATTAGCAACAAGCTATATAGATATAAAAAAAGTATAATAGCAAAAAAGTATATTTGGTAAAGTGTAATACAATAGTAAAAATAAGAGAAGAAATATGTTTTTAAGTTTCTTTTACAAAAATAATTAGTGTATTGGTATTATTATCAAGACAATGCATTTATCTAATACACATTTAAATCATCATCAATTGAAATTAGTACACATTTTAAGTAAATGAAAAATGAAAGGACCATATCCCTTTCATTTTGCAAAACTGTTTAATTTTTAGCATATAAAAAAGATGAGCTGAGTATCTGACTTCTTAACCTTGTCTCTTTTCTTTTTGAAATGTTATTTTCTTAAGAAAATTGAGGGGTCGTTTGGTGGAGTGTATTGGCAAAAATAATGCATGCATTAATTAATGTATATTATGAATACCTTGTTTGGTACAATTTTTAGTCTATGTATAACTAATGCAAACATTAGTTATACACTCTATTGTGTATTAAGGTGTGTATTACTAATACCACCCATTTTCTATGTATTAGTAATGCAAAGGCTTTAATACATGCATTAACTTATTAAATGACTTTAATACCCCTCAATTTCCCTCTCAAAATATTTCACCATTCCTTTTCTCGCCATTTTAATTTGCAATAGTGAATCTTTTCAAAATATTTCACAATTTTTTTCCCACCATTTTAATCTACAATAATAAATAATTGATTTAAATAATTGTAACATATTTTTGCTTTGCTTCGAGAGTCTTTAAAAAGATAAAAAAAAAAATTGAGACTATTTCTTAATTTTATGTCTTATATTTTATTTTTGTTTCGACTATGTTAATCCATTGGCGTGATAATTCATGCGCAAAGACGAAGGTCTTGCAACTAATTCGAAACCTCTATATACTAGTTCAACAATACTAATTATATTTGAGATGACAAAAGAATTTTGTTGCAAAAAAAATGTACAAAATCAAAGGAGGGTATTTTTGTTAACAAACATTTCTTTTATAGAAATTATGTAAGATGTATTATTTCTTATACATCAAACCAAACAATATATAAGAAATAACACATGCATAACTTATACAAGCATACTTAATACAAGCATTATTAATGCAAACATTATTAATACACTATATTTTGCATTATTCTTATACACTCTACCAAACGACTCCTGAAAGTGATACTATTTCATGGTCCTTCTAAAAATCTTTTGTCTAGTAAAAACAATTATGACCATAAAAAAATGTGATGTAGTGAATGGAGCTGTACCTCGCTTATTTGATCGAGTAATATACTCAAATCTAAAGGTGGATAAATTTTTGTTAAAGATGGAGCAAAAAGATTGTAAAACGATTATGACTAACAAAGGATGCGGAATAGTGGATGGAGTTGCACCTCGCTTAATTGGTCGAGTAATACACTCAAATTTGAATATGGATAAATTTTGTTGAAGATGGAGCAAAAAGATTGTGAAGATAAATAATAAAAAATAAGTTATTGTTGTGTGATGCGATTTCAAGTTGCAATTATTTTCTATTTGTAATATTTTTTGTCATTCTGATGTGAACTGGTCGAAAATAATGTTTATACTTCATCGTAAATAATGAGACTATGAGGCTTTATATTGCCTCAAAAAAACTTTATGAGGTGTTACATTTTGGAAAAAAATAAAATTAATCTAACGGAGAAATTTATAGAAAGAGTGATGAAAGTGTCAAGGGAAAAAGAAGAATTATTTGAAGAAAAAATTATTCTATTTATAAAATTCATACTAAATGAAAAAAAATAATAATTTGAAAGAAGATATTATTCCATAAACATAAAAAAGAAGGGAGATCAATGAGGTTAAAAGATAATATAATAAAGAAAATGAACGAAAAAGGAAATGAAAAATTAATAAGATATAAAATGGCATATAAGGAGCCGAAAATGATGTTTGTCATTATTTCTTTTGACTATTTTACGCTGCTAATTTCTTACCTTCTTTTATGTTTTTACTTAAAATATTTTTTCCTCCTTCATTTTTCCTTGTGTATTTTTTTATTAAAGTTAATATTTTTAGCATTAAATTTAAAATGTTAAGAGGCACTAAAAATCTTACTATTATGTAGTTGTTATTTATAAGAGATAATTTCATTTATTCATATTTTGGTGAAATTTCTCTCAATTAATTGTGGATAAAAAAGAAAGAATAGCTAATGATATTTTATCAATTTGAATCTCAACTTTTAAATATATCTCTAAACACTCTTCAAATTAAAAATTACAACTCTTTTAGATACCACTTATTAGGACTTTAAAGCACAAACACTTTTGACATGATAAAAATAAATTAAATATGAGAATAATAAGGCATATTTAGCTACTTAATTATTTTATCATACATTATTTGTCAAATGAGTTTCAGTTATACCTTTTGTATTAGTGTATTAGATTAACAAATTCTTTTTCCCGTATTTTAAAATTAAAATTTATACACCTATAATATAAATAATTTGGTTTTGAATACACTTTTTATTCTAAAATCAAATATGTATACCCTTGTATTAAAAGAATTCTATAATTAAACCTTATGGGTATAATCTCCATAACTAATTAAAACATAATTATTAAAAAATTATTATTTATTTATTTTCTCCTTTTATGATGTTTTTCTCATTTAAAAAAATTAAGTGCTTAAGTTAAAGGATAACCCAATAATCATACTAAAAATGAACGATTGATTAATACTCATTATTAGCAGCAATCATTAATATAATATCATAAAAGGAAAACAAACGTTTCCTATAGCCGTGAAAGCCAATTAGTGCTCCTATAGGTCATTTATCTCTTAACATTATTTCTCCGTTGAACAATATTTTTTCACTATTGATGACTTGATACACACTCTAATAAATAATAAATAATATGGATTTTACTATATTACTCAATATGTTAAATTTAATACTTTGAGAAATGTATTAGATAATGAGTAATATTCAATATTAAGAGTAAAATAAGCACAAATGAATAAATTATCTAATAAGCTTTTAAACTAAACAAGAAATTATTAAACATCAATTTTTAATATAATGGATAAATAAAAATGAACGGAGTTTAAAGAAAGTACTATCTTTATTTTATTTATTTACTAATTGATCATCTTTGAGATTTTACATACCAAAATTAATGTAAAATTACAAATTTGATGGTAAGTAAGAATCAATAGAAATATTTTAATGATAAAATATTAGTATTGAAAGTAAATTTTTATATTATACACCATGAAGTAGTTAGTTTTCCTTATGTTACGTTACTTACCGAGAAAATTTAGCTCCTTCCTTCACTTTCTTTCGGTAAAAACTTACACACACCCGGTGTATACATCAAATTAATATTTTTTACCATGATTATGTAATTAAATTAAGTAAAATACATGTTGATTAATCATGGTTAAGCAACATGAACTTTAAATTCAAACACATGACATGCATGTATTGATTTGGTGTATACACCGGGTGCGTGTAAGTTTTTTCCCTTTCATTTTTCATTAAAAGCACTTTTAATTTATTAAGAGAACATTATTAGAGTGTTGTTTTGGAAAATAGAATTCTGATTTTGGGGGATTTTACATTAATCTAGGAGACTAATTAAAAAAAATGCTTTTTGACAATTAATTTTAAAAATAAAGATAAAATATAGCCACAGTACGTGAAGTATCCAATATAGGTTTGTAATAATGAAGGAAAAGAAAAAAAGAAAGAAAAAATTTGTACATAGATTTCGCCAAAATTAAATATTATTTTTAAAAAATTCTTTCATTAGTTTTGATCCATTTAGAGGGTTGGCTATGAGCTTTTAAAGTGTGTATTTTTCTTCACTTTTTTACTATTTTTTTCTTTATTTAGTGTTTAATAAAAAAGTTTGCCAAAAAAAACTATAAATAAGAATTAAATGTACAAGTATTATTTATTGTTGTTTTATTTATTTCGAAAAGAAAAAAAAAAGAAGAGAAAACCATAATGTGAAAAATTAAATTTTTAGTGATAGTCCATTTGGCCAAGTTTATTTTTATCCAAAAGTATTTTTTTTTTTCAAAATTGCTTATTTAAAAAAATTGAGGTGTTAGACCAAACTTCTCTAAGAAAATAAGTGCTTATGAGAAGTAGAAGAAACAATTTTCATAAACTTAAAAAAAATTAAAAAATTCTCTCAAAAGTACTTTTTTTTATATAAAAAAAAACACTTTTGAGAAAAATACACTTAAAAGCTTGATCAAATGTAAATTATTGCTCAAAACTTCTTACTCAATTTATTGGCCATACAAATTACTTCTCACCAAAATTACTATTTTGAAAAGCACTTTTCAAAATAAATATTTTATAAGCTTGGCCAAACATGCTATAAGATTCCTCTTGTATTATATATTATAAACTAAAAATATGATATAATCAAACTAATTTCAAGAAATAAAATATTATTGTATTTCAATTAAAAAATTTATGGCATAAAAGAAATTTATGACTGCGCGAAGTGCGGTCAAGTACCCTAGTATTAATATAAACAAAGTAGTAGACTTCTTTCATAATTATGCACCTTAAAACAAGTAATATTTCCATTTTCTCCTAAACAATCGACAATTTTTTTTTTTTTACCACTAATTAAATACCCCTAATCAATTAACAAATTCTTTTTACCACTAATAAACTTAAAAACTAAAACCTTCTCAATAGCCATCTACGATCTACCCCATAATAAACTTTAAAATAAAACTTTCTCAATAGCTATCTAAGAAACACAAAAAAAGGATAAACAAAGAATCAGACTGCCAAAATATATAAAAGATAACCCGAACCACAAAAAAAGGATAAACATAGAATCGGACTGTCAAAACAAATAAAAGACAACCCGATACAACAGTATATGTAAAACTTATACAAGTCATAAAATAATTTTATACACTTTCACATGTATGTGTACGCCTTATATAACTCACAATGTAATCTTAACAAAACGTATAATGTAATCTTATACATAGAATAAGATTTGATACCATTTTTTCATATAAGCTTAACAAAAGTATATTGTAATCTTATACATAGAATAGAATGTATAATGTAATTTTATACACTAAATTAAACAACAGTTTCACATATATGTGTAAACCTTATACAAGTTATAATATAATCTTATACAGTTTTACATGTATGTGTAAACCTTATACAACTCAATCTTATACAGCTCGGACCAGACTCCATTGCAAAATTTAGACTTTGCGGATTAACCACTTTCAAATAAATAGCAAAAAAAAGCAATGATCTGACTTTGAAATATATGAAAAAATACAAAAAAATTCAACTCTCACAATGATATTGAATTACAAAAGCGGATACTTTGATGAGTACATACCTGCAACAAAGAAAAATTCAAATCCAAATTTGATTTGGTAAAGTTGAAAAAAAACAACCTTAAAATTAAATGAAGAAGGTGAACTTTGCTCAGTTAATGATTGATAATTGAATAATTTGAAACTCCCTAGATCACGTTAGCTTGATTCTAGGCGTAAATAAAGACGCACAGATATGGAGTAAAAACGGTGCACAAAATATGAAGCAGAAAACGTTATTTTGGTTAGTATAAGGGGATGAAAAAGAAAGAGTACAAGTAAAAAAATTTATGTAATTAATATGAGATTTTTGTAATTATTTTTCAAAATAGAAATTTTATGTAATATTTAATATGTTATTTGCTGTTCAAGAATTTTTGGTTAGGCCGTTTATATCATCCTTGGGGTAGATTTGTTTGCCCACTCATTTGGAGTGACCCTAAAAATTTTATTCATCACATATTTGTGGTAACGGTGCAGTGATTATGTTGTTTTATCACCACATAGTACTATGTAGTTATCATTTCATGTCAAATTATTTGGTTAAGTGGCACCTCAAAATAGGAATGGCTAAGTTTTGTCACCACAATCACAATAGTACTATGTTGTTGTCATTTCATGCATGTCAAATCAAGTGGTTCCAAAAAATAGGAATGGTCTAGTTTTGTCACCACAATAGTATTTCCTCCGTAGATGTTTAGTTGTCCACTTTTCTAATTTGGGATGACCAATAATACTTATCTAATTTATAAAATTAATGAATAATTTTTTTATTTCTATTCATTTTACTTTTAATATTAAATGCGATTCATCATATAATGTATTTTTTAATGCATTAAATTTATTATATTCAAATGGTAAAATTACTCCTATTATTTACTGCTTCTTAATCCTTGTGCCAATAGGAAAGTGGACAAGTAAAGATGAACGGGGGTGTACTATCTACTCCCTTTGTCCAACAATACTTGTCGACTATATTAAAAATAATTGTCTTGTTTGAAAAATCAATGAATAATTTATTCTTTTCTACCCATTTAACCCTTGTTATTAAATATTATTAATCGTTCAATGCATTTTTCAAGGCATTATATTTTTATATTCAAAGGTTGATATAGTAAAACTATTCCTATTATTTATTGTTCCTTAATATATATGTCAAGCCAATAAAAAACAAGTATTGTCTGACGGATAGGTGTAGTCATCGTTTCATACATGTCAAATTAGGCACTGACGGAGCTAGAATTTTCATTGAGGGGGTTCAGAAGTAAACATACGGACTAGTCGAAGGGGGTCGACTAATGACTAAATTAAGTATTAATGTGGTACTAATGACTTTAGATAGGATGTTTCGGAGGACACAGATTAGGGTGGAAAATTAGTAGGTAGTTGAGAACTCTTTTATACTAGCAGTTGCATTAGTGTTCTTGCAATTTCTTGGTTTTCGATATTGTTATTATCTATTGTTTCTTCTATTTTGGTTATGGCATTATTTTATGTGTTCGATATTTGTTACTATCTATTGTTTCTTCTATTTCCATTATATTATACGCTGATATTACTCTATTGTATTTACTGTTCGCCTTTTTGCAAAATGCTAATAAATTCATCGCATTTCTTAGCCACCTCCGTTATTTCTGTTCTCAAACTGCTTTGACATGTTTCTTGATGAGTCGAGGGTCTATTTCCTTACCTTTCAAGAAAGAGGTAGTTAAGGTCTACTTATACTGTACGTCAGTCCAACTTATGAAATTTCATCGAATATATTATTATCCTAGAGCTGTTAATGACGGCTTATTAATTATGAATAACGTACGTAACTAACTTAAACCAGCTACCTCATCAAATACTTTAATTACTTATCCAGATTATCATTCACTTTTATAGATAGAGGATCAACTAACATCTCTTCATCATCTAGTTAACGATAATCTTGAATGATGTCACATATTTAAGTTTATCAGTATGTTATGAGCAGGGGCATGTATACAATGTACCTGTAGGTTCACTCTGAAACTTCTTTTACTCCACCTGTTAGAATTTGTTTTAAAAAAAATACTACCTCTTTCTTAATTTGACAACTTTAACTAACTTTGATATGTTACCTGGCCTGTTATGTTTGAGACTACAAAATTAAAGGGTATTGTGGTACACTAAACACATCTTAGTTTAAGGATCATAAAATTTCTTTATTTTCTTAGCGTACGTTTAAAAGAAATTAAATTAAACTAAGATAAATAAAATTAAAACAATATCTTGAATCCGAATGTATAACAAACCAACATTCCATGCATGAGATCCAAACTGAAAGGATTTTATCAAGGCTGGATATGGCAAATTTGTATGAGGATTCACAAAATTTCAGTAGTTTTTGCTCAAACTCAATATATATATTAAAATATTCAGTAAATATTCGACTGTAATCTCAATTATTATGGTATAGTAACTTAAAATTGTTATAAAAATCTATAGACTTTAGCTCCTAAATCTTCTTCTAAATTTCATAATCCAAAAGTGATGGATTAAAGCAAAAAAAATTCAATATATAGTGATACTTAACGTGAAGTTTATGGAATTATTAGCAAAAATAGCAGCCTTAAAGTTGAGGATATTCTTACACAATCTAGAGTTGTGTGTTAAAGTTTCGATGTGAATTACTATAATATTCTTTCTTTAGTACTACTAAAAAGACATATGCCTATCTCTATTGATAATTTTAGCTCGATCTTTTCTAAAGAAGGATGGCTTTCATTTTACGAGTATCAAAATATAGTTATTCATGTGAATTCAAATATCTAAACTAAACTAATACATACTATATTTTATAAAGATAAAATTCCTATATTTATAGTAACTACATTAAAGGAGCTATACATGTTAATCACACACATTACAATTAATTCAAATTATTTATAAATGCTTTGTATCTATTTATTACACTTCAAATAAAGGTTGTTGTACTTCAAGCAAAAGTTTGATTATATGACCTTTGCAAAGTCATACTTTTTATTTTATTTTAAATTTTTTTATATTGTTCGAAATTTACTAGCGCAGTTGATTTAAATTTATGTTGTGAAGGTTTATTAATAAAAAAAAAATTCTTTCAATTTTAAGGCTTAGACCAATACTTTCTTTTTAAGGGTGAAGGACGATTCTTCTCTTTTTTATTCTTCCATCCTTATTTTGACACGCTGCTTTTATTATAGTTTAATTTTCACCTTTTCTTATGCGTCATCAATGTTAAAAATAACAATAACTTCCTAGTTTTTTAAAGAGAAATAGTACTGAATTAAAGAAGGATTATATCTAATTAATTCCAACATGCATCATCTCTCAGTTGCCAAACACTTTTGTCAGATTATACTTATCCCATGAAACTCAATGATCTCAACTCCTCTCTATCAATTAATCCTCTTTAATTAAGAATTAATATATAGTATATATATTCTCCCCCCCCACAACAACACCTAACTTCCTCTTTTAGCTTGGGGAAGAGAGCAAAACCAGAATTCAAAGCTCCGTTTTATTTTATGTGTCGTCATTTCTTTTTTTATTCGTTCGAAAAAGAATGTCTTCTTTCCTTATTTGACAACCATTTAATGGTATCATCCCTATTTTCTCCTTATTGGGTCTCACTTAGTAAGAAAATACAATTAAAAAGTAAACATTAAAGTGACTTTAAGAGGGACAATTTTGTAAACTTTACGAAGTCATTATTTATTTCTTAAATTCCGTATCCGTTTAAATGACGACATATAAAATGAGACGGAGAGAGTATATTTAACCTTTACAACAACTTTTACCACTAAAGATATTGCACTTTTAAAATTTAATGCTGTTAAATTATGTAGTACATTTTATTACTTTACACCGAAAAAACACACACACTATATATATTTTGTGTCATTGTAAATAGAGCTGAAGTTAACTAAATCCAGTGAATATGGCTTGGGAGAAAGGAGGGAAGTTTGGGATAGTTCATCAACTAGGCAAAAATGTGATTATATATAATACAACATGTACAACAAATTAATTGTACAAACTAGCTATAGCTTGTGCAGCAAATTGCGACATAATAATGCGCTGCCCAAATCAGCTATTTTTAACCAACCAATATTTTGGACTAGCACTGCCTAATACTTGGCCGTACTATTCTACTACTCTAAAATTGACTACTACTACTCGACGGATCATCAAAATCAGTAACTCCTGCCACCCCGACGGTTCTGGCCATAAGTGCCTCGTAGTTGATGATCGCGAAGACAGACTCGGAGAGAGGTGGATGGAGTTTCAGGGAATCAATAACTGGGACGGTTTGCTTGATCCTCTAGACAGTGATCTTCGCGAGGAGATCCTAAGGTACGGGGAATTCATAGAAGCGGCCTATAACTGCTTCGACTTTGACACATCATCAGCCACGTACGCGACCTGTCGGTATCCCAAGGGCACAATGCTGACGCATTGTGGACTGGGACAGAGTGGGTACAAGGTAGTAAAAAGCTTGCATGCCACGTGTAATGTTCAAATGCCACGGTGGATCGAGAGAATCCCCAACTTGATGCTGCCGCAATCCAGCTGGATTGGTTACGTGGCGGTATGTGATGACGTGGATGAGATTGCCCGGCTCGGTCGCCGTGACATTGTGATTGCCTATAGAGGTACTGCCACTTGTTCGGAATGGCTTGAAAATTTACGTGCCACGTTGACTTGCGTGCCCGGTGACATGACACCTTATGAAAATAACGAACCAATGATACAGAGTGGATTCTTAAGCATGTACACATCAAAAATTGAAGATCATTCAAGCTTACAAGATACAATATTAGAAGAAATTACCAGTATTCTCAGTACTTATAGTAATGAGTCTCTAAGTATAACAATTACAGGACATAGTCTTGGAGCAGCCTTAGCTATACTTACAGCATATGATATAACAACAAAATTTAATAACTTGCCTATGGTGACAGTGTTATCATTTGGAGGGCCTAGAGTTGGTAACAAGAGATTTAGATGCCAGTTGGACAAAAATGGTACAAAGGTACTAAGAATAGTCAACTCTGATGATCCAATAACAAGAGTTCCGGGATTCGTGATCGATGACATGGCAAGCCGAGGGGATGCCACGATGGCAAGACTGCCAAGCTGGCTTGAAAAGTACATGGAAGATACCCAATGGGTGTATGCTGAGGTGGGGAAGGAGCTTAAGTTGAGCAGCAAAGATTTAATTAGCAAATTAAACGTAGCCACGTGTCATGATTTGAAGACATATTTGCACTTGGTGAATAATTTTGTTAGAGAGACAAAAGAGATTTACAAACAGTGTTAAATTAGCTGCAAATTAATCAAGGAGGTTTGTGATCTAATCAATTGTGATTATTATTATTTGTGCTATGCACATTGTAGGAGAGCTTTTCAATTATAATTGTAAATATCATGAAATGTGAATACTAATACATGAAAAAGCTAAATTATAATCAAAAGTTTCTACGGTACTTTTAAAAATATTGTATGCTTAAATAATTTCTAGCCACAACTAAATTACTGTATGTTTATAATGTATTTCCCTATTCCTCTTATGAATGAATGCTTGCGAATGACGAGTACATGCTATAATAAATTTTCAAATACGCGTAATTTTATAAAGATTCGCTATCTCAATAAATCAATAATAGTAATAATTAGTTATTCTTTAATATAATCCTCCCACATGATGCAAATACATCGAGGGTGAGTCTTTTTCTTTTTACAAAATTTAAGATTATGAATATTTTGTTACAAAATACTATAAATTTATAGGTCAAGTTTTAAATTTCTTATAAAAAAATTAAAGTTCTACCTGTTAAGCAAATTTTGTGATTTGAAATCAAAATTTTAACTTAAAGTTAGAAATCTTGTTCAAATATCATAAACAAATAAATTTCTAACATCTCAAATTACAACAACAACAACAACAACAAACCCAGTGTATTCCCACATAGTGGGGTCTGGGGAGGATAAGATGTACGCAATCCATACCACTACCTCCGAAGAAGTAGCAAGGCTGTTTCCGATAGACCCCCAAGACTGACATCTCAAATTACATTGGTCAAAATTTGTCTGTCACTCTCAACAGCTTATCTTTATATATAGTGGAGGAGGATAATGTGCTCCCTCAACTATATGTTTTCTTAGACTGGGTTCCTTTAGGTGCTTTTTCTTCAGTTGAAATTTTACCCCTTCATCTTCAAGATAAGATTTTTGCATCTAGGCTGTTTATATATATAATTTGAAGAATTAGCCCGAATAGCTGCTCAGTCAACCGTATAAACTTAAAATAGTCGGTATATGTATATAATCATGTATAGTAAGTGTATAATTTATGTATCCCGAATCCGACCAGTTATTTGTGCAAATATCCAACATTCTTCAAGATATTTTATAAGTAACTAATCGGCCTTGCTTATATACACTGATCTGTCTACATTAAATATGCACATATTATTCGTCCAGGAACTGACTTGATACTTGTGGTGAAGTCAGATATTTTATTAAGGGTGTTCAAGATTTAATATATACGTATCATGAAAAATAACTTTTGACTATATACTCCATACAATTTTTTTATACATCGAACAATTTTTCGATGAAGCGTCAGGCTACACCCAGTGATGGCGCTATTAGTCTAGCCTTAACTAGTGGAAGTGCCGAATTAAGTGATCACTCTGATTTCATTGAGAGTCGCAAGAGCAGCTTGTGTAGAGGAAGTACTAGCCCCCGATATTAGTGATGAGAGCACTTGCAGCAGATTCTTTAGCAGTATCAACAATCCCCATAAAGCAAATGCCTAGTTTTGTCACCACAATAGTACTATGTTGTTGTCATTTCATGCATGTCAAATTAGATGGTTAAGTGGTTCCAAAAAATAGGAATGGTCTAGTTTTGTCACCACAATAGTATTTCCTCCGTAGATGTTTAGTACTGTCCACTTTTCTAATTTGGGATGACCAATAATATTTGTCTAATTTATAAAATCAATGGATAATTTTTCTATTTCTATTCATTTTACTTTTAATATTAAATACGATTCATCATACAATGTATTTTTTAATGCATTAAATTTATTATATTCAAATGGTAAAATTACTCCTATCATTTACTGCTTCTTAATCCTTGTGCCAATAGGAAAATGGACAAGTAAAGATGAACGGGGATGTACTATCTACTCTCTTTGTCCAACAATACTTGTCGACTATATTAAAAATAATTGTGGCATCCTTTGATTTGATACAAAGTTTAAAAAGGAAAGGAAAGATTTTTGAAATTTGCTGCAGGTGACTGGGAATTGGAATGACTAACTTGAAATAGATATTCCAACATATTGGAGCAAAAACCGCGTTAGATTTCTGAGATGATCACTTAACTAATATTTATTATCTCACAAAGTCGCTTTCTTTGTTGAAGAAAATTGGATCTAAGATCAGAGGTGACTTTCTGGGATAATAACTATCAGTTGAGTGGCAATATGTGAAGTCAACAGGCAAAAACCTGTTGCAGTCACCTAACAGCAGATATCTGAATGCAAATATCTCCTGCACTGCTATTGTGAAGGTGTCCGTGTTGGGTTCATAGTAATGAAAGGGTGTGAATGGAAAAATGGAGAGTAAAAGGGTGGAGGAAAGGAGACACTAAAAATGGAAAGTGTACTCCCAAAATGGCAAGTGTACTCTTTCTCCCACATTGGTGGAAGAAGAGAACTTACTCCACAAGGCAAGTGAGGCAAGAAATAAATGATGCCTCGCGCCGTTGTCGTCGTCGCTCGCTCGGATTCGGATTCGGAAAATGATCGATGAGATCTATCTTTTTGGACAAAAATTATTTGAATTCCGAAGAATGCCAAGGAAAAATGCAGTAAAAAATTTCTGCACTGTTTCGGCCTCCGTTGCTTCTGTTACAGAAGGTTGCACAGTTTCAGATTGTTGCTTCTGTTACAGAAGATTGCACAGTTTCAGAAAGTTGCAACTCTTCAACGAAAATACACACTGTTTCAGTGAACCAGTGCACAGTTTCAGAAAAATACTGCATTGTTTTAAGTGAATAGACATGCATTTTCAGGAAGAGTCACACACCTTTATTATGAACCAATGCCATCTTTTCAAAGGGGCATCTACTGGCTATATAAACCTGGTTTCATCCACAGGTTTATGACATAGAAAACATAGAAATTTTCAGATTACAAAACATTCTTCTTGTCTTAAAAATACTCTAAGTGTGATCATTCAAACCGTGAGTGTGTTCGGAGAATCCGCCTATTTGAGGTACCACTATAGTCGGATTGAAGGCCATTTTATCCTGGGAGGAAGATTCCATAACCTCGGGTACAGTGAGGGGAATTATTCCTTAAGAAAAGTCCGTGAATTCGGATGACTAGGCCTTAATCATTTCTGTTTCATCTTTATTTTCTGAAAAATAAATACACCTCTTGGAAAGGTCTTTTTGATCTTGTGTTGAGGGTATTTAATACTTCATTGTGTTCTTGTTCATACTTGAACTCGAGTTGAAGTTGTTGTTCTGTTATACAGATTCTACGTACCCGTATTGTGGAATATAACAATCTTAAGGAATAACTTTACAGAATCTGTATTGCTTGTTTTTGGAGATTAAAGCTTAGGATTTCTACTCCGCTTGAATTTAACTAGTGATTAGAAGACATAAAATCTTCATCACAAGTTAAGGTTCACTCGGTTGACGATTCGAAGTAATAAAACTTCATCGTTGTAACGCCCCAAAAACGGGTCCCGGAGCGTCACACGGTACTTGAGGCTACGAGTAGCCCCAAGCTAACCCTTTGAGTCATTTTCATTCAATTCAACACAAATCAACGGAGTTTCCATAAATAACCCTCAAATATCAACAGAGTAATCATCATCCAAGAATAAAAGAATTTCAGAAAGATAACAAATTACGACTTATTAGTCAACTCCCAACATCTATACTAGTATGACAAGCCTCTAAGAAAATCAATAAAATCAGCGAGCCATTGAGGCATGCCCCAACTGACTCATACTCAGTTATCAAATGTAAACAATTTTGTGAAACCAACATCAGACATCACGTCCTCGGAACATGAGGACTCACCACAACAGAGGATATAGAACAGCGTGCCCGAAGAATCACTGTCGAACCTGGAACTAAGCACCTGAACCTATATTCCGAGAAAATGCAGCCCACGTCCGAAGATGTGGGTCAGTACCATGGAAAGGAACCGAGTATATGGGGGTGTATGCAGTTGCATACACATCATCATCATAAATATTTATAAGAAATATGCAGGATGTATGAAAGACTCACATAGCCCAAAGAAAATCATCATAATCATGAGAGGATGAAATAAGTATTATAACACATGTGAGTCATCATATAATTTTTCAATCACTTTCAGTTCATCAAGAATATCAATTCTCATAATGTAAATATCATTTAAATCTTTCGAAAGAATAACTTTCACAATTCCACTTTCAAATCACTTCACCGTTCACCATGGACACAAAGAAACACACACACACTGGGAGATCCTATAACCGACATAAACCATGTGAGCCACATGGAGTATAACGTCCAACCCACGTTGGGGAGAGCCGTCCTATCCTTGCCATCGGAGTAGGACTTCCAATATCAATCCAAAAACACTAGTGATCACTATATAAATCAGCCTCAGGCTCACATTCTACGGGGGCACGTAGTTCTAGGGAAGTAAGGTCACTTTATACCTCCCACTCGGTGCTAAAGAGTACTCCCGGACTTAGCTCAGATCATTTCAAAGACAATCCGCAACAAAACAACTTTCATCAATATATAAGTATACATCGAGAGCCATCATGCTACCCATTTATCATAATCAAACACGTTGTGGATTTCTTTCACATTCGAGTTCAAAGCGACTCCATTAAGATCAAAAGGTCAAATCATTCAACACATCTCAAATATTCAACATCAACGTGCTTATAGCACACATTTTCTCAAAGACACAATTTCAAATGGGGTTCAAGACCCAAATATCAAAATCATGATAAATATCGTTCAAGATTCATGCTTTATATCACCACACATGTAAATCCATCTTTCAAAATCATAGACATCAAAATTTCATAATAATCATCACATAATATGAGTTCATGCTTCAAAATCATAATAATCAAGTAAAAATCATGTCTTCGTAAAGAAAATTACTTTTGGGCACAAGAACGAAAGAGTGCTCTTGTTGAAAAATTCCACATACCTTGAAATTGACCTCTTGATTATGGAATCCTGTTCACACAAATAAGGGGTGCTCCTCGAAGGTCTCAAGATGATGAGTTCGATTATCGAATCAAATTTAAATTTCTACGGTAAAATTGGAAGATATTTGGAGTTCAAAATGGACCTAGGGTTTAGTTCTCTCAATGTTTTTTATGGAAGAACATAAATTTTATGGCTCAATATAGGTATAAATGGACAATTTTCGTCCATGAAGTGAAGTCATAATGACCAAAATGCCCTTAAAAATCAACTAATTCTCGAATCTGTCCTTTGGTGGACTGTTTTGATAGTCTGAAGTAGATCAACCATAACGTTTTACTTCGATATTCAAATTGGATGAAACCAATTTCATTAGAAAGAAGACTCTCATATCTTTCCGTTGATATATAGTATATCACCCAGATCATTATGTACGAGAAGTTATGATCGTTTGAAGTTGACCCAAAAATTTGCTTTTGATAGGCTGAAGTAGATCGATCATAACTTTTTTCTCCGATAGAAAAATTGGATAAAACCAATTTCATTGGAAAGAGGACTCGCAGATCTTTCCGTTGATATATAGTAGATAACCCAGATCATTATGTACAAGGAATTATGATTGTTTAAAGTTGGAGCAAAATACGCCAGGCCTCAGTACTTTTTCCTGCACGTTTTACTGTTCACTACTATTCACGGTTCGATCGGAATGTTCATAACTCGTCGCTCGGGTGTCCGTTTTGGATGATCCACATATCGTTGGAAAGCTTATTTGATACTCTACGCAATGGTGGGTCATAATCTAAGACATTCCACATGAAAAATTTATAATTCATTCTAGAAGATCGAACCCAACACGTTTACGCACAAAATTTCAACGAAAAATTTTCCGGGGTATTACAATTGTTAACTAGAAATAAGAAGAAGAGTTTCAAGTTACTTAACTTTATAAATAGTATTCTGAAAAATTCTAAGTTTTCTGTCTTGTGGTGATAGGAAAAATGACAACTGAAAGTTAAATGATGGATGCGACAACGTCTATGGGGGGAAATAATATTGCCACATCAAGTTGCACAAATGCTCTGCCAACGATGGCACCGGCGGAGAAGCCCGGAAATTTTTCTGGCATCGACTTCAAGCGGTGGCAACAAAAGATGTTCTTTTACCTCACCACTTTATGTCTACAATGGTTCACTAGCGAAGACACTCCCGAGGTGCCCAAGGAAACCTCGAACAAAGATCGCTTCGTTATTGTAGAAGATTGGAAACATTCGGATTTCCTTTGCAGGAACTATATTCTGAGTGGTCTCTAAGACGACCTCTATAATGTCTATAGTGTAACCAAGACATCAAAAGAACTGTGGGGGCACTTGAACGGAAATATAAAATGAAAGATGCGGGAATTAAGAAATTCCTTGTTGCAAGGTTCCTGGACTTCAAAATGATTGACAACAAATCTGTTGTCTCTCAAGTACAGGAGTTGCAAGTCATCATACATGATCTCCTAGCAGAAGGTATATTTTTGAAAAATACCTTAGTTGAAAAAATTAAAAATGTTCTTAATACTCACATAAATAGTTTTGTAGGTTTAATTGTGAATGATGCTTTCCAAGTAGCAGCGATAGTTGAGAAGCTACCACCTTTGTCGAAAGACTTCAAAAACTAGGGCTACATATCGGTCAGTTCGGTTCGGTTTTGAAAATTATCGGTTTCACTTATTCATTATCGGTTTGTATATATGCTAAACCGTTAAAGAACCGTTAAGATATTGGTTAATCGGTTATCGGTTTATCGATTTTTCATTGTTATCGGTTCGGTTATCGGGTTAACCGTTAACATTAAACATTAAAACTCTAAGTCACAAATTAATTTAAAACTGCTAGTAGAAACAAAATAGAAAAAACCAAAGTTACAAGTCACATGCTCACAGAAGTTGAAAATTAAGTTCAAATTCCAAAGTCCAAACATAGTAACAATACTAATTACTACTCAAGTCTGAGCACGATACTGCATCCTCCCCAAACAACGATCAACATGATTCCTCAAGCACATAGTCCCAGTATGTCGTGGATGGTAATTAAAAATATTACCACAATGAATACACTTCACTTTGCACCCTCCATCATCATCTTCTTCAAGCTTTTGATAGTGATTCCAAACAGGTGATCGAACTTTAGGACCACGACGTTGAGACATGATGAAACCTAATTAATAGATAAATAAAAATATTAGAAATACCCCAAACAACTTTAACTATATAAGATAAAAGAAAAAACCAAAACCAAAATACTATGATGGACATGGTCTCTATGGATAGTTGTCTTTAGATTACCTGGTTGTGCATAGAAAATAAACTATTCTAATGTATCATATATTATTTTGTTTTTTCAAATTGGCTTGTAGGGAGTGAGTGTTGCTTCTCACATTCACAGCAGCTAATGATACATTGAGACTTCCAAAATGCCTTGATGGTTCCAATGAACCAAAAGAAAAAAAACAGAAAGTCTCAACTAGTACCCCTATATCTTATGTTTCAGTTGAGCTGGTTTTGATTTACTCAAAAAATCATTTACTGTATAGTCATGTGGGTCGTGGGAGGCAATGATATATGCCTTCAACAAAAAATCATACATGCCTTCAACATACATACATATATTCAACATACTGCAAACAGAAAATCAGTGAACAAAACATACTGCAAATTCTAAAAACCAGTGCAAATTCATGAAAATAGAAAATCAGTGCAAATCACTACAAACAAAAAATCAGTGTACAAATCAAAAACTGCAAATTAGTGTACATACATACTGCAAATTCCAAAAACCAGTGCAAATCTATGAAAATAGAAAATCATTGTAAATGACTGCAAACAGAAAAATAATGTACAAAACAGAAACTGCAAATTAGTGTACATACATACTGCAAGTTCATGAAAACAGAAAATCATTGCAAATGACTGCAAACAGAAAAACAGTGTACAAAATAAAAACTGCAAATCAGTGTACATACATACTGCAAATTCCAGAAATCAGTGCAAATCACTGAAAATAAAAAATCTGTGCAAATCACTGAAAACAGAAAATCAGTGCACAAAACTGCAAAAAATTCAGAAACCAGAAACCATACATTCAGTGACCAGTGTGCAAATTCCATAAACTAGAATCCAAATGCAATATTCTTTTCTTACCTTTGTTCAAGTTGCTATATGTCATCAATGCTAGGTTCTTTTCCAACTTTGGCCAAATCTAAATAAATTAAAAGAACAAGTCAAGACTCAAGCAACAAAAATATTAAATAAATAATTCACCAAATACAAGGTTTTTTTTTTTACCTTGTTCAAGTTGCTCAAGAGAATCTAAATCCTCCTCGATACTTATAGGTTGTGATTCACTTCGAAGCCAATCCTGAAGACACACTAGAGCTACTACCAATTTAGAAGTTAATGAACTCCTAAATGAATCAAGAACACGCCCCCCGGTACTGAAAGCACATTCCGATGCTACACTAGAAATAGGAATAGCTAAAATATCTCGAGCCATCTCAGAAAGAAAGAGAAATCTAGCCGAGTTATACTTCCACCAAAGTAATACATTAAAATCGGACGTTCCAACTTCAGTATCTTCTGCAAGATATTTATCCAACTCCGACTTAGAATTCCCGGCTCCACTCCCAGATGTGTGTCTACTCAACTCCTCATAAAAGTCTCCAATATCAACCATAGAACTTGAACTAGAAGCCTCCACTTCTGAAGATAGTTTACCACATTTGTCTTTTGAAGCAGACGATGAATACTCATTAAACAATGATTTCATGTACTCTCGCACATCTTTTTCTATAGTTGCTCCATTATCCCCAAACATCTTCTTAAGTGCAAAACTAAGAGTGGTAAACTTGTGACGAGGATCCAAAACACAAGGTATAAAAAGCATCTTATTCATTTTTGTTGGATCACCCCAATATTTTTCAAATTTCTTCTTCATGTTTGTTGCCATTTGAGCCAACACAATATCATCACTTGATATCAATTTTGACAAGCAAAAACCAACTTGACAAATTTCAAGAAAATGAATATTTGATGTAATATATAATGATCCAGAAACCTTCAAAGTGAGCTTAAAAAATAATTCAAGAAATTTTGCAATCCTTTTAATGCTATCTCAATCACTACACAAAAGTGAACCTACAGGTTGTTCTTCATCCACAATATCACTATCACCATCACACACACAGATATGGACAAACTCGAGATGATGTGCCAACCCAATATCACGATCAGCATAAGTCAAAATTGCACCCTCATATTCAATAGCCCTATTCAACATCAAGTAGGTGGAATTCCACCTTGTGGGAACATCTAAGCATAAAGATTTTTTTGCAAGATTTTCATCGACACAACATTCCTGAAAGTTCTTCCATCTAGCAGGAGATTGCCTAATGTATCTCACTGCTTGCCTAATTCGTTCAATTGAAATATTTGCTTCTTTTATGCCATCTTGAACGACAAGGTTTATTATATGCGCCATACACCTAACATGAAGATGCTTACCACCTAAAAGATTGGTCCCCCACTTAGTCAATTGCTTAGACAACTCAGCCACACACACACTATTTGAACTAGCATTATCAACAGTAACCGTGAAAATCCGATGCAATCCCCACTCATGCAAACACTTAACAATGCCCTTTGCTAAATCTTCACCTCTATGGCTAGAAATTGGACAAAAATTGATAACTCTTTTATGCAAAGTCCAATTTTTATCAATCCAATGAGCAGTGATACACATATAATTAATTCTTTGCACAGAAGTCCAAGTATCAGTCGTTATACACACTCTTTGTTGAGTTTCCTTAAAAATGCTCCTCATTTTATTTTTCTCTTCATCAAAGAGATCAAAACAATCACGAGTAACAGTTGTACGAGAAGGAATTTGAAACAAAGGTTGTACCACTTTCATAAATTGTTTAAAGCCTTCTTTTTCAACAAATCTAAAAGGAAGCTCATCAAGAATTATCATACGACACAATGCTTTTCTACACTCTTCTTGATCAAATTTCCATGAAACAATTGATACATCACCCTTGTTACCCCCCGTAACCGGTTGAAATGCTATCTTTGATTGCCTAGTATCAACATTACAAGGTATTTTTTTGCATTTTCCTATATGACCAAGCATTGCCGTCGTACCATGTTCTTTTGTATCAGCTAAATACTCTTTCTTACAATAATTACACACACCTTTTTTAATTCCTTCCGAATCAACTTTACTAGTAAAATGATCCCATGCAACAGATCTTTTTCTCCTTTCTTTCTTTGCTTTAGACTCAACTATTGAATTTTGATTCACTACATTCGAATCAGAAGCTACACTCTCACCAATCACTTTATCAACTCTAGTATCGTGTGACATGTTGTATCAATGTGACTGTAATTTTAAAATAAAAATAATCAAACAACAAGCCAACAACAAAATTACAACATAACATGACCAAATCACCAAAACTTGACAATGTGCAGTTGTGCATAGAGCATGATAGAACACACGACCACAGAATATCAACATATAAGCATTAAGTACTGAGCAGTGACTAACAGACTTCACAACAGCCAATTTCATAACAAACTTATACATACCTTACAAAGCAACTAAAGTGCATATAAGAAAAATCCATCTATTTTTCACTTCAACTGACAATCATATCTCGTTCAACAATAAATAATAATTCTAATATCCATAAAACAAAATTTCTTCTGAATATTTAACTTCAGACAACAGTAAGACAAATTTCTTCTTCTTTGTGCTTCAATTTACTCATTTATACCAATAGGCAATAATTTCAAGCAGTTAAATTGTTAATAGGATTAGGCATTAACGGTAGCCTTAGTTTTAATAAAAAATCTTATGTTAACACTGCCCCATCATGGAATCTTCAATCTTGGTGTTTTTAAGGAGTATTCTATAGTCATATGCAGGAATTGAAGATGAAGCAGATTAGCAGAAGACATCTAAGAATGAAATCGAGCAAAAACAAAAATTCTTACCTGTTGAGTGTTGACCACTTGACTGTTGAGAGAGACTGGGAGAGGCTGAGATGGTCTTTGAGCCGATGAGTATGAGTGAGGCAGACTGCAGACAGATCGCAATTCGAAAATGTGAAAATTGAAAAAAATCGCAGCGTGAGTGTCTGACTGAGGCAGAGTATAGCAAGAATTCGCAAAAAGGACTTCTAACAGTCTTACCTCCGTAGTAATATAGCAGTTTGTTATATGCAGATGGGACTCGGTGAATATCCTAGAGCGATCCACGAGTGTAATTTCTCTCTTGAATGATGTTCCGGTAGACGTTCCACGAATGTAATACGTTGATCCACCTTTTGCTTCAAAGAAGAAAACCAAGAAAGTTGAGGAGAAGAATGAAGATGGTATTGATGGGAATTGGGAAGGCGGAACTTCTAAGGACTAAGAAGATGAAATATTGAAATGAAATGAAACCCTAACTACTCCTGTCTCCCTAGGTCTCTAAGTAGTAACTAGTAAGTACGGGTTTGGGGCCGTTTGGGAATTGGGCTTTTAGAGTTGTTTTGGGCCAGTCTGGGCATTGTCAATAATGGATATGCTACTTGTAACGAATATATTGTGCATATTTTATCGGGTTATCGGGTGGCCCGATAAAAAAATAAGTAGAACCAAGGCCCGAACCGATAACCCATTAGTTGAAAATATTAAACCGACACCCGACCCGATAGTGGAAAAAACCGAACCACTAACCCGATAAAGTAATTATCAGTTCGGGTTAACGGTTTGAACCGAAATTTGCACAGCCCTATTAAAAACTACTTAAAGCATAAACGCAAAGAGATGACCGTTGAAGATCTTATCGTCCGACTTCGTATTGAAGAGGACAATAAAGCTGTCGAAAGAAGGTCAAAGAAAAATTCTACAATGAATGGAGCACATATTGTAGAAGATAGCCAAAACAACTCGAAGAAAAGAAAGAAAGTTGAACATGGAAGCAATCAACCCAAGAAAAAGTTCAAGGGAAAATGCTTCAATTGTGGCAAAATTGGCCACAAGTCCACAGATTGTCGAACCCCGAAGAAAGGCAAGAAAAAGGACCAAGCGAATATGATTGAGTCCAACAAAGAATATGATGATTTGTGTGCTATGTTCACGGAATGCAAATTGGTGGGGAATCCACGCAAATGGTGGATGGATTCTGGTGCAACACGCCATGTTTGCGCAAACAAAGAGTTGTTCTCGTCATTTGCTCTGGCTCAAGTAGAAGAAATGGTCTACATGGTCAACTCCACTACTGCTAAGGTGGAGGGAACACGAAAAATTTGATTAAAGATGACTTCCAGCAAGGTCTTGACACTGAACAGTGTGCTATATGTTCCGGAGTTACGTAGGAACTTAATTTCTGTTTCACTCCTAGATAAGAACGGATTTAAATGTGTAACCATTTCTGGAAAAATTGTAGTTAGCAAAGGAGAAATGTATGCAGGAAAAGGCTATCTCACGGAGGGCCTTTATAAGATGAATGTAATGACTGTTGAAATGAATAAAAGTTTGAATTCGTCTTATTTGCTTGAGTCTTATGATTTATGGCATGAACGTTTAGGCCATGTTAATTACAAAACGTTACGAAAACTGATTAACTTAGAATTTTTGCCAAACTTTGAGTGCAATAAATCAAAGTGTCAAACGTGTGTGGAATCGAAGTATGCAAAGCATCCTTATAAGTCCGTTGAAAGGAATTTCAATCCCTTAGACTTAATACATACTGACATTTGTGATATGAAGTCAACACCATCTCGTGGCGGAAAAAGTATTTTATAACTTTTATTGACGATTGCACTAGATATTGTTATGTCTACTTGCTAAATAGTAAGGATGAAACAATAGATGCGTTTAGGCAATATAAAACTGAAGTTGAAAATCAATTAGACAAAAAGATCAAAATGATAAGAAGTGATAGGGGCGGAGAATATGAATCTCCCTTTGCGCAAATATGTGTAGAGAATGGAATAATCCATCAAACTACGGCCCCGTATTCACCCCAATCTAATGGAATTGCAGAAAGGAAAAACCAAACTTTGAAGGAAATGATGAATGTCTTACTTATAAGTTCTGGTTTACCGCAAAACTTATGGGGGAGGCTATCCTTACGGCCAATTGTATACTCAACAGAGTTCCCCATAGTAAGACACAATCAATTCCTTACGAAAAGTGGAAAGGAAGGAAACCTAACTTGAAATATTTCAAAGTGTGGGGGTGTCTAGCAAAGGTACAAGTTCCTATACCTAAAAGGTTAAGAGAGGACCTAAAACAGTGGACTGCGTGTTCATAGGATATGCTAAAAGCAGTAAAGCATATCGATTTTTGGTTCATAAATCCGAAGATCCGGATATAAATGAAAATACGGTAATTGAATCAGATAATGTTGAATTCTTTGAAAACATTTACCCGTATAAAATTAGACACGAACAGTCTAGTGGAGGATCTAAACGACCTCGAGATAAACCAAGTGAGAATGTACATAATGAAGAAAATCCAAGACGTAGTACACGTCAAAGAACGTCAACTTCATTTGGGTCGGATTTTGTAACATTTCTCTTAGAAAATGAACCTCAAATATTTAAAGAAGCGATGTCGTCGTTAGACTCATCCTTTTGGAAAGAGGCAGTCAATAGTGAGATTGATTCAATCTTAAGCAACCATACATGGGAATTGATTGACCTTCCGCCCGGAAATAAACCTTTAGTTTCTAAATGGATCTTCAAAAGGAAAATGAAGGCGGATGGTACTATTGACAAATACAAGGCAAGACTTGTAGTAAAAGGCTTCAAACAGAAGGAAGGCCTTGATTACTTTGATACATATTCGCCAGTAACAAGGATAACATCGATTCGAATGTTAATTGCCTTGGCGGCGGTATATGATCTTCAAATCCATCAAATGGATGTGAAAATCGCATTCCTAAATGGAGATTTGGAGGAAGAAATATACATGGAACAACCTGAGGGTTTTGTGGTTCCAGAAAAGGAAAACAAGGTGTGTAGACTTATTAAGTCATTGTATGGACTAAAGCAAGCACCTAAACAATGGCATGCAAAGTTTGACCAAACCATGTTGGCAAACGGATTCAAAATAAATGAATGTGATAAATGTGTTTATATTAAAGACACTCCAAATCACCAAGTCATTGTATGTTTATATGTGGATGATATGTTGATCATCAGTAGAGACATTTCCGACATAAATGCAACAAAACGAATGCTCGAGAGCAAGTTTGATATGAAGGACCTTGGAGTTGCAGATGTGATCTTAGGTATAAGAATCAATCGAACTCCACAAGGATTGGCATTGTCACAGTCTCATTATATCGAAAAGGTACTTGACAAGTTCAAGTATATGGAATTCAGTATTGCCAAGACTCCATTGGATGCGAGCTTTGCACTTCGAAAGAATGAAGGTGAAAGTGACTCGCAATTGGAGTACGCAAGAGTATTGGGATGTTTAATGTATATAATGAACTGTACACGACCAGACATAGCATGCGCTATCAGTAAATTAAGTCGGTACACGAGTAATCCCAACAAAACTCACTGGATGGAAATAAAAAGAGTTTTGGGGTAGCTTAAATACACTCAAAATTATGCTCTGCATTATAATAAATATCCTGTGGTACTTGAAGGATATAGTGATGCAAATTGGATCACCGGATCGAACGAAGTAAAATCCACAAGTGGATATGTATTTACTATCGGTGGAGGAGCAGTTTCTTGGAAATCATCCAAACAGACTTGTATCGCTCGCTCTACAATGGAATTTGAATTTATCGCATTAGATAAAGCCGGTGAAGAAGCAGAATGGCTCCAAAATTTCTTGGAAGATATTCCCTATTGGCCCAAGCCAGTGGCACCAGTATGTATACACTGTGATAGCCAAGCAGCAATAGGTAGGGCAGGGAGCATGATGTATAACGGTAAATCTCGTCATATAAGACGAAGACATAATACCGTTAGAGAACTTCTCTCTAGTGGAATTATCACTGTAGACTATGTAAAGTCGAAGGATAATGTGTCGGATCCACATACAAAAGGCCTATCTAGAGAAGGAGTAGAAATGACATCCAAGGGAATGGGTTTAAGGCCTAGGACAAGTCAGCATGGCGGTAACTCTACCTAGCAGACTGAAGATCCCAAGAGCTAGGTTCAAGGAGATCAAACAAAGTTGTGTCTGCAGGTTCAACATTGTCAATTACCCAACCCATTCTCATGATGTAGACAATGTATATTAAACAAGGATAAGACTTAAGGTGAAAAGTCTTTTAATGATTATCTAAATTTGGCAGATTTGACCAAATAGTTTAATCTACAGGATTGAACGTTTAGAAATCACCTATGTGTGGGTGAAGTGGAAGCCGATTCAAAGAGAATGTTAGTAAAGGCCTATTCTCTAAGCTCTCATGAAAACCGGGACGTGTTCATGGCTGAAAGGAACAAAATCGTAAGAACCATAAACGGTAAAAGATTGGTTGTGTGACATGTGTTGTCTAGGTGTACATTAAATCTCAACGGTTCAAAGATATCAAATCTACCGATTGACCGAGTGCATTCGATGCATGTTCACTATGGAAAGTTCAAAGGGAAACCCACTTATCCAGATGCAATCAGTCTTTGCTTGATGATCACATACTTGTCCGTAAAAGTTTTATGAAAAATAGTCATTCCCCATTCATGTGGGGGATTCTTGGGTTCATAGTAATGAAAGGGTGTGAATGAAAAAATGGAGAGTAAAAGGGTGGAGCAAAGGAGACACTAAAAATGGAAAGTGTACTCCCAAAATGGCAAGTTTACGCTTTCTCCCACATTGGTGGAAGAAGAGAACTTGAGAGTGTTTATAATGAGAAGCACTTACTCCACATGACAAGTGAGGCAAGAAATAAATGATGTCTCGCGCCGTCGTCGTCGTCGCTCGCTCGGCTCAGCTTCGGATTTGGATTTGGATTTGGAAAATGATCGATGAGATCTATCTTTTTGGACAAAATTTATTTGAATTCTGAAGAATGCCAAGGAAAAATACAGTAAAATTTGTCTGCACTGTTTCGGCCTCCGTTTATATATATACACGCAGTAACAGTGTTTCAGAACTGATGTGTCTGTTTGAAAAACTGTTGCACTGTTTCAGATTGTTGCTTCTGTTACAGAAGGTTGCACTATTTCAGATTGTTGCTTCTGTTACACAAGATTGAACAGTTTCAGAAAGTTGCAACTCTTCAACGAAAATACACACTGTTTCAGTGAACCAGTGCACTGTTTCAGAAAAATACTACATTGTTTTAAGTGAATAGACATGCATTTTCAGGAAGAGTCGCACACCTCTATTATGAACCAATGCCACCTTTTCAAAGGGGCATCTACTGGCTATATAAACCTGGTTCATCCACAGGTTTATGACATAGAAAACATAGAAATTTTCAGATTACAAAACATTCTTCTTGTCTTAAAAATACTCTAAGTGTGATCATTCAAACTGTGAGTGTGTTCGAAGAATCCACCTATTTGAGGTACCGCTATAGTCGGATTGAAGGCCATTTTATCCTGGGAGGAAAATTCCATAACCTCGGGTACAATGAGGGAAATTATTCCTTAAGGAAAGTCCGTGAATTCGGACGACTTGGTCTTAATCATTTCTGTTTCATCTTTATTTTTTGAAAAATAAATACACCTCTTGGAAAGGTCTTTTTGATCTTGTGTTGAGGGTATTTAATATTTCATTGTGTTCTTGTTCATACTTGAACTCGAGTTGAAGTTGTTGTTTTGTTATACAGATTCTACGTACCCGTATTGTGGAATATGTTGTCTGTACCTGGATTTTTAATGAAAGGAAAGGAACTAAAAGCTCACTTGAGTATTCGGCCCTTAATCAGAGGTAGGGTTCGACCTTGGGTATGGAGAAAACTTTGTTGGGAGCGCTACCCTACGAATGGGGCCCTACCCGGCGCGAATTCGGATTAGTCGTACTCCAATGCGGGTATCGGACACCGGATGGGAAACTGAAAAAAAAAAAAAGGGAAAAAACATCGTGTATAGAACAGCTTAGTTTCTGTTAACGCCAGTGATGGCGCTATTAGTCTAGCCTTAACTAGTGGAAGTGCCGAATTAAGTGATCACTCTGATTTCATTGAGAGTCGCAAGAGCAGCTTGTGTAGAGGAAGTACTAGCCCCCGATATTAGTGATGAGAGCACTTGCAGCAGATTCTTTAGCAGCATCAACAATCCCCATAAAGCAAATGCCTAGTTGTTCGATCTGAAATGGTATCTTAGCCTAAGGCCTCTCATTGAAGTTTTGCTTAATCCACCATATTTGTTGATCCACCTACGATTCTTAGCTTTAACCCATTTCAGACTGCTAAAGAGGTCAGGTTGTGGATATATCGGAAGTGTCTACTTGGCTGAGTTGACTGGAGCTAGGTGTTACTTGCTATGGAACTCATGGATAAAGCATCTCTAGCCACTCTAAAGAAACTTCTTCCTGCTCAGACAGAAAGGGAAATCTAACAGTCCCTAGACCATCTTTCTTTACAACTATCTACACTCACTTTGAGACTGACAAGTTTTCATGTTACTACCCTGGAGGAGATCTATGCACTCTTATGCAGAGGCAGCCGGGAAATTTTTTTTTTTAACAAGCGATGAGGTATGATTTCTTCTCACTCATTGGATTACCTTTCATTTTCCTTTGTCACTGCTCAAAAACGCTCATTGTTTTCTATTTCGTTTTTCCTCCAAATGACTGATATAAAGGTATCCCATCCCCACATTATAAGTCCGGTAGTTTAGGCAAGTGACAGTATTCTGTGTGGACCTCAACGTCTTTTTTGGGTCTGCTAGACCTCTAATTTCACATTTTCCGGCCAAGTGACATGATGCAGAAGCGCCGTTAGCTTCTTACGGAAGCTAAAAGGAAACAACTTTCTTCTTACCGTTATACAAATGTCCAGTAGCATCTCTGAACTCCCGTGAAAAATTTGGATTTCAACTTGGTTAAGTATTAAATAAACCAACTCTATACTCTAGACAAATGGTTCTACTTTACTCACAAAATCCACATTTTCCGGCCAAGTGACATGATGCAGAAGCGCAATTCGCTTCTTTTGGAA
The DNA here is from genome assembly GCA_030864215.1 of Capsicum pubescens. NCBI lineage: Eukaryota > Viridiplantae > Streptophyta > Magnoliopsida > Solanales > Solanaceae > Capsicum > Capsicum pubescens. The sequence continues at coordinate 288,096,209 of CM061538.1, read as the reverse complement.
GCTAAAAGGAAACAGCTTTCTGCTTACCGTTATACAAAGGTCTAGGAGCATCTCTGAACTCCCATGAATAATGTGGATTTCAACTTGGTTAAGTATTAAAATAAACCAACTCTATACTAAATCACTAGTTATCCACATACCATATGTTTATGCTACACCAGCTTGGCTAGCATCTTTAACATTGGTGGCTGAGCCTTTGAGGTGCTTAATAGTAAATGGGATTGCTAGAAATAAGGAAGACATGTTTTTCTTACCTATCAAGTGGTATACAAGTAAGGTCTTTTCCTGTTGTCACCGTCTATAACAGTTCCAGATGTCATTCTTTTTGAACCATTATGTATTGTGAAGTCACAGAGGATTCCCTTCTCCTGTATGTATAGAATTTGCTTGTCTCTTGAGGAAAGGAAAAACACCCATGTTTCTTTCTTGTTATTTTGGCCTTTAGCTCCTTCCTTTTCAGCCGCCATCATTAACTTGCACAGCTATATATCATTTCATGAGAGTGACCATCTATACTAAAAGTTACAAGGATCTATAGATACCTAGTTAACTGAATCAGAGAAAAAGAGAGAACTTTACATCTTTTTGAACATATCATCAATGGTGTGTTTATCAATTGTTTCAGGATTTACAATAGTTACGGACATTCGTGCATATTCTATTGTATGATATGATAGCCAGGTTTAGGGGTTATACTTGAAATTGACATCCAGCCTTGAATTTTGGATGTTGATGCTAATGCAGATTGTTGAAGATTTTAGGCATGACTCTGGCTTTAAAGCATCCACATCCGAAGGATCCATTCTGGGCTTGATCTTGAACTTGGCTATGACTCTGAATTCGCTTTGGACTGTTACCAGTAGTGGCTTGGGGAGAAGGAGATTCAAACGTCTGCAGCTCAACCATTTCCTTGCCTTCACATATTATCTTAACCTCACAGAATTCAGGTGCATTTAGTAATATCTGATCCGTTGTTCCACCACCTTTTTTCGACTTTAGTTTCCTTAAGACCCATAAAGAAAAGAATTACTTCAGAGGGAAGCGAATTAAGATTAACAAAAGGGCAAAGGGCAGTCAAATGCACTAAAGCTTCCGCTATGTGGAGGTTCTAGGGAAGGGCTGGACCACAAGGGTCTATTGTACACAACCTTATCCTGCATTTCTGCAAAAGGTTGTTTCCATGGCTTGAACCCGTGACCTCTTGGTCGCATGGCAGAAACTTTACTATCTAGACCAAGATTCAGAGAGGACATAGCTAGGAGGGGACTAAGCATTCTAAAATTTAAGTGAGATTTCATACTTGAGATTTGCTTTAGAGGTGCCCAAGATCAGCCTTCTTATGTTGCAGATGGGAATAAGGTCCAATATAGCTTTGGCTTCTGTGTCGCTCTCTATCAGTATGGTGTCGACTTTAACCTGTTGTGCATATTTTCAAACATGGTTAGTGCCCCTTAGGCTATTTTTGTTTATCAAGCACCTATATATGCTAGATAAATGAGAAGCCAATAATAATGTGTACCGTTGTAGCAGAGCATGCATCAAAAAACTTCTGAAGGAAGTGCCGCCTCTTGCCTCTTTCTTGAGCCATGTGGTTCTCCTTTTGCTCTGCACTCACTTGACCTACTGGAATCAACCCCACTGTTGTAACCATCATCCACCAAGTAACAATTAGTCAATTAATGTTGAAGTACTACTCTTGGTATATTACATATCAAAAACAAGTTCCTCAAGCATGAAACAAGCTAGGTGATTCCGGACTAACTCATGCTAGCTCTTAATACTTTTAGAGACAATTAATGATGTTAAAAATCATGAGCAGCCCGCAAGCTGATCCAGACTCCAGAATATAAAATCTTGCTTCCCGTTTAGTATCATGTGCTTGATTGGGCACTGTGATTTATAAGAGGCAGCAACTCCTATAAGTTAGAATCGGTGGCATCAGTTGGCGAGTAACACTTCAACTTGGACTCAACTAACAGATAAACACTCCAACTCATCCCCACTTGTCTCGTGGACACCCGACACTGATGTGGCGCACAAACTTTGGAGGTGTCTATGTGATCATTTTTGAAGTTGCAGTGTTCATCTGACATAATGGAGACGAGTTGAAGTGTCTAGACGTGCATACTCAAAGTTATCCTTTAGAACCACCCGTTGTTAGCTAATCAAATCTCGTCTTTGTAACTATGCTCAAACTAGAATTTAACCTAAACATATGCTCAAACTAGGATTTAACCTAAACTCTATTTTTTTTTTTGGTTTCCCATCCGGTGTCCGGTACCCACATTGGAGCCCGGCTAATCCGGATTCCCTCCGGTAGGGCCATTCGGGGGCAGCGCTCCCAACCAGGGATTTTTCCATACCCATGGCTCGAACCCGAGACCTCTGGTTAAGGGAGGAGCAGCCCCATCCACTGCACCACCACATCCTTTGGCGGCGGTATCAATCAGCCCCATCCACTCCACTGGACCACATCCTTTGGCGGCGGTATCAATCAGCCCCATCCACTGGACTACATCCTTTGGCGGCGGTATCAATCACCTAAACTCAGTTCTTCGCTAAAGTCAACCCACCCCCCAGTGAACATACCAAAGAGAATGAAATTCAATGATCAAAGATGGAAAAAGAGAGAGCTTACAAGGAGTAGGGATTGACTTAGTTTCAGGATAGATATGAATGAGGAAAACAATGGTATTAGAAGGATCCACCACAGCATGTTTGAGAGTCCAAACAAGAGCATCCATACTTGACTCCTTACTAATCTTATTACCACTGCTACTATTCCCAACAGCAACATAGACAACAGCATTCCCATTATTATGAAAATCAAAAGAATATAAACTCCCTTCAACTTCATGACCTTCTTTAATTGTAGCTAGTCCTCCTCCTCTATTACCATCATTATTGATCTCCAACACTTCACTAGCTGGAACATAATGATCCTCTTCAATTTCTTCAATCTCATTCCCTAAACTACTACTGCCTCTTTCTAGTATATCATTACTCCCATTTGTAGTATAACAATACACCTCTTCACTCTTCATCATTTCTTGATTACAATTGAATTAATCAAATGAACCCCTAGGTTGTAATAATTAAATGTAACACACACCTTGGGTGTTCCTATTCGGACATTTCAATGTGGAAAAACTAAACACTTTTGACTTTTCAATTAATCATGTCGATTTCATTATGGATGACGTTGTGAGATCCATATATATATATACACACCAGTAAATAGTACTAAGTATTTTTTGTGTGTCGGAAGGTAGTTGTATTTGAGAGACTGTCAAGAGAATATGCGAATACGATACGAGTATCTCGCCGCTCATAATGTTCTAAGGTCAAAAAAATACGTTTTTATTTGACTACACAAATTGAAGAAATACTAATATATTTTTTTTTATTGCTTTCTCTGTGGAAAGAATAGTATAACTGCTCCTTTAAGAATATATATTTATACTCCATCCGTCCCATTTTACCCGTCCCAAATTGAGATGACACATAATTAAAAAAATAATAATAACATTGCTAGTTTACCATAGTATCATTATTAAATGATGTCTACATTTTAATTTAAAGAAAAAAGTAATTAATGCAGAGGGTAAACATGGAAAAAAAATTGTCTTTGTTTTGATAAGTAAAAAAGAACAAGTAAAATGGGACATCAAATTAAAAAATTTGAGACGGATAAAATGGAACGGACGGAGTAGTAATTACTTTTGTGGTCCTGAATGCAAGGCAAGTTGCAGTAAAGTTGTTCGGAGTATATGAATTGTGTCAGTTTGGTCCTAAAGTATAAGATTAGTGCTAGTCAGTCCTTCAAATTACTGCCTAATTCCAATAAATCACATACTCCCTCCATTTCATTTTAGTTGGCCTTCTCTTTCTAAAAAATCTTATTTTAATTTAGTTGTCCCTTTGATGAAATCAAGAGGATTTTATTATATTCTTCCAATATTACCCTCAACATTAAATGATTAAACAAAGTGTATTTACTCAAATTCATATTTTCAATGCATACTTAATAGGGTTATTTTAGTAAAATAAGTCTCTATTAAATAATTTCTTAAGGGGTGTGCCAAATCAATAAGAGTCAAGTAAAATGAAACGGAGGGAGTATGTTCAGACACTCAAATGATTGACCAGATTTTGTGGGGAAGAACCAGTACTATAGATGCACGATAAAGATTGTAGAGGATTAATTACAAATTTAATCTTTTTAATCTATTTAAATCACTCGGGGCTAGCAGGGCTGTCTCAATAAAATTAGTGGTCTCAAGTCAAATTTTAATAAAAGATCTTACATATATATATATATATACATACAAAAATAACACTATAAAAATCTAAAAGTATCTTTTTTTTTTTATTCTTGAGTATTAATTGGTTTTTATGTAATATTCTTCACATTTTAATATGATTATTAATAAAAGTAAGGATTAATTCTAGTGAATAAAATATTAGTCACTTATTTGCACTATATTAACTTAAATGTTGTTATTAAAACTTTATTTATTAACATGAAATTTGAGTTGTTTAATTCAAAGTTATAAAATAATTTTTGGTAAAAATTAAATAGTTTTTCCTTTCTTTATTATTTCTTGTTTTTAGACGTATTTCACAATCTTCTTAAAATAAATCTCAAGTTAAGTTGAAAATCATAAAATTTACTATTAAAATTTTTGATGCCTCAAAATTTTGGAGGCTTAAGCAAATGTTTTACTAGTCTTACCTTTGATTCACCTCTGATGAGCAATTACAATACACAATTCAACAGTAAATATAGCAAGATAAAAACATATTTTTTTCTGTTTGTTTTTACTTGTCACTTTTCTAATTAAATTTCTATTTTTACTTGTTATTTTTGACATATTACAAAAAAAAGTTTTTTTCCTATTTTATCTTTAGCGTTAATTGTTTATTCTCCAAACTAATTTTAAGACACAATAGTAAACATCAATTAATGGAAAAATTATGGTAAGTAGTCATGTTAGTAATTTTTTTATTAATGAATGTTTCAAGTCAAAATGTAAAGTAAAAGTGAACGGAGAAAGCAACAAAAAAGACATTACTCCCTCGTTCAATATTAGTTGGTCATTTTACTAAAAACAAATGTCCCAAATTAATTATCACTTCCTAAGTCAAGATAGAATTAATTAAAAGTTTTCAATTTTGACCCTACAATTAATATACTATTTAAAAGTTTAAATAAATATCTTTATATCCATTAATATGGATAAAAGGCATATTAGTGAAATTGACCATATCATTAATGATTTTTTAAACACTTTGTAAAATGATAAGTGTTCAACTAATACTAAGAAAATATAATTTTTACGCGAAAAAACTTTCTTGAAGACATTATAATTTTTACATGTGAATGTTCTCATGTTTAAATACAATGTGGATTTTTTTTTCCCTTGGGCACACTTTTTAATAAATTAGTCACTTTTGAAAAATTAAAAATAACTTTACTAACTTGTTCCTAATTAAATGATAATTTTACATTGATTACTATATTTAAATTAAAGAATATATTAAGAAAATTATGATCAAAATACCCTTAACAAATTAAATATATATTTATTTAGAAATAAAATTACAAATCAAAAGAAATACTTACAAAGAAATAGAGGGAGTAATATCCTAACGCATCTTTAGTCCGATGATATCTCACATTAATTAATATTTACAGACATCCCATTAAATGTAGATTTATTTCCAAGAAACTTTTATTCTCGTTACAGAACACATTATTTTGACCAAATCTAAGTTTTCCTAAAGTCTTTTCATATACTCCCTCCATTTTAAAATGGTTGATTATTTTACTAAAAAAAATATTTGTTTCAATTTAATTGTCTCATTTATAAAATTAAGAGATTATACTTTTAAGATTACCCCAATTATTAAATAACTACATAAAGTGTGTATACCCACATTTATACTTTCAAATTATAATTAATAAGACTAATTTAATAAAATAAATACCTAATTAATATTTTCTTAAAAATAGTGTCAAGTCAATAAGGACCAACTATTTTAAAACAAAGTGAGTATTAATCATATAATTATGAATATCAAATTAACAAATCCAAATATTTATCTTGAGTAATCCCGTTGGCAAATTGCTAATTACATGGATTTCTTTAAAAATAAATATAGTATTCCATTTTAATTTGTTTGGTTTTTCTTTAGGCTGTTTTAAAAAGATTGTATTTTTTTTTTCACGTGCCTATGTGCATCTCTTCATCACATGTCAGAATCATCCCAACTCCGTTAGCCTCATCTTCTCTTCCATCAAAGTCACTCCCACCTTGTCTTGTATATCTTCATTTCTAGACATATTTCTCCTAGTAAATCCATATATGTATCGTAGTATCCTTATTTCCGTCACCTTCATCTTTTGGATGTGAGAGTTCTTAACTAACCATCACTCTGACCCATACAACATCTGATCTAACCGGCACTCGGTAAAACTTGCCTTAAGTTTAGTAGGCACCTTTTTATCACACAACATTTCGGATTCGAGACTCTATTTCGGATTCGATAACTAAACGAATAAGATATTCGTTGTCGATTTTCGATTAATCAATTTTGATCATTAACAATTCGATTTTTAGTTTAACCGACAAAAAAAATGCTCCAATAATTTCTTTACGTTCTCTTATTTTCATTCACTACCTTCATACATAAAAATCTACACAACTTACAAGCATTTGCAAATTCAAGTACATTATTACTAAAATAGATTTATTTTTTAAATTTATGTGATTACTAAAAAAGACTTATTTTTTCTAGTTAAGTAGCACATTTAAATATAGTGGTAATGATAATAATCTCTCAAAAAGAAAAAAGACCATTTCATAGTTTGCACGGACAGACAGAACTTTAGAAAGGAAACAACAACGCTAAGACAATAATTATAAAATTCAAAAAACGATAGGATATATATTTAAAATCTAAAGCCACTATTTATAATTAAGGATAAAAAGATAATTTTGATATAATCTTATTGGGTTATCGATTATTAACTAAAATCTTAAAATTAAAATCGAATTGATAGCCCAATTAAAAAAAATTATAAAATCATTAAGTCGAACTTAATTACCTAATATAGATAAACCAATAACATTTTATTGGTTCGATTTTTTTTGGCTAAATCAATTTTTACACAGCCCTAGACCCAAGGTACTTCAAACTACTACTCTTTTGAATGGTTTGAGTATCAAGTCTCAGCTCCACATCAGCCTCATGAGTTATCTCATTGAACTTGTATTTCAAATTTTCAGTTATGATCCTACTTATCCTAAACCTTTTAGATTTCAGATCTGATATAATCCCTAGTCCATTATAATGTACACTCACATCTTTCAATAACAACGTTTTTCTAAAACATTATTTTATTATAACAATTAACTATTCTTATACTATTTTTATATGTAATATTTACCTCTCTATAATAACTTTTTACAATATAAAATAATCGTCTTTATAGCAGTATGTTTTTTTGTAAAATTATCCATTTATAGTAATGTAACAATTAACCATTTTTGTAGAAATGGAATCGCTCAAAATTACCAATAATAGATCTTAGAGATTTTGACCAAATATTTTGATAATATTTTAATACATTATATGACAAAATATTATATCAATATATGTTTTCATCATTAGAAGATTTCCTTATTTATACAAAATGTGATTAAGCTTAAATTTGGCATTAAAGTTCCAACATTTATAACATTAAAAATAAAAAAATAAATTTTATGCATTTTACCTAAAAAGTCATTTTAATAGTGTCTTAAACGTGAGTGAACTATAAATATGAATAGAAAAAAAAAGAGATTAAACAATCCAACAAGTCTACCCTCCCATCAACGTGGAAAAACCGTTATCCTAAGTGATCTCAAACTTTACTTTTATATATAAAAAAAATATATATATTAAATAAAAAGTAATTTATTCAATTTAGCATGTAGTTAGTGTTTTTCTTTAAGGAAAATGAAAATAATAATGGTGACATCTATTAAAGAACGAAGGGAATACCGGTTACTCTGGCAATAAAAAACATTATTTTGTGCAAATGTAAGTTCTCCCAAAGATCCTTTCACATATTTTAAATTTTTAATTTGGTGTATATATCAAGATTACATTATCACGACTATCAAATTTTAACAAATCTGAATATTTATCGTGAGTAATTGCTTTACTTGATTACCCAAATGAACATTTATTTGAATAACTTGAAACACAATGATACATTCCTCGGGCAATGTGAACATACAAGCGATGGTTCATTTTATGAATTCACTTGTCACATACTTGTAACACAACAGTCAAAAATTGTGACATTGTTATGAGATGTGTGTAAATAGTCTCTCCTCTCTACTTGGCTCTGTTGTGGTCGCATCCCTTTTCCTAGCTGCCTCCGCGGAAAAAAAATGAATCCGTTTTACTATTTGCTAATGGGCAATAATAGTTGTTCTTCGTTGTTGCTTCAAAATCCCGGTAAAACTGAGAGATCGACTATTCCCCTTGGCAAGTCTGCTATTTTCTTCAGCAGTGCAAGCCGGTTTGTTCTGACCCGTTCGTCATCCTGCAGTATGCATAAAGCACAATTAACATGAGAATACGACGCACAAATATGCACTATAGTTGTATCAGCTATCGAGAATCAGGTGTAGATTTTGCTACTTTGGTTCATCATAACATACATTATTGCTTTCCAAAGTGTGAGAAATGTATACACATTATTGAAAACCATACGAGAGAACATACACGTGTGGTAGGAAAAAGCTCTGTATTATAGTTAAGAAACAAGCCGCACCGCACAATTCCCTAACAGCTAATCTACAGTGCAGGAAAGTATCAAAACTATCTTTTTATGGGGATTGAGGCGTAGTAATAGTCGTCGTAGATGTATTGAGAGAGTGCTGGTACTGGAACTAACAACATTTCCAACTAAATCCAAAACCTTAGTTATACTTGGCTTCAAATATGATGTTGGGAACCAAACCTATCAGATTTTTTTTTGAATTATTCAGAAACAAAACTATGTAATTGTCAACTGGTGTAGGAATATGCAATGAACATGTCTAAGCCAAAACAGAACAATGTCTGACTGCAACTGGTGTATTGACAATATGCAGTGGAGATGTCTAAGCTTTTAGAACAAAATCAATAATAAAGCACGAGATAGGAGGCATAACATATCTGCTGCAAATGAAACATGAAAAACTGTAGGGCAGCTATCTATTATGGTCATGAAGTTTCTTCAAGAACTGAAATGAAGAAATAACTTGGAGGAACAGGTATTTATAATTTTGGGTGGTTCTACTAGTTTTTGACATTATAAGACAAACTACTATTCTTTTAGATTGAGAAAGAAATTGAATTAGAAAAGAAAAAGCAGATTGATGCAAGCACCAAGACATCTGAGAATATAAATAGAAAAAAATACTCTTATTCTATTTCTAACTAGGAAACTAATAAAATCCTATTCTACCTTCAACTAGGATACTAATAAATCATATTCTATATCAACTTAAATAACTGAATTTCAGAAATAAAATTACTAAACTAAAAAAGAAAAATAACAGCAAATAACTCAATACTTCAACACTCCTCCGTGAGATGTTTGTTGGTAACTCCAAGTTGTTCACGAAGAGTTTCTTTGGGAAGAGCTTTGGTAAATATATCAGTGAGTTGATCCTCCTTGGTCTCAGCAATTTCATTGAACATCTAAACATATTTCTTCACAAGGTTCTTCCTAATCACCTTGAGAATCTTGTTCTGTTGTAGCATCTTACGAGAGATGTTGACAGACAAATAATCAGAGTCCACAACACCCTTCACAAATCCAAGGTACTCGGGCATAAGCTCCTCACAGTTATCCATAATGAACACCCTCCAAACATATAACTTGATGTTGTTCATCTTTTTTCGAGCTTCAGATGCTAACATAGCATCTTCAAGAAAACTATAAGCTCCTCATCTTCAGAAGCCTCGGCAAAAGTTGCAACAAAATTTTATGTACTGTGGAGGTATTCAGCCCTTGAATATTTAGTCCAGAATTCTTTTCCTGACATCTTTCTAGGAACAAAATTTAAATATGCTTGGCAAGACAGCTGGCTTCTCAGCAAAAATCTGATGAGTAACCTTTGAAAAGCATGCAAATATTTTGTCCTTCAAAGTTACACCAGCTAAGCTACCCCGTTTCGCTTTCAAACAAGGGCACATAGTCTATTCATCATTAGTTGAGTTGTACGATTCAACTGTGTCATACCACAAGCTTCCAGTTCCACCACCAAATACATAAAATTCACCACTCAGCTTTGCAACCGAGGCATATGCATGGACTGAATTCATTGATTTAAGTAAATTTAACACATCGAATGAAGGTAAATACGAGTCCAATGCTGATAACCATGATACACCATCATATCCTCTAGTGAGGAAAATCATCTCATGCTTCAGGTGTCCATCATTAGCATGGTCAATCATTATTTCATCAGCACGTGTACAAATAGTATTTGAGGACTCCAACATCATACATCTATATTTTAACTGTTTAATTTCTTGTTCAGCATGAGCCATCTTCTGCTCCAAATAATTCATCTTACGATTTTTCTCTTCTATAAAAGCTTTCAGTTCTTCCAAATACTCCAGCTGGTCTTCCTTGAGGAAGAGAGTTATATTTGTTCCTCTGCCCAATTGCTCAACATTTACATCCCTCGTAACAGTGAATGAACCACCTGCTTGTGATTCCCAGATATACTGTTTGTCATCATTGTGCTTGGTGGTCAAAATAACCTGCTCATATTGGCTACTTCCACAAACTTGCTCAGAATTTGAGTTCCAATTCAAAGGAAAACTTCTTTTTATCATTTCAACTGTAATCACTTCTTGTCTGCTAGAATCAGAAACAACACATTTTTTATCTTTGAACAGTAACATATAATCTCGTTCTAGCATTTGACCAACACTCAATAGATTTTGGTCAAGATCAGGTACCAATAAAACATCTTGAATAAATTTAGTACCTTTGGGAGCTTCAATTGCCACAGTTCATTTACCAACAATCTCCAACGTGGTTTTATCGGCTAACTTGACACTACCTTTGACAGATTCCAATTTCGTAAAATATTCTCGTTTGCTGGTCATGTGTTGAGTGCAATCACTGTCCAGAAACCATGTGTTTTCATCATTCAATCTTGTTGCTTCCATCGTCGTAAACACAAACTCCTCCTGTTCTTTAACTTCCGAAACGTTGGCTTTTTTAGTTTGTTGGTTGTTCTGTTTCTTCACTGTGCAAAACCTTTCAATATGACCAAGCTTATTGCAATATCTACACTGGAGAGGTGGTTCCTTCCCCTTAAACCAACAATCATCCTCTTTATGATTGGTTTTTCTGCAATACTTGCATGGAAGAAAGTTTTCTCTCTTCTTCACTCCATTGCGAGAATCGCCTTGATTATTTCTACTAGAATTAGTAGAAGTTTCAGGGATATTACCTTCCTCTTGCATTTGCATCTTCCCTTTGAACTTGGCTTGAAGAGCAGTTTCAGTAGCTTCTTCTAGCCTCAAGGATCTTCTTTGCTCTTGAGCTTGAAGAGCATGTACGAGTTCTGAAGGTGACAGTTTTATGAGATCCTTCGAATCTTCGAGTGAGGAGATCTTTGCTTCAAATCTTTCCGGCAAACTCACAAGAACCTTTTCCACGATTCTTGAATCTGTAAGCTCTTCTCCCATAAGTCTGATTTGGTTTACAACCTTCATCAACTTGTTGGAGAATTCTTCAATAGTTTCTGAATCATTCATTCTGAGAATTTCAAACTCTTTTCTCAGATTTATCACTTTTATTTGCCTAATCTTGTCACTTCCGTGAAATTCTTTTTTCAACTTGTCCCAAGCCTCCTTTGTGGTCTCACTCGCCATAACTCTAGTGAAAATTACTTCCGAAAGTGTTGATTGTATGCAAGAGAGAGCTTTAAAGTTTTTTGCAACCTCTTCTCTGTGATTCTTAATTTGCGCCATAGTTGGATTATCTGGCAAAGGATTTACCTCTCCTCCAACCTCTACCACTTGCCACAGATCATATGCTCGCAAGTATGTTCTCATCTTGATAGCCCAAATTGGATAATTCTCACCAGAAAAAATTGGGGGTGAAGGAATTGAAAAATTGTTGGAAGCCATAACAATATTGACTTTTACGCAAGGTTATTTTTGGGGGTCTTCTCTCTCACAGATCCCTCAAGAAATTGACTCTTGATACCAATTGTTGTTCTACGGAACACAGAGAAGAAGAAAACGTTTGAGGATAGAAAATATTGTGCTTGTTTATTCATCCACATCTGAGAATATAAATAGACAAAAATACTCCTATTCTATTTCTAACTAGGAAACTAATAAAATCCTATTCTACCTTCAACTAGGATACTAATAAATCCTATTCTATATCAACTTAAATAACTGAATTTCAGAAATAAAATTACTAAACTAAAAAAGAAAAATAACAGCAAATAACTCAAACACTTCACCAGGTATAAACCTATACTCTGTTGGATGTGCACAAATTAAGATAATCTGGTCAATGCTTTACAGTTCTCATATGTAAGAAAATGAAATCCGAAGAACTTACCACCATTACAAAGACCTCGTTAAAAAAATCCTCTAGCGGTTCTACAAGTACTGATGATGCTTCAACAAAATCATCAACTTCCATGTCTGCAGATGAACAGTCATACATGGATGCTCAGTTGCAAGTCTTTTGGTGAAAAACCCAACCCACCAATAACAAGGAGCAAAATAAGTTGAATATATTTACAATTTAACATCAATGTAACAGACAGACAACTACATTTATCTGAATATATTAGGAAAGGTTATTCATCTGGAGGTGAGACTATACCTGGATGAATTTTACTTCTTAATGACAAGAACGTGCTCCACAAAGCTTTCTCTTCATTTGTTTCAAAAGCTTGATCATCCACCTAATTTTATAATAAAAATATGTTTTTACTATATAAGAACAAAAAATGCTAATAGGCAGCCAACTAAATCATTGATGTTGCAGAATTGAGTGTTCATAGAGATGATCCAAAAAAAAACAATTTATGCTCAATACTTTACCAACTAATCACCAATCGTAGGAAGAGTTGTGATTCTTGACTAAGAAGAGAAACCAATGCTACAGTATGTAAGATGTCCATGGAGGTTGACAAATTAACAATTGTATTACCAATTTAGCAGAGCAATTTGAAACAAATTATTGGTAGTTGTGTCACAGAGAAAAGCTTCTAGATAACACCAAAATGCCTTTTGTATCAAGAATGCAATTGTGTTACAGGTACTACTTACATGCACAGCTATTCTATAAAGGAAACTCAATGGGACAGAATATGTTCAAAACCTCGTATGCTGTTCTATAAAGGAAACTCAATGGGACAGAATATGTTCAAAACCTCGTATAGTGGAGTATAATCACAGAGAAGATTTATGTTACAGAAGGAAATTTGCTGAGTACAGAATAAGAAGCACCTCTGCATCAACATCGGCATCCTTCCCGCGAACAATTCTTGTTGGACGTGAATATGCTTCAACAACCTTAGGCAAAAGCTCCCCTTTGGACAAGGACTCCATCTACAAATGATGGCAATAAATATTCAATCACACAGTCCAAACATCACAATGAATTTGAATAAATACATCTATACAAACTAGCCCATTGCTACACTCCTAAACCAACCATATGTATTCAACATAAGACACAATACAGGACATTTTACTTATCAAAAGAAGAAGCAACTAAAAAGATTCCTAACACTTGGCCACAAATTTGGAGAATTGAAGCCCAAAGTTCTTGAGCTATAATTTATAGTTCTAGATGAAGAGTTATAATTCATTGAACACTATACTCGAATTCAGTAACTTGCTTGGCACTGAAGCATAGTAGTTGTCTATAGTCGGGTTCAGCTGAAAAGGTAGCTTTGACCACGAGCACATAGAGAAAACTTCCGAAAAGAGAGTTAAAAATAATACAACCTCCTCCCGATGCAGCCCTTCTCAAGCGCCTATCTGTGTCCAGGGTCAAGGATATGACTCGAGATATCATCTTGCCTCTTTATTGTAATCATTGACTTCTAACACAACGTATCAAACTCCAGATTGCAGATATGCATAAACTCTTTCAGACAAATCTAAGTATTTATAACTACACAGGAACAATGAAAAATACACAACAGTATTTCTACCATTATTAAGTTTCCAGGATACTTAGTGACAGAATCCTAATGAACATGTTTTTCAAAAATTATCGTACTACAGAACATGCTCAAAATTATAAAGTTTGCATTCAAAGTCAAACTATGATGCAATGGGGTAGTACAAAAAGTAAGTTCTTATAAAATTAGAGAGTAACTTTTTATGATAGTGGAGAGTAGCGGGAAACGGGGTGGTCATTTGAAAGGAGACAACAATTGAACATTTAGTGGAGAAATAGCAAATGGAAGATACATCAAGGACACATCAAACTCCTGGACACTCAGGTGTATCTCTAATGCATCCAATTTTTCAGGAGGACATTCCATTCGAGAAGTTATGTGGACTACATAGGGAGAAAGCAATAAAGAGCTTTCAAGAGAAAACACTCACTAGTGCATTTACGAGTGTCCCTACCTTTTATATTTTAAGTGGGGCAATGATCCTCAACATGCATTACAGAATAGGAAAAGAAGAGGACTCTCCATAGGGCACTCATAAGCTGTGTGCCGCTTGGGTATATATAAGGCATTCTGACTTTTGTTGATAAAAATTTTAAAAGAAAATTTTTGAATTGCCATATGGAATCCAAAAGGTACTGCCTCTTAAGACATGAAAGTGGCAAAAGTATCAGCAAAGCATAATAACAAGTGAATGCGCAAGAAAGGAAACTGATAGTACTTACTTTGTACACCGACTTAGTAGCCAAACCAGGTCGTCTTGAACGCTCAGAAAGAACAGACCTAACGACCTCTGGGTTTATACCTTTGTCCATCTGTAATTAAAATGCAGCAGACATGTATCCGATTAATATAGCATCATTTGTCTTAGGAGAGTTCTTTTATTTCCTTTCTTTCCTTTTGGAGGGTGGAGGAGGTAGTAATAGAACGGTCCTAAACACTGTCAGTAAGCAAAAGACCATAATCCTCTTCACAAGGATAATGATAAAAAGGATTTATTGAAGAGATCAAAATCATTCCACGGTCTTCAAATGCTGAACAAAAGGAAACCTAGAAATAGTTCATACACTAAGATGATAAAAATATGGAGCCTAAAAGAGGCAAAATCAATACCAAGTTCAGAGAAACCAAAGACATATTTAAAAGGATTACTGACTAAGGAAAGAAGGGAAAACAAAAAACAGCAGAAAAAAATTACAACAGTGGAGTAATAGCGTGCATGAAAACGGAACATACCAGGAATTGTTCTAGTCTGCGTGTTACAAATTGATGTACCTTAAATGGACAAAAGAAAAAGAACATCATGTCATATTATGACTGCTGAAGTTGCGAGAATGAGATATAAGAAGAGGACAGCTGCATGCATCGCGCAATGGACAAAAGAAAAAGAATATCATGTCATATTATGACTGCTGAAGTTGCGAGAATGAGATATAAGAAGAGGACAGCTGCATGCATTGCGCAAAGGACGAAAGACTACCAATTTATTGCTAGAGTTCACCTACATTAACTTAGTATTACTACTCCCTCTGTCCCATATTACCTGCCAACATTACTAAAAAATATGTGTCCCAAAATACTTCTCAATTTACTTTCTCAAAAAAAAATATATAAATATTTTTCAATTTACAAAACCAAGATGGAATTAATTTATGCTTTCTCATATTGCCACTAAATTAATTGTTTTTTAAAGTGACCAATTAATCACAATGCATGAATCTTGTAAATTTGAATAGTTCAAAGAAGTTATTGTTAGCCTTATTCCTGTACTCATTGAGTCAAAAAAGGGAACTACATCTATAAGAACTATTATTAAAGGAAATACCATGAATATATTTTCTGAAAAAGATGGAGAAAGAATTAAAAACTGATTATCCGATAATTGAAGATCCAAAAAAAAAAAAGAGGTTGAAGTGGCTGCTAAAAAATTAAATTGCATAATCCCCCCCACCCCCCACCACTCCCAAAAAAATGAAGTCGAAGTACCTGTTAAAGAATTAAACACTAATCATTTGACATATTCATGTAGAAATGCTTGGCTCCAAGAATATTTCACATTGAATTTTTCAAAACTAACAGTTTGAAAAGATTTTGGAAAAAAAGGATTATAACTGCATTTAAAAATCCAATTTAGCAAAAACAGTTATCTTAGAGTGGAGTTACCAAATGAGTTTACGGTGTCCATTTATATATATTCCGTGCTAGTGAAGTAACTTTTGCTTAACTGCTCTAAATACCTCATTAAAGTGAGTTCATTATTTTGAGGCACACTTGGTCTTAATGGATAAGGCTCATAAACAGAGTGTGTATTTACGAAAAAGAGTTAAAGGGTCAATTAGTAAAAATATACTACTTATTTTTTTATTTCTTAAAGGACGTGTTTAAAAGGGAAATGTGACAAGTAATATGGAACAGAGGGAGTAGGTATACATCATATTAAATTATCCATCATACAGAACATCCTGCGGTTGGTGGATTTTATCCTTTATTTCGACAGGCAACTGCAAGGGGGCATACTTCCCTTCAATATAACCCAGACCAACAGAGACAGAATCGAGTCAATACTTCTGTAATCCTTTAAACTAACTAAGCAAATGGGGCGGCAATCTTACATTATTGATTGTTCTGACATCTACTTCAATGGGTTGCACAGCAGCAGCAAGTTCTAAAGCCTGTCTTAAGTCCACATTTCTGTCAATTTCAACCAAGAGTTGCACCTATGAAAAACAAAAGCAAGTGTTACTTCTAAAATTCTTCAAATGAACCAGGCTGTTCAAGATTGAGACATACAAGACCATAAGAGATCCGCCGCAGGCCAAATGGATCATTACTTGAGCTTGGCTGACAGCCAGCAGCAAATAAGCCAACAATGCTATCCAGCCTGCAGTAGAAATAGCATTATATGAGAGACGACAAAAAATTGGAACTGCAAAGTCAGAAGAATGAAATTCAAGAGAACACATTCATCATAGTATCACTAGGATAAGAAGTGCATGCAGTTGGGAGTTAAAGCATGTAAAAACACTGCAATATAAAGCATCTTTTGCATGCACTATTAGTGGTAGATAATTTCTAAGAACAGCCAATTAGAGGCAAGCCCTGACATGAAATTGAGCTAAGGCTAAACAGGTTTAGTAGATTACAGACTACCAATCCGAAGATCATTACAAGTACACCACTTTTTAGTGCATTTGCAAATTCTCCCTTAGCTAATGCAAAACACATGCCATGTCTCAAATACAAATTCATTCACACAGATCTGAGTCTCGAAAACTATCTGCAATACAAAAGATGTCCCATATTTTGTTTAGACCACTTGAAGCAGTTCATGTGACACGCAATGACATGAAACGTACTTATCCATAATCCTAATGACCATCTGGAAAAACCTAAACTGAAGGTAACCAACATTAGTCACACCTGTCAGTAATTGCTAAAATAGTCCCAACTTCAGTTTTTGGGAGCATATCTCCAGAAAATCGAGGAAGTGAGATCTCAAACAAAGCCTCTGCAATCTGTAAAAGCGCATTACAGGAAAACTTTTAATGTAGTCAGATAACATGAAAAGAACACCAATACATTGAGATAAATCACAAAAGGGTGAAACTAAAATTTCTTATTAATCAAAAGTGAGAATCTGCATACAAAATTAAATATCTGGCAGTTATTTGAAATAGTGAACCTTTGCTTCAATAAATTTAAATAGCAGGCAATTCATTGAAATAGCAGGCAAGTGTATGTTTGGTACGCAATTATAATATATTGGTACAACAAAGTATCTGAGTGATCTATTCAAAAGTCATTCAACAATATTCTGCACCAAGCTTGTACACGTGATTTGACAAAGTATGTGGTGCAAGGCTATAGGCCTCTTTCAAAATATTCAGTAGACTGATCTTCAGCAAAACTTCCTTTATTATCTTTATTATCTAGCAGTGTGTTATCCCATTTTGTTGTGTGATTTTATGTTTTTTTGTCTTTTATACTGCTATCAGTCCTGAACCAGCGGTCTATCGAAAACAGTCTCTCTACTTCATCTCAGGCAGTGGTATGGACTGCGTACACTTTAGCCTCCCCAGACCCCACTTTGTGGGAATACACTGAGTATGTTGTTTTTGATCTTCAGCAAAAGTGGAGTTCACACCAATCACCATGCCCCTAATTTATTTTTTCTAGCCTGTGAACACCAGGTCCTCTTTTCTGTACTCTTCTTCCAATTTAAAAGGAGCTCTTGTTGTATTCAAAACAAAAGGATAGAACAAAGAACTCTCATAACACTCTTAACATATTTGCTACAAAATTTCCCATCTCTTTGAAATAAAGCTCTTCTGATGTTGATTATTGCCGGCTAAAAAACTAGTTAAACATTGATTCCCTTGGAATTCAATATTAGTGAAGGCTAAACTCCAAGAGAACCACTCCTACTATAAGAAACAAAGATAAGCCTAACCTCATCTCTTCAGTGCTTTGGAAGACGCTTCTTTTGCAGTAGTGCTAGTAAAGCAATTAAATTAAAGACCAGATATAAGGGAATGAAAATTTAGAATAAACAAAATACGCATACGATTAGTTAACAAATACAATTAGAAGATAATCAAAAACAAAAATTTAGGATCAATTCAACAGGAATGAGGAAACTAATCATAAAAGGCTACCTCCTTTGAATAGCCATCTCTAAGTGCATAGTGGCGTGCCATTGTCCCTGAGAGAGAAGTAAACTCTGCAACAACTGCAGTTGCAAGATCCGCCATGGCTAATGAGGCCGCATCTTGGATGACTTTGAGTTTGCCTTCACTTATTCCCAAAGACAACCCAACTTCACCAGCCAAATTCTGAACTCGTGTCATCTTATCTAGCATAGTCCCAAGCTTCTCCTGAGTATAGGCACTATCTTTAGCGAAAACTACTAAAGATCAGCTGAAAATAAGGATTAAGAACTAACATATTGCATGAATCAGCGAAATTATCATTTTTGTAGAAGAGTCTCACATCGGGCTCTTACAGCATAGGTGATCTCTTTGTATGGTTTAGGCAATCCTCGCTCTTCACCTCTTGAGCTAGCTTTATCGGTTGAGTTAGGTCAAAGGTCTATTTCTTTACATGGTATCAGAGAAGGATGCATCTGAATTCTTGGTTTCCCGAGGTTGGGCCACCAAAGTTTTTTGTCCATGTTCCAGATGTTCAATCCTGGGCATGCAGAGGACTTGTTGAAGAGTCCTGCATCAGCCAATATGGAATGGGTGGTCTCTATATATGACTTAGGCAGTTTTCACCTCTAGAGCTAGCTTTTGGGGTTGAGTGAGGATCAAGGTCCATTTATAGAAATTTAGCTTGACGCACTAGTCAAATATACGATATCATTACAATTTCATAATTGATATATTTTAACTGAAAGTGAGATTTCATCGATTATGCAAACAAAGTGCTGGTATGTACATCAAAATGACTAATTTCAGATTTAATAACTATCAATTGCATAAGACTCATGCACAGAATACGGATTAACTAAATTTACTGTAAATAAAAATTCCCCAATTAGAAAGGCCAGTGAAAGCTAAAGTATATTAGAAATTTGAAGCATCAAACCGCAGCAGGAGGAAAAGGCGAAAGTCAAGATGGAATTCTAAGACTTACATGGAAAAGAATCCCTTTCAGTTGAGTACGGAATTCAGAAAATTTTCTATTGGTATCCATCTCATAGAAAAATTTTGCATCTTCAAATCGAGCTCTGCAATGTGTATGCAGTTCATATCTTTAAGCATATACCAGTTATCCATAAAGTAAGCTGATAAAGGATCAAGTAGAATATAAAAAATGCAAGTAGCCCCTCGATCCAAAACTTCAGAAATATTGAAGGAAAGAACCTAACTAAAGGATAATAACCTTAGCACAGCTTCATTTCCTTTCCTAACTATCCTGTCATCAATTGATCCATTCGCAACCTGAAAAGTTAAATCCATAACAAGTTACCAGTTACAAGTTAATGTCTCACTTTAAGCTAAGCAGGTCACAGTTTGCCACAGATACAACATAGTTAGGATCTCACAGTGACAAAGTAAGGCAAAAGTTTCCCATTCTCATCAGTCATGGCAAAGTATTTTTGATGCTTCTGCATCACCTGCACAATGCAAAAAAAAAAAAAAGAACGGTTTTTACTAACTCTGACATAATAAAGAGCTTCGGAAATACTTAAAAGTAATAATATGCAATGGCAAGGAAAATGACAAAGAGAACATCATTCTTAAACCAGCACCCTTCAACGACCCTGCAGTCAAGGCCATGCTTGACAGTCACCAATGATAACCGATATGCATGGATCCACAAAAGTCCATTTATATTCCTCTACGTATTGCAATAGTAAGCAGTCATATAGGAATTAAGAAATTGGTTTTTGGATAAAAGTAAGAAAGAAAGAGAATTAAATAGATATCATTTTGGTAAAGAAAAGGAAGTTGACACAAATACATATCCTAAAAGAAGCTCTTATAGCATTTAAAAGCCTACAGTACCAGAAGCATTACATATCTCCCAGAACTGTAACATCTAAATTTCTGATTCTGAGAACGAGATGAGTTAAAAGGTCATAGCCAACAAGTAGAATATCCATGCTTATTTCCTTCACCAGAGACGATAGTATTTTTTTGCTCAACCCTTATAATATCACAAATGAAGACAGCGACAAAACAATTAAAGTTCATGAGAATATGAGATTTTACCATTATAAGTAGTTCCTTTGGAAGCTCTAAGAAGGACTCATCGAATTTTCCAAGTACGGGGAGTGGTGCCTCAACAAGATTCACGACCTAAGCATTCAGGAAAATGCTTAAATACTGTTTTGTCTGACATTTGAATAGGAAAAATCTGAAACTTCATCTGTTACCTCATCAAGCAAATCATTCTTCATTACAATATGTCCATGTACACTTCTTGCTAAATTGTTTGAGTTCTCCGTAATTGTTTTCTTGCGATGCTGACATTTGATGATAGTTAAACATCAAAAAGCTCATCAACAAGCATAGTAAGTATAAATGGAAGTTTATGCAGAACTAGAATTACCTCCACATCAGCAAGAATCCCAGCATCCTGCATTACATCTGCATAGGTTTCTGCATCCAATATCTGTAGTATTTTGTTGAAACAATTCATCAGAGATTTGTTTCCAAGGGTAGAGTAAGTACAGCAAATTCTCCTTTAAAAGTGCACAATAAAATATTTAAAATAGAGAAAAAGAAAAGGGAACTTGAATTGA
Source organism: Capsicum pubescens (assembly GCA_030864215.1). Taxonomy (NCBI): domain Eukaryota; kingdom Viridiplantae; phylum Streptophyta; class Magnoliopsida; order Solanales; family Solanaceae; genus Capsicum; species Capsicum pubescens. The sequence continues at coordinate 288,074,738 of CM061538.1, read as the reverse complement.
ATCAATTATTAACTATGTATATATGAGTCCTGAACCACGTAAGATATGTGAATATTTCTTCCTGATATGATAAAAATAAATTATTTACAGTTGGGGAAAACCTCATTGTTAAGAAAATGATGTTTGCGCCTAACTCAACCTCGAGCGCTAGCTCATGAGATGGAATTGTGCAAGATCATCTTTGGATATGATAGCACAACCACTCAACCAATGTAAGACACTTAATAACCATCCTCCCCGAACACTCAAGACTAGACATAAATTATTTTTGAGTAATATAGGAATATATAATGCCTCAATAGTGTATTGGAGTAGTACACAAATTAATAGACGTTGGGGAAGTATTATTTGAATAGTGTTTTCCAAGTAGTACTCTTTGGATATTACCGCCGAGAAATATTGCCTAAGATAAATTCATTTAGCACTACCGTAAGATTGATTAAGCACGCTCTTCTGAGATAAACATGATTGGGCACTGCCACAAGGCAATGTGGACCCACGGAACAAGATTGAAATATAGGACGACTTGAATGCTGCCTGCATACTCAAATTCAATAAATCTAGATTTGAAGATATAACAATATCAATTCCCTTGATTTTCAAATGTAATAAGAGAGAACACATGTAGATGCAACTACAGGATGACAGGGTTCTAAAATTTGAACATGATGACAAGAGTAGAAGAGCTTCCAAAAGATCAAGTGTGATATACCCCCACTTCCACTACCACTATTTAACACTTAAGTAGAAAAAATGGTGAGCATAGGCAGGAGCGAGATGTCTAAAATATTGTTTACACACCTTAACTGTAGCTGATGGAGTATTGCGTAGACCATGAGAAACATTTCCACTGTAGCGAAATCAAAGAAAAACAGTAGTAAGAGACAAACAAAACTGTAAAACCAGTAAAAAAAACGGAAAAAACGAACATTGGTCTTGCTCAAATATTTTTGCGGAGAAAAGGTGTTAATGGTATTTTTTTCTACTTCAGTCAATTAGAGTTTGTAGTTGTATAGTAGCTTTTACTCTTGCATTTCTTTCAAACCATGTTCTGAAAAACGTTTCTCTACCCCTACAAAGTAAGGTAAGGTCTGTGTACACCCCACCCTCCCCAAGCCCCACTTGCAGGATTTATACTGGGAATGTTGTTGTTTCTTGACAGTTAACATAAAGCAGAGAATTAGCTTTATTACCCCCAGCGTCTCTCTCCCCTTCTCTGTGATGGATGCGTGCAAGAAAAGGAGATAAATCATAGAATATCTAGTTTTTTTTCTTTTGGAAAATAAAAAGAAAACTAAGAGTTGAAAGTACCGAAACCTCAAGTCACCTGTTAGGCACATATGGAGTGTAGTAGTAAAGGAATTTCTTTTGAACCGAAAAAGGAGCAGGCAGGAGGCCAAACTTGCCTTACAACTCCAGCAAACATGAAGGGAAGAACTACACCTCCATGAAGGGCCAAAATCCAACGAATTGGTCTGCTGAAAGCAACCTGCATGACAGTCTCGAAAGCATGTTATACACATACAGAATTTACGGATTTTCTTACAATTATAGAATTTAAAAGTACAAAGAGCTGTGAAGAATGAATTGAAGAAAAATTGATGAATAAGTTTGAACAAAATGCCAATTAAAGCAAAAATAGCACCAGACAATGACATAAATTTGCTTCTGGGAACATAAGCCTAGTTGACTATTTTGTTGTAGTACTAAAACGGAAAAGAGAGCAAAGTTGAAAAGGACAACAAAAAATATATCACTCAGTTCAAGGTTGATTTAATGTCCTTTACTATGTAGCAAGTATTTTTGTTATAGGAAAGAAAAGGGGAAAATAATGGAAAAAAGGGAAGCATTCAAACGACAACGGACAAGCAGAGGTTAAGGGGATTAATTCAAGAATAACACGTTACTGTTGCTATATCTCAATCCCATAAGACACATATATTAGTCTTTTTTTTTCACATAAGAAGAAATGACCATGGATAAGTAAATTATAACAAACTTCTATCTTTAATAGAAAAAGAAGGATATGGAAAATCCGAAAAGAAACTTGATTGGATCTCTGTTTGTACAAAAAGGGGAGAAGATTCCTTAAAAGGGAAAGGATAAATTGACCCAAAAGAAAATTATGATATACTTAGATCAGAAGAAAAGCACAGTTCCTCCAAAGAAATGGAACATAATATCTTAAACGATTAATTATGTAGTATGGCATATAAGGAAAACGCAGAACTTCAGAACAATCCGAGATTTTATTTTGGGCAATACATAATATAATAGAGTTAAGTTTCTATGATGTAACGTAATAGAATTCTTCATGAAAAATTGCGCTGAAGCCATGATTGGAGGATTTCTTTTATCTGGTGTAGCTCCTTGTTGGGATGATGAGAATTACTCTTTTTCAGTACATCCTGCTTTGTTGTAGAAAAATTTCTTTTGAACAAAAGCAAAGGCTTCTTTTCCTTTTGATAACAATAAAGACAAGTTATTAAATGAGTTTGAAACTAAGTCTCTGGTGAAACCTCATCTTTTAACAGTAACAGCCAAAGTGTTTCTGGCGTTGAAGCTCAACTCCAACCCAATTTTACATTAGGTTTGTTACATAATCTCAATGATTAAAAAAAGGCAATAGAACACTTGGATCATAACAAACAAACTGAAAAAGATAAAAACAAATACGGTCACAACTCACACATATTGCAAGGAAAAGTTAGTCAAAGTCGTAGCACTTACATCAGAGTTCCAACGCATTGACTTGGGTAATGATATGCTGGCAATTATTTCAGGTAGCTCTTCAGACAAAACCTGTTGATAGTGATTCAAACAATGAGATCTAGGAAAGCTAAATAATTAAAAACAAAAAAGGGAACATATCTAATTTTTTTTTCCTCCAAAAAAAAAAAAATTCATTTATACAGAGCAATAGAAGAACTACGTGCAGCAACCTTTAAGAGATTGTTCAGGTTTTACGTACTAATCATGAGGAAGGCATAAATATTGCTGCAAAAATTAACTCGAACAAGTACAAAGAAGGCTAAATATTTCATTGTCAATTAAAGATAAAATTAAAACTACAGAATTCAGATCCACAGACATTTAATTTAGGTACTTGGACCAAAGCCAGTCCAAGTTGAACAAATAGCTCTTCGTAGAGATTCACTACCAAATTCCCCCATTACAGTGTTGGCCTTTTCTCTTATCTTTCTTCGTAGAAGCTGTCCAGCAACTTGACATGGCCAGCTTACTGCCACATAAAATCACCAAAAATGTGTTCATAACTAAGTCATGCCTAAGGATCGACACACCCCAAAGAAATACCACATGCCAATATTAAGACACAGATTTTGGGCCTAACTCAACTTCAAAAGGTACCTCAAGTTTTTTCGTAGAGATTTACTACCAACTCCCTAGTTAGTGTCCATTTCTTTCATCGTTCTTCAAACAAGCTGTCCAACAACGTGACATGGCCAGCTAACTGCCACGTAAAATCACCGACAATGCACTCGTAACTAAGTCATGTCTGATAGCGGTCTACACCCAGAAAAAACACAAGAAGCCTGTATTACGAAAGAGATCTTTTGCTTAACTCAATCCCCTCGAACCGCGTTAAAACTACTTACTCTCACCTCTAAGCCAACATCTTCTTAGGATACGATGATCTCCGTCCAATCTATCAACCAGTACTTAGTCACATCCTCATTCGTGCAGCTCAGAAAAATCACTTTCAGCTTTCAAATTTCTCACAGAACTGTAGGTCTGGGAATCAGGGACATGTATGTACATGGAAATACTAATAAGAGTACTTTCTAGCAGAATCTACGTTCCTTTAATACAAATATCTCTTGCATCCAAAGGTGTGGCCTAGGTTGAGAACCATGAGGTCTCGGGTTCAAATCTCAGCAGAGACAAAAAACACTAGGTGCTTACTTCCCATAAATGGTAATTGTTGGTGGTGGCAGATGGCAAGTTTTCCATGGAATTAGTCGAGGTGCACGAATGGTGGTCCAGACACCATGGCTATCAATATATAGAGAGAGAGAGACACACACACTCACATTCCCCCATCCTATAGATCTTTTCTCGAGTTCCTCCAATCATAGAATCCCTGCTACACATTTCTTATAGGTGGATCCAATGTATGCCCAGGCACACTATTAAGACTTAAGACTGGTCTAACCTTGAAATTAGTACACATGCAAAAGCTGCTCCATGTTCTATACCTCTCCCTCTAGAATAATTGCATATTTCTTTATTCTGAATTCTAGACCTAAAACTACCTGAAACCATAGGATATGTGCTTGCATCTAGTGGTAGAGCCACCTCTGCATCACAAAACACTAATATAGGATGAACAAGAATATGATGAGATATCCATGTACTTCTTACATACGAGTGGATGAACAATATGATGAGATATCTATGTACGTCCTACACACGAGTAACTCATGAGGGAACATAGTGTTGCATCCTCTTACTCCAGCTATTTCAAAATGGTATTTCCCAAAGTCCTTCGACCACGAGTTACTGCAAATCACGTCCTCACCAGAGTATAATAATAGTGAACTTCTTTAGAAACGTGGGCCTCATCCCCGGACAACTCAAGTTGATAGAAGAAGTTTGAGTAACAGAGTATCTTCGGTTGCATGCTAGCCACTTATGCTAAAAGGCCTGAAGGAAAAAATGACACACACACACACAGACACACACTCAGAGAAAGCTTCAGAAGAAGAGAAACTACACCATTTTGATGTAGTTTGATGCCAATCATGAACATCATAGGTACTGCCCTAAAATAACATTCTTGTGGTTAAATAAGGAGCGCCAGAAACATTTTTCATTCAATTCAGCTTATGTGGACTTAAACAAAAGTAATATACCCATTTCCGTTATCCAGTTCATATAATTAATCTTTATCAAATACAGCCAAACTTAATCACAAGTTGTCTCCATATTAACCTTGAATTTGCAGCAGTAACCTTGGTCACTTACCCTACTAAGGTCAGCTAGTTATTGAAAAGGGAAAATTAACTTTTTCACGAAATCATACACAAAACACTTTTTCTATGTGTACCTCGAATGCAAGACGTGCTGGCTCCACCAAACGAACATAGACATATTCTGTTTTCCCTGCAATCAGAAGCAAACAATGAAACACAAACATTTGTAGCATAGAAAAAGCAGATAAACAAGCAACATGCAATTATGCAAACAGTGAACCAGTGAAACCTTTAACACTTTTATATAGCTAATTTATTTTTGCTGGGCAAAATGACAATTTATACAGCTATAAGTATCTGTTAAGATGAGGAGTGAAGAGCCTTAAGGAACCAATGATGGATCAAAAGAAACATCTCACACAGCTGAACCGTGAAATGCACCATGTCTAACTAGCTTCAGCAGCCACCTGTAGTAACAAACCTTACTGTGCTGTTACCCATTAAAGGCATGTATCGGAAATAAGGCTCGGAACTTTGTCAACAAGGGCAAAATGAGTCGCAATTCACAAGTAGAAACTCATAGAACATTTTGGTCAACAGTGATTTAAAGGTGCATAGTACTTCCTAGTTCTTGTCAGGAGGAAAATGGTAAAGAAATCTCTACTCTCCTAGTCTTGCATTGTCAGACATGAAATCTATAGAAGTAATTATCTCCCTCCATTTGGGTCTGTTTGGTAAATCTACAGGTGTTTGAAGCATATGTGACACTGATACAAGAAATTAGTTGAATGGTAGATTGCCCTTGTTAACAAAAAAATTTGTTACTTGGTCAAAGAAAATTAGTTGAATCAGTGGTACGTCTCTACTATTGAGATGGAATAACCTTCGAGCAAAAGATATAATTGGAAATTAATGTTTAAATTTCATTGTATCAAATAAAACAATGGTGTCAAAAGATATGTAAAATGATGTTTTTAGGCTACTACAGATCTCCATCCAAACCTACCAACGTACCTATACAAACAAATATTCTGTTATCACACTAAAAAATAAAAAAAAGAAGCTCTACCAACATACCTATACAAACAAGTATTCTGTTATTACACTAAAAAAAAAAAGTAGAAGCTCTTTACAACTCTTTTATTTCTATTCACTGCCGTGATACATCCTCCAATTTTCTTTACTAAAATCGTCCAAAAATGGCACAATTTTGCTAAGAAGCCATAGAAACAGAAGACCTCACAAAAATTCAGAACAAAATTTGAAAGAAGAAAATAGGGAATAGAAAATTTCAGATCTTTTTGGTAAGTACTTTACAGGTTTTACGGGATAACAAATAGCATATCACAACAACATACCCAGTGTAATACCACAAGTGGAGTCTGGAATATCAATAGCAAATAGCATATCAGACATCAAAAGTTAAATCCAAGTAGTTTTCCACATTTAAGCAAAAGAAGTTTCTATGATTAGCATATGATAGACTAAATCGACACCACGATTCACATTAACAAACACTGAGATAGTAAAATAAGTGTCCATCTAACGTAACATAAAGTACCTTCCGTTCGTCTATACATGGAGTCTAAAGGCACATTATTTCTGCGACAAAAACCTTCAGCAGCCTGAAAGTTGTATGAATTGAAAAATTCAGAATGACTTGAGTACATCAAATACAAAGGAAATTTGCTTAGAGATCAAATGTGAGTTAGCAAACACAAAATGATCCTACATTCATCGAAATAATAAACTTGATTAGAGCTCAATTCAAAAATTAAGTCTAGCATACAAGCAATATATGGCAATAGATTTATGAAGCAACATTGAAATACGGAACAAGACAAATACTGAACATTTTCTTTTTTGATGATATAATTATTTTATTGTATGTTTTCTATAAGGAGAAAACTTACTAATTTAACTTCCAAGAGTTACAATAGTGCTTGATTATACAAAAGAGAGATGTCATACATTGCCTCTATATCTGAAGAAAGGAGTAAAACCAGAAATTTTGGGAATATAATCTCTTGGTTATTTATTCTTATTTGGAATTTAATAGTGTTTACAAGAATTCCAGAAAAGGAAAATAAACTATTTAAATTACAAATATAGGGATTCTGGATCTTTGTCATATTTACAAGGAATGGACATATTTTCTAATATTTAACACTCTCCCTTCAAGTTGGAATGTAGATAGTATGCCTCAGTCCAAACTTGCCACAGATATACCCAATTCTGGAATCACAGAGTTATTTTCTAAGAATATTTGCTAACTAATCATATTTTAGTTGATGAAACCTGTCATAGTACACCCAGACTCAATCTTTGGTCTAATAAAAATACAATCTGTTTTCATATGCTTTGTTCTTTCATGAAGGTTGAAACACTTGGAGATGAAGTCGTATGCATTGCAGCTTGATCATTTTTTATAACTGAGAAATTCCCGAGAATAACTGTTCAACAGCTAAACTCTTGGAGAAATTGATTAAGCCATCTAAGCTCACTTGTAGCCAAAGCCATGCTCAGTATTCTGAATCTGCACTAGATCTAGCTACTACATTGTTAGGATTCTTTAAAGTTCAAGTGGAGAATCTACTCAAAAGAAGAATAAATAGACTGACCACGGCGATCTGTTTACTGGAAAGAGCGGATCAAAATTTTGCTCACACAAGGAGCTCTTGGATCACCAAAAAATGGTGTTGACAGTACCAGAAAAATTTGGTTGCCAGAAAATGAAAAAAATTACCAGAAAACTTTTCAAATCACTCAGAAGGTTTGGGACGCTGAAAGATTTGGATTGCATGTATTGGATGACAATAGTCTGGACAGTGAAGACTTGGCTGGAAAGGTGGACTGACCTCTCCGACCGGTGTTCTTGTGGTCAGATTGCAGCGGAAATTGGATAATAGGCTTGCAACTAGGAGAAAGACCCAAAAGAGAAGGAACTCACTGAAAAGTTCCTGGAAGACGTCACATGTTGATGCATGAACAAATCTCACCGAAAAATTCCGACTTCTCTGGGGTCTGAGAGCTCAGATGGGGCAGTAGGTTTATGAGTTCTTCTGGCCGGAGGATTTATATCTATAGTGTTGGTTGATATGCACAATGACTACAAGAAGTAAAGCATCCCTAGCCAGTCACCCCGAAAGTTACACGACGATGATTCCTCTTCTGCCTGATGTCACTTGTAAATGCACAATGACTAATATCTCCAAGATGCTTTAACGCCCCATGTGAGAAACAAAACAAGGAAAAGAAGATTGAGAGCAAATACTGTTAATTAAATCACACTATTGGATGTTAAACAATGAGTCTAAATATTCTCAGGAAAACAGAAAATCAAATTACATACATCATCTAATTGACTTAGGTTGAGCCTTATTGATATGCATTAAAAATTTACAAGATCCTAAAAATACATATTGTTTTTTTGCTTTTCCAAGTTATGGATTTTCTCAAGCAGAGAGGATCATGCTCATATCAAGAACTGAAAATTTTGAATTGAAACCTAAGTTTGAACCAGGGATGGGAATTTGGAAATTTACCCTAGGGAAAAATTAACTGCTAGGGCCTTATCTTTTGTGCGGATTTCCATGTCCTATTGAAACTACTAAGGATACTTTGTGTGGCAATTTGTCATCAAGCCCTAAATGATGTGCAATTTTATTTTTCGTCCAGAGCTTCCCTGAATAAAAAATAGATAGTAACAATATAAATATAAAGCTGGTGAATGCTATTGATAGCGTATAACTTGTTCTCGGAAACACCGGCAAGATTTAATTATAGATTAGTTTGTGTAAGGTTTTAAATGTAAGGAAATATATGAGTTCTTGGTCCCTAATAATTCAGGGGAAAAATGACTTGCTTGCAGTTTTCTTGTCAAAAAGAGAAACAAATCGCTTGCAATTTTCCCTTCACCTCTATTTAGCAGGCCAAGACCCAAGATACGAGCAATAATACATATTATAGCAATCTTCCATCAAAATAACGAATAACTAGAATTCAATTCACTCCACCTTGGTAGGATTTCCAGCCTTATCAAAAGCTTTAGAAAAAGGAGGTCCACGAATCTCAACCTCATTTTCCACTTGCTTAGGGTGTAGCTTCTCAATGCTAACCTGCAAATGATCCTTATCAGCATCTATAAGGTGACGAGAAACCAGTGAGTAGTGAGTTTGCAGGAACTACGTTGACAGGTGGAAAGTCCAA